>LPNX010412459.1:861140-1053511 GCA_001517045.1 Pseudotsuga menziesii | reverse complement strand
GAAAAGGAACGGGAGAAGAGGAGGATCGGATGGAGTTTCGCAGCTTGGTCTCTGCATTGCAAGACTTAGCCAAAGGACAAAAAGAAGTCCTCAATGCCATCAATAGACTGTCAGCGAAACCGGAACCAGGTATTAGCAGTACACCCCCCTCACCGGTAGAGTGGAGATCTTCAAGCGGCAGTGGAAAGATGGTGTACACCAACATCCAGAACACTCCCCACATATACAGCAGACCTACTATCAGGCCTACCATGCCTCACTTCTTGGCAGATACGGTAGGGGGCGCGGTCATGCAGGTAGAGCCCAGCGAGCCTTTTGGGGCTTATTTGCAGGAGTATAGGTACTTAGGGGATGAGTTTCATGCTGCCATGTCTTTCTCAGACTTCTGCAACATGAAGAGTAGGAACAGGCCCAGGAATTTCAACAAGGGTTTCAATCACAACTATGAGCTGCAGAAGACCTTGGGCAGGTTAACCATCCCAAACTTTGATGGGACTCGCGGAGGATCAGCGAGAACATGGGTCCAAAAGTTGGATACCTATTTCCAACTCAACCCCATGATAGAGACAGACGCCATTAAGTTGGCTACACTTCACCTGGACGGAGAAGCTCACGACTGGTGGTACCATGGATTGGTGACATTGGGTCACAACACCATACATTCTTACGGTGAGTTCACTCAGAAACTCATGGAGAGGTTTGACAGGAAAGATCCAGAGATCCATTTCAGGGAGTTGTCTCAACTCAAGCAGACTGGTAGCGCAGAATCTTTCATTTCAGAATTTCAGAGGCTAGCCGTTATGGTAACATATGTGTCAGAGAGCAGATTGACTATGTTATTCACTGAGGCCCTCATAGAGCCACTATGGGGATGGGTGAAATCCTACAAACCCCTCACTCTGTAGGATGCTATTAGGCGGGCAAGGGATCTTCAGGATTCAGTCCCTAAAAATAAATTCCCTCTGAAAACCAATTTTTCTTGTTAGGGACAAGGACAGGAAACCTTTCCAGCAGGATGTGCCCAAGAAAACCTGGTTAGATGAGGACACTAGGAAAGATTTGAGAAGGAAGAAGCTGTGCTTCACCTGCCAGGAACCATGGGTACCAGGACACAGGTGCGCAGGGAAGGCGAAGGCACACTACATTGAGGTGTATTCAGACAGTGATGAGGACGACGATGAGCAGGAGGCCACAGAAGAGGAATCACACCAGGGTGATACACCAGAGGGAGTCATTGCTACATTGTCCGGAGTACCGAGATTCCATACTCTCAGGGTCAGGGGAGTAGTGCAGGGTCACAGAGTAGGAGTACTGATTGATGGGGGAGCCACCCACAATTTCATTGACTCCGCTTGGGTAGCCAAGAGAGGTATTCAGACCGAGAAGTTCGAGGGGTTCACTGTAGTAGTAGCCGGGAACTCCAGCATGGAGTGCAACTGCTGGATCCCAAAACTGAATGTTGCCTTAGGTAACTATCAGATGACAGACTCTTTCTATGTAGTGGATGTAGCGGATACTCATGTGGTATTGGGTGTTCAGTGGCTTTACTCTATAGGGAAATACACTACAGACTATAGGGCAATGGAGATGGAGTTCCAGGGGCCAGATGGCAAACGGGTAGTTTTGAGGGGCATGAACACTTATCCCCCAAAACCAGTCTCGTCACAGAGAATGGAGGCAGTGCTCCGACAGGATGATATAGAATGGGCTGTAGAATGTTTTGTCACCTTCAGAAAACCCCCAGAGACCAGCTCACAACATCCTAGTGACATTCAGGCCTTGCTATAGAAACACGAAAAGGTTTTTCGGGACCTTCCATCGGGCAGACCACTAGACCGAGGTTTTGAACACATCATCGAGTTAGAGGAGGGAACACAAGCAGTCATCACCACTCCTTACAGGCATCCCAAGAGGTACAAGGATGAGATTGAGAAAACCATCAAAGAATTACTGGAGCTTGGTTATATACGACCCAGTTCTAGCCCCTTTGCATCTTCAGTAGTTCTGGTTAAGAAGAAGGATGGTACTCTGCGTATGTGCATCGATTATCGAGCGCTTAACAAAAAGACCATCAAGAATAGGTATCCCATTCCCAGAATCGACGAACTCATGGATGAACTTCGGGGAGCTCAATACTTCTCCAAAATCGATCTTCGCTCGGGGTACCATCAGATCAGGGTAAGGGACCAGGACATCTCCAAAACAGCTTTCCGCTGTCATTTTGGTCACTATGAGTTTCTGGTCATGCCCTTCGGACTGACCAATGCTCCGACCACTTTTCAGTCATGCATGAACCATACATTCCGAGCACAGCTTCGTAAATTTTTGTTGGTATTCTTTGATGACATCCTGATTTACAGCAAAACCTGGGAATAACATTTGAAACACCTGGACGAAACATTGAGTATTTTAGAAGAGCACTCACTATATGCAAAAATGTCCAAGTGTGAGTTTGGCATGAAAGAAATGTTGTACTTAGGACACGTAATCAATGCAGAAGGAGTACAGGTAGACATGGAGAAAATCAGGGCTATCAGAGATTGGCCTGCGCCAAAAACAGTTACAGAGTTGAGAGGATTCCTAGATCTGTGTACTTATTACCGGCAGTACGTTAAGGGATTCTCCCAATTTGCAGCACCCCTCACAGATTTCACCAAGAAAGGAGCGTTCTCTTGGACAGACTTAGCACTGAAAACTTTCGAGGAGATGAAGGTTATTATGAGTTCTTGTCCAGTTCTAGCATTACTAGATTTCTCACAACCTTTTGTGGTAGAATGTGATGCCTTAGGGGAAGGGTTAGGAGCAGTGTTGATGCAGAATCATCACCCTATTGCATTTGAGAGCCGTAAACTGAAGAACTACGAGCGCCATTACTCCATATATGACAAGGAGATGCTGGCCATCTTGCATGCTCTCACAAAATTCAGACAGTACCTGGTGGGCAGTAAGTTCAAAATCAAAACCGATTATAACAGCCTCAAGTATTTCTTGGAACAGAAGGAACTAAATGAGCGACAGCAGAAATGGGTCAACAAGGTACAAGCCTATGATTTCGAGATCGAGTATGTGAAGGGTAAGAATAATGTAGTAGCTGATGCATTATCCAGGCGTCCATCCCCATTATCTCTCAGTAGTATATCCATGGATTGGAGGGCACTTCTCTTAGTGGAGTACTCCAAAAATAAATTCGCTTGCGAATTATTGGACGGGCAAATTCAGGATGACAGGTACAGGATTGTGGATGACATCATCTATTACAAGGACAGAATATACCTCGTTCCAGAATCCACATTGAGGAAGAAGATCATTCAGGCAGCCCATGATTCTCCTTTATCAGGGCATCAAGGTTTCTTAAAGACCTACAGGCATATCAGAGAGAGGTTCTCTTGGAAGGGCCTCAAGGGGGAGATTATGCAGCATGTCCGGGAATGTAGCATCTGTCAGCAGAACAAGGTTGAGAACACCCATCCAGCAGGGCTACTCCAGCCACTACCGATTTCAGAACAGAAGTGGGAGAGCATCTCCATGGACTTTATTACAGGCTTGCCCAAGGTCCAAGGGCGAGATTGTTTATATGTCGTAGTTGACAGACTGACTAAATTTGCACATTTCTTCTCAATATCATCAGACTACTCGGCAGCTCAAGTAGCCGAGTTATTCTTCAGGGAAGCCTTCAGGTTACACGGGTTACCTAAGACTATTGTCAGTGATCGAGATAGCAGATTCACGGGTGCCTTTTGGCAAGAGCTGTTCAGATTGGTAGGGACCGAACTGGCTACCAGTACGAGTTATCATCCCCAGAGTGACGGGCAAACAGAAATAGTCAACAAGTGGATCGAAGGATATCTAAGGAACTATGTAGCAGGGCAGCAACGAACCTGGATCAAATGGCTACACTTAGGGGAGTATTGCTACAACACTACTTGTCATATGTCTATTAGGATGACTCCTTTTAAGGCACTATATGGTTACGAGGCATTGGACTATGCAGATTTGGCATTTGGAGACAGTAGGGCTCCTAAGGCTAAGGATTGGATACAGGACAGTTAGGACATCCTGAAAATACTGAAGGAGAATTTGCAGACAGCACAGAACCAACAGAAGATGTATGCTGACAAACACAGGATTGAGCGGAGCTTCGAGGTAGGAGATTTAGTATACTTAAGGCTCCAGCCTTACAAACAGTCCTCACTTAAGAAGAAAGGAGCAGAGAAGTTAAAACCCCGCTTTTATGGACCCTACAAGATAATCCGGAAAGTGGGAGAGGTGGCTTATGAACTAGAACTTCCTCGGGAAAGCAAAATTCACAATGTGTTCCATGTATCTAGCCTGAAGAAAACTCTTGGTCAACACATTGCTCCATCCACCGAATTGCCTCCTTTAGATGATGAAGGACTGCTGATACTGATTCCCGAATGGATCATTCAGACTAGAGAGAGGAAGCTCAGGAATAGGGTAATCAGGGAATACTTAGTTCAATGGAAGGAACTACCGCCAGAAGATGCCACCTGGGAAGGTGAACAGGAATTGCAGCATCCCAATTTGAAGTTGCTTGAGGACAAGCAATCTCGAGCGGGGAGGACTGTAATGTCCTCTTCCAGCGAGGCCTTAATGCCCAAAACCGCTAACCTATGTGATTCCTGTGGGTTCGAGCGGTTACTGACAGCTAGGGAATCAACTAAGGATTGATGCCAACCATAGAAGATCTAGGGCATCATCAAGTGGTCAAGAAGGGCCACCGGGGCCAAAGGCCACCCTCGTGCATGCCATCCCAGCATTATTTTAATGATGCATGCACTATTTAAGTCTCCCTCCGCATGCATGCAAGTCAATGACAAATTAGAAGATAAAGTGACATGCATGCAAGTCAACGGCAAATTAGAAGATAAAGTGACCTAATTAGGTCAAAGATTAGGGTTTCGCACAGTTGAACTTTATAAATAGAGGAGAAGGCAATAGGAGACTTCACTTTTGATTATTATTATTTTGGGAGCTCTTGGATAGCAGCACAGCAGTTGGGGTTGGAGACGGAGTCTTCAGCTAACAGGATTTCGGCAGTGAAACATCTGTCCTAGTCTTATTCCGGGTAAGCCATACAGGTTCACCACTTGTTCTTTATTCATTCATCAGTTACCTAGTACATGGTATAGATCGTTGCAAGGACACGTGTGCAGCCGTAAGAGGGGGTTTTCAGCCAGAAAGCCCTAATCAGCTGTTGGGCCTTCAGATCTCAGTTTCCTTCCGAAACTCAGGCACCAATATCATCATCAGCCTCATACTCCGGTACCCAGTGATTTTCAGATCTATTAGTGCTCATCCGAAGCAGTTATCAGCCGTTTCGGGGTTCCATAGGGTGTGTAGATGCCTCTCTAAAGTGATTCGCTACCCTACCTGGAGATCTCAGAACCTTCGCATGCTCCGGGCATTCTCTCCGACATTGAATTGCTATCAGTCCTGCAAATTCTCAGTTAGATCGGACATCTTCTTCCTTGAGGGCGTCACACTTCTCTACTTGGGCGTCTTGCTGCTGGGGGGATTCACCTGAAGCAAAGAAGCTCAGATCCTCTCCGATCCAGCTTGCAGTACTGGCAGACTTTTGCTGGAGTAGTTCAGATCAGCTTATCAGTGGTAAGTGTTCATTCTATCTCGCAAACCCTAACCCTAATTTTTCCTATAAAATAGGGATTTTTGCTTGGCAGTTTGCATGCCCCGTTGTATCAGCATATTTGCTTAGAAATAAAAAAATATCGGGATTTGGGATATTACATGAGTTTTCCATTCATACTTCGTATTTTTCCCTACTCCAATGATAGGTTTAAATAAGGTTTTCATAAATGCTTTTTATTTGGCCCTCCATCTTATGACTTAAACCTAATTTTTGAAAGGTATATTTTATTGATTTGGGTTGCCAGCCATTAAACACATTTCTTGTTTTGTATTGGTGATAAATCATAGATGTATTTTTCACTCCCAAATTGAATTTCCGATGTGAGCCTCTCACATTTAGCCCTAACTCATCTACCACTTGAAACATTGCTCTCTTTTTCCTACAATGTGCTATGATGATCACTCAAAATATGTTTGCTAAAAAAATTCCCTAATAGTGAAAAAAGTAATTCAATTACCATAGTGATCTTTGATAAAATGATACATATTTTGTATAGATTATCCTTGCATGGTTTGATCTTCAAATACAACAAAGTTTTGAAATATTTATACGGTAGAGGAAAGGTGTTAGTATACAACAAAATGGTTAAAATGACAAATTTTTGGAAAATTAGTTATTTTAGCCATTTTAGCAAAAATAGAGACTTTTTGGAAAAAGTTGGGACTTGCCATTTTAGCCATTGCGACTTTTTGGGAAAGTTGCATGATTTTTTTAAAAGTTAAAAAGTCGCAATTTTTCGGCTTAGGGAAAAAATCGTGACTTTTTAAAAAGTCAGCGATTTTTCGGAGAGTTTTTCGACACTGCTTAAATCCTAATTTAAGTTGTCAGTTAAAATGCCACCTCATTGCCTTTGTTCATGCATCATCTTTCAAGGATTGAAGGTACACCTTGATCTTTTCTTGGATATGCATGCATATTTCTAAAAACAATAGTTAAGGGTTGACTGTACTAGAGTTCAAACAACAGTTGCTTGTGCATGTGTACCTCATCTATTTTTAAAATCATACATGCAACAATGGTTAAGGGTCATCTTTACGTGAGTTCAACCTCCAATAGGGTTTAGGTGTGTTTTACTTGAGCTCAGACAACATACTCATATGCATGCTACCTTTAAAATAGAGGGCAACCTCTGAAAGACAACAATTAAGTCTTGTAAGCACACAAAACAACCAAATATATGCTATGAGTTAACTGTAGAGTTGCACATGCATGGTTTAGTAGTTGGATGCATCAAGATGAACAGGAACCTCAACTAGTTGATGCGTTGGTGGTATGGAAGATTTAGCCCTGGCAAGTGAGGGCACATGCCTTCTTAGGTTTAGGGCATGTTATAGCTTGATTTAGCACCTATGTGGAAGAGTCCTAATTCACTATTGCTATTAAGTGCAACTTTGGAAGAGAGCACTATAGTCACCATAGGTATGTGGCAAGTGTGTTCAAATAAAACATTAACAATGGATGTGGTGATTGTTAATTGCCCAATTAAGGAAGGCATGTTATTGTCTTGAAAGAGGGTTGCTAGTGTTGGTGGATGCAACCATATGGACTAGCCATACACCACTATTCCAATTGGAGATGGTTGTGGCCAGGTTACTCCGATAACAACCATTTGTTGCATAATGTTAAAGACCTCAGATAGCATGATAATGAGCCTATTTATGCAGATCTGGATCTAGGCACTTATGTGGTTATTGTTGCTGACAAACTGACAAATAAAGACGTTTCTAAAATAGAAGATGGGTTTAAAGGCCTCTGGACCATGCACTTTGATATTGCTCATTCACGGTTTAGGATAGGTGCTGGGGTAATTTTTTTTCATCGGATGGTAACTCGTTTCCTTATTCTTTTTTCTTGGAATTTGATGCAACTAACTATGTAGCTGAATATGAGGCCTTGCTTTTGGGTTTGAAGCAGACAAAGATCTTGGGATCGGAGCATTGAAAGACACTGGTGACTTAGATCTAGTTGCAAATCAATTCTGAAATTTTTGTGAGGCAAAAAATGATCACTTGAAGCAATACCAACATGTTGTATGTGATGAGATTGAGGCATTTTATGCTTTCAATATTGTTGTTGTCTTGTGAAGTGAAAATCAATAAGCAGATGCTTTGGCAGGGTTAGCTTCTAGCTTTGGAACCATGCATGACAGATCTTTTTGCTAAGAACCAAGTGAAGGCCATCTTTCAACCATCCATTCTTGACAATATTGGAAATTTGCAGGTGTTCGAAGATGATAGGTATATTGTGAATTTTTGAATAGTTTAGATGAATTTTTGTCTCACCAAATTGATTAGGAACTAGACAACAACAATCGAGAGTAGCTAGTGGTAGAACTAAAAAGCAATAAGATCCCTAGAGGTTTGGTACCTTTAGAAAAGTTTTCCATGATTTAGATGCTTTTAAAATTTTGGTAGTGGTTGATATTTGATGAGCAGGTGGATGAAGTCAATGTGGGATCTAGGGAAATCCCAAGATCAATTAAGTTTGGTTGTGTATGCACTCTTCTGAAGAGCAAAAGGATTGAGGATTTGGTTCGTGAATACATGGATGTTTTGCATGGTTGGATGATGAGATCAAAACCCATAGTACCATGGTTATTAAGCATAAAATACCTTTGAAAGAGCACACCAAACCTTTTAGGAAAAGACAGAGGCACACGAGCTCAAAGTTGGCCCCCATCAGAGAAAAGGAATTGCAGAAGTTGTTTGAAGCAGTGATTATCACTCATGTTTGATATTCAAAGTGGGTGGTGAATGTTGTGTTGGTCCATATAAAGAACTATGAGACCAAGATTTGCATTGAGTTTTGAAATTTGAACCTCACATCTTTGAAGGATAACTACCCTTTGCTAAGCATGGACCATGTATTGCAGACATTGACATGTGTTAGAATGATGTCCATGTTGGATGGTTTCTTAGAATATAACTAAGTATTGGTTGATGAAGATGATAGGTATAAAATAACTTTCACCACTTCTTCAGGGACATATGCCTATGTTTGCATGTCTTTTGGATTGTTAAATGCTAGGGCCACATTTCAATGAGCCATGGATAACACTTTCTCTAACTTAATAAATTTTATTATGGTTTACCAAGATAATCTGGTGTTTTTTCCTAAGTGCAGGGGGAGATCATATCATGCATCTAATATTTTTGATAGGTGTTGATCCTTTGGAATATCACTTATCCCAAACAAGTATGCTTTTGGGGTAGCTTAAGGAAAACTATTGGGGAATTTGGTGTCCAAGGATGGGGTGAAGATAGATAAGCTATAAACGAGTTTAAGTTATATTGAAGAAGTTTGCTTTTGGGGTAGCTTAAGGAAAACTATTGGGACATTTGATGTCCAAGGATGGGGTAAAGATAGATCAACTATAAAAGAGTTTAAGTTACCTTGAAGAAAGAAGTCTATCGAATCCTTTTTGTGCATATAATTTTATGAGGTTCGTGCCAACTTTGTTGAGATCACTTATTCCATCTCCAATAGGATAAAAAAAGGACATGATATTGCTTGGACCAAGGAAGCTAAGCAAGCATTTGAAGATATAAATAAAGCTCTATGCTAGGCTCCAGTATTGGTTGGTCCTGATTACAATAAAGAATTCCATCTTTGCTTTTGATTTTTTTTGGATTCCATGTTGTTATAGAAAAATATTGATGGTTTTGAGTAGCCTATAGCCTTTATGAGCAAAGTGGAGTTGAGCTTAAGTACACTATTGTGGAAAAGTAGGATTATGCCTTGGCTCAAATAGTGAAAGAGTTCAAGGAATATATTTGGAACGCTAAAGTTGTGACTTGCTTGCCCCATCTATGGTGAAACAAATTTTGTTGTAGCAGGAGTGTTAGGGATGATGGGGTAGTTGGATTGCTAAACTCCAAGAGTATGATCTAGAACTTAAGCCAATGAAACTTGTGTAGAGGCAAGGTTTGATGAAAGTGATGACAAAGGGAAACTTTGTTTTGATTGAGAAAACACTAAAGTAGGTAAAGCAGGAAGATCCTATGGAGGTATGTGTAGTCTTATCTCAATTACAACAACATGAATGGTACAGAAATTTGTTATTTGACTTACACAATATATTATGTTTGCCTCACTTGGATAAAAATCAACAACGATCTTTTAAGTTGGTAGCCATGAAATGTTGTTTGACTAATGATGGTTTGCGCTAAAGGAACCTTGATTGGGTGATCCTAAGATGTGTAGATTCCACAGGCTCAAGAACTAATGAAGGAATTGCATTTTGGTCTCCATGGGGGGCATTTTGCTACTAGAACCATGACACAAAATTAGGAGGGATGGTTAATTTTGACCAAGTTTATTTGGAGATGTTCATAAGTTTGTGTGGACTTATGATGAGTGTAAAATTCTTTTGTGTCACCAAAGTTTGCCTGTGTTTCCTTTGGAACCAATGATCGTGGATGCCCCTTTCTAGTCGCCAGGGTTGGATTTTATATGAGAGTTCCATGGAAATTTTAGCAATGGTTTTAAATGGATCTTGACATCGACATATTACTTCACTCGATGGGTTGAGGCAATTCCTCGATCGTCTTTGGTACATCCATAGTTGAATTTTTGGAAACACATTTAGTTCCCAGTTTTGGTGTACCAACAAAGATTACTACATATAATGCTAGTGTGTTCAAAGCTATAGAGATGATTGATTTTTGTGCACAGTATGACATTCTATTCTCACACTCGTATAATTATTATTCGCAAGGCAATGGCCTTGTTGAACCAAGTAACAATAATTTATTATAGATTATCAAAAATAATATTAGAGATAACAAAATGAGTTGGGACAACAAACTAAGGTTTTCCTTGTGGGCTGATTTCATTACCAAGAACCATGCTACTAGTAATAACCGCTTTGAACCTGTCAATAGTTTGGATGTAGTGTTACCTATAAATTTGCGATTGCTAGTGTACAAGTTGTTGCATTAGTTTATTACTAACTCAGAGGCACTAGAAGTCCATGTGTATGCTTTGGTACAATTGAATGATGACTATAAGCATGCTTACGATCATTTCGTTGACTACTAGAAGACATCAAAAAATATTTTGATATGAAACTTAGGGACGTGTTTTAGGTTGGAGATATGGTCCTTTTGTGGGAAAAGAAAAGGGAGAAACCAGGGAAACAATAAAATTTACAACCTATGGTTGGGCCCTTCCCAAATCAACACAGTAGTAGGAAATAATAATTTTCATTTTACTTATTCCATCTCAAATAGGATTAAAAAAAGAGGTCATATTACTTGGACCAAGGAAGCTAAGCAAGCATTTGAAGACATAAATCAAGCTCTTTGTTAGGCTCCAATATTGGTAATTCCTTATTACAATAAAGAATTCCAAATATTTTCCTTTGCTTTTATTTTTCTTGGCTTCCATGTTGTTATAGAAAAATAATGATGGTTTTGAGTAGCATATAACTTTTATGAAAAAAGTGGGGTTGAGATGAAGTACACTATTGTGGAAAAGTAGTATTATGTCGAGGTTCAAACACTGAAACAATTCAAGGAATATATTTGGAATGCTAAAGTTGTGCCTTGCTTGCCCCATTTATGGCGGAACAAGTTTTGTTGTAGCAGGAGTGTTAGGGATGATGGGTAGCTGGATTGCTAAACTCTAAGAGTATGATCTAAAACTTAAGCCAACGAAGCTTGTGCAGGGGAAAGGTTTGATGAAATTGATAGCAAAGGGCAATCTTTTTTTAATTGAGAAAGCAGTAGAGCAGGTAGAGCGGGAATATCCGATGGACACATGTGCAATCTTATCTTAGTTACAACAACATGAATGGTTCACTAATTTGTTATCTTATTTACACAATATATCATGTCCACCTCACTTGGATAAAAATAAACAAAGAGCTTTTAAGTTGGTTGCCATGAAATATTGTTTGACTAATAATGTTTTGCGTTAGAAGAACCTTGATTGGACGATCCTAAGATGTGTAGAATTCACATAAGCTCAAGAACTAATGAAGGAATTGAATTATGGTCTCCATGGGGGGCATTTTGCTACTAGAAAACCATGACATAAAATTAGGAGGGCTGGTTAATTTTAGCAGATTTTAGTTGGAGATGTTCATAAGTTTGTGTGGACTTGTGATGAGTGTCAAACATTTTAATGTCGCCAAAGGTTTCTTGTGTTTCCTTTGGAACCAATGATCATGGACGACCCTTTCTAGTCGTGGGGGTTGGATTTTATATGAGAGTTCCATGAAAATTTTAGCAATGGTTTTAAATGGATTTTGACACCAACATATTACTTCACGCAATGGATTGAGACAGTTCCCCTTCGATCGTCTTCAAGTACATCCATAGTTGAATTTTTGGAAACACATTTAGTTCCCAATTTTGGTGTACCAACAAAGATTATTACATATAATGCTAGTGTGTTTAGAGCTATAGATATGATTGATTTTTGTGCACAATATGACATTCTACCAGGGTATTTTTTAAGGATTCTAATGGTATACCTAAGTATAGTATTCTAGGTGATTATTTTGGATTGAAAAATTCAAATATATAGATAGGTAGGCAAAAATTAAATATGAAACATACAATTTACCACTGAAAATTGTAAAATTTGGCGAATTTTGCAATAAAAAACATATTTTATGTAAATATAGGTGATATTAGAGAGTGAAAATGACCAAATAATGAATTTATGTTTTGAAAAAAAACCAAAAAATAACTAATTAGCGAAAATTTGCCCCTAAAAATTTCCCTGCATTCTACTATCACATTTGTATAATTACTATTCGTAAGACAATGTCCTTGTTGAATCAAGTAACAATAATTCATTACAGATTATAAAAAATACTATTGGAGATAACAAAAGGAGCTAGGACAACAAACTAAGGTTTGCCTTGTTGGTTGCTTGCATAACCAAGAAACATGCTACGAGTAAGAGGCCCTTTAAACTTGTCGGTAGTTTGGATGTAGTATTACCTATAAATTTGTGATTGCTAGTGTATAAGTTGTTACAATAGTTTATTAGTAACTCGAAGGCATTGGAATCCCATGTGGATGCTTTGGTATAGTAGAATGAGCTCTACAAACATGCTTACATTCGTTTTGTTGACTACTATAACAACATCAAACAAACTTTTGATAAGAAACTCAGGAACAAGGTGTTGCAGGTTGGAGATATGGTCCTTTTGTGGGACAAGAAAAGGGAGAAACCAAGGAAACAATAAAATTTACAACCTATGTTTGGGCCCTTTCCAAATCAACGCAGTAGTAGGAAATAATAGTTTTCATTTGACTTATTCCATCTCAAATAGGATAAATAAAGGACGTGATATTGCGTGGACCAAGGAGGTTAAGCAAGCATTTGAAGACATAAATCAAGCTCTATGTTAGGCTCTAGTATTGGTAAGTCTTGATTATAATAAAGAGTTCCAAATATTTTCCTTTGCTATTGATTTTTCTTGGATTCCATGTTGTTAAAGAAAAATGATGATGGTTTTGAGTAACCTATATCCTTTATGATCAATGCAAGGTTGAGATTAAGTACACTATTGTGGAAAAGTAAGATTATGCCTTGGTTCAAATAGTGAAACAATTCAAGGATCATATCTGGAATGCTAAAGTTGTGGTCTGCTTGCCACATCTATGGTGAAACAAACTTTGTTGTAGCATGAGTGTTAGGGATGATGGGGTAGTTGGACTGCTAAACTCCAAGAGTATGATCTAGAACTTAAGTCAATGAAGCTTGTGCATGGGCAAGCTTTGATGAAATTGATGGAAAAGGGAAACCTTGTTTTGATTGAGAAAACACTAGAGCAGGTTTAGTGGGAAGATCCTATGGAGGTATGTGCAGTCTTATCTCAGTTACAACTGTTGGAATATATTAAATCCACTCATAACTTAGCATAAAATATTTAATCATTATTTGATTAAATTCCTACCCACTAGCTAATTAGTTGGCATCCACTTCCACCTTAAAGTCAACACATGCCATCTATACCCCATGAATGCTTTATTTCTGATTCTGAGTTGATCGTGACCACTTTATGGACATCTAGAATTGGTAACTGCGCTTTACTGTAGATTCTGCTTTATTCTTCTTTATCTAGATTTTCCGTGGATAAGGTAAAGCTATTTAACTAGGAAAATAGTATCTTTTTTTGCCAACCCATCCTCCATGATTTTCTCTCCATTTTCCAAGATTAACATGTTTATCCATCACTCTTGAAAACTCACTCATGTTTTTTCTAATTCGTGATGTCCTTGACTGATTTGGGATGCGCTTTAGCCACTTATGGGGGTTTATCATATTTGGTAAGTCAACATTTCTGAGCTTTATGAGTTGTCTCCATACAACTCGATTTTCCTATGAGGGATGTACTATTTATGTACATTATTATTCATCATTATTCAATGGAAGGATACACTCCAATATTCATCTCTTCATTCATGTGATTCAACCTCTTTTCTTCTAGGCTATTTTTCCTGTGTATGCTTGTGAGAATTATCTTAGTAGCAATATCTATTTTCTGTGCTTCTTCTTAGCATCTTTGCTCATAGCATTGGAGCTATTATTTCTACATGGTATCATAGCTACAAGAAGAAAAAACTTGCTTCTACATGGTATCAGAGCGCAAGTTTGCTCAAGTTTTACAGAGTTGAGGAGCGCATCCAGTCTCCTACCCCTCTCTGAAGAAGAGCTTGTCTAGCTTACAAGATTTTAGCCAATTTTTTTTTGTAGGTTGCAGAGAGTTTCTTCTTGAGCGCATCAACTCAGCAATATGGGTTCTTCCTTGGCTATAATTCTTACTCCCTTCAATTATCACGAATGGAAATCCAAAATTGACATTCTATTGTGCAGTAAAGGACTATACAAAGTTACTCTAACTTTGGAGAATGGGTCAAATGCGGTGATTGAGAAAGCTAAGTGGCATAATAGGTTGGATAAAGCTTATGGATTGCTTTGCCTCTTTATTTCTCCTGATCTACTCTTTCATCTAGATGGTTTGACCACTCCAAACCAAGTGTGGACTCAATTGGAGTCTCTCTTTGGAGTTCAAGATGAGCTAAGACAACATCAATTGGAGATTGAGTTATTCTCACCAAGTCCAAGCAGTTTTGATTCTCTTGAGGGATTCTTCACCAAGTTCAAGTGCTCAAGCAATGTGGGATTGATAAGGAAGATTATCAATTAATCCTTTCCATTTTTTCTAAATTGGGTCCTAATTACTCAGATTTTGTGTCTACTTTTCATGCTACTAGGCTTGTTGTTCCTAAGTGGAAAATGTCTTCTTTAAATACTTTTCTTGATTCACTAACAAAGGAGAAAGATAAATTGATCCATATGGGTGTCCTTAATTCTTCCAAGGGAAAGGATCATGCTCTCATTGTTCAAGGAAGCAATAATGTCAAATCAAAAGAGAAGCAAATTGTGAAGAAGCTAAAGTCAGAAATTGAAGATGAAAATTTGAAGCCTACTGATGAAGATTCAATAAAGAAGGGTAAGAAGAAAGGAAGCACATCCAAGTGTTCTTATTGCAGCAAGGGTTTTCATTCAGAGAATAAGTGTTTTGAGAAGAAGATGGACACCATGTTTGATCTTCTTGAGAAGTACAAGATCAAGGTTCCAGATGAACTAGAGAAGCCTGTTGATTCCTCAGGACATTGTCACAGTGCACAATTCCAAGGTGAAATAACTTATGTTTTGAGTGCCAGAGTTAAATAATTTTCTCATGTTTGTGATATAGATTTAGTCTCTAATATATCATAATCAGAAATATTAGATGCTTTCTTTGATAATTCTCCTCTCAGTCTACTAGATTCATCTCCCAAAAATTGTGATTTTTACTAGATACTGACTTGTCTTTGAGCATCTCTTCCTCACAAGCTTATATACCCGATTTAGAAGATTGTTTGCAAGATAATATGTATGTCATGACACAAATCATACCACCATCCATACCATCTACCATACCTCTGAATAATCCTAAGACTATACAAATCCCAAGTTCATAAGTTGATTCCTCATTGGTCTCTTATGCAGTGTTACTTATCTTACATAGTTTGAAGTATTTACTATCTTTCAGTGGTTCATTATCCACGAGCTTAGTCATATTTGGACTGATATTAAACATGTTTGGATCTGTTCTAAACACTTATGGTTAATATCTCAGGTCCATCCATCATTCAGATTTTTACACCTATAAGTTTTCCCCAATTGCTCATACTTTTCCTAGTCTAGCCCTATATCCTCATGGAGTCACAAAATCCCTTGTCCTTGCTGGCCCATATGATATTTACACAATATGTCATGTCCATCTCACTTGGATACAAATCAACAAAGAGATTTTTAAGTTGGTAGCTATGAAATATTGTTTGACTAATGATGGTTTGCGCTAGATGAACCTTGATTTGGTGATCCCGAACAAGGAAATTTTAAGAACCCTCCATAAATTTATATGTATAATAATTGGGCAAATCCTCTTCGCAAGTAGAAAAATTAAAATGCTAATTGATCAATAATAATACACACACACACACACACATATATATACACATACATATATTTTGGCGAATGTTTCATTAAATTATAAAATCTTTGTAAACCATCAGCAAATCTTTCACTACATTATAAAATATTCTTAATTTTTTCGTGAATACAAATGTTTTCATACAATATAAGACCATATATAATTTAATAGGAAAATATTTGTATAGAATTATAATATACTCATTTTCTATATTTGAAAAAGAAAAATACAATTTACAACGTTTCAAGCTTTAACTAAAATGCATTTATAAAATAAAATGAAGGTTTAATTTATCAAATGGAAAGTAAAAAATTGGATTGGATTGTTGACTACAGTGGACTCTATTAATAGAATAAATAATGGTATAATAATAAAATAATGTGGCTCATAAGCCACCAAATGTAAAATCATTATTTACCCTGCTTATATTAATAAAAAAATTAGCTTATCACATGCGATTCCATGGGAAAATACCATGGGGCACCCAAAACCATGGGCATTGGCAAATCCATTATTAATGGAATAAATGTTATCTTTAGTAAAATTTTAACCTAACATGTATAACCCTTAGGTGAAATATTGGGCGAACTACTCCTAAAAAATATGAAGGATCCTTGTGAATTATGGAGGCCGAAAATATATTACCAAGAATTTCATTTATATTTTTGGATGGGAGAAGAGTTTACATATGTAGAAAAATATTTAATTTTATGGCGAATTATTATAAAACATTTGAAAATATTTCTATATAAAAATTTGTCTCTTCAAAATTTAAAACCCTATTATTTCACCCATGGGCGAAATTTCGCCCCTGAAATTTTTCTTGATCCTGAGATGTGTAGATTCCATAAAGGTCCTGAGATGTGTAGATTCCATATAGGATCAAGAACTAATGAAGGAATTGCATTTTGGTCCCCGTGGGGAGCATTTTTCTACTAGAACCATGACATAAAATTAGGAGGGTTGGTTAATTTTGGCAGAGTTTAGTTGGAGACGTTCATAAGTTTGTGTGGACTTGTGATGAGGGACAAAATTTTTATGTTGCCAAAGTTTTCCTGTGTTTCCTTTGGAACCAATGATTGTGGATGCCCCTTTCTAGTCGTGAGGGTTGGATTTTATATGAGAGTTCCATGAAAATTTTAGTAATGGTTTTAAATGGATTTTGACACCGAGATATTACTTCACTCGATGGGTTAAGGCAGTTCCCCTTCGATCTTCTTTGAGTACATCCATAGTTGAATGCTTGGAAACACATCTAGTTCCAAGTTTTAGTGTACTGATAAAGATTACTACATATAATACTAGTGTGTTTAGAGCTATAGAGATGATTGATTTTTGTGCATAATATGCCATTATACTATGACACGTATAATTATTATTCTCAAGACAATGGCCTTGTTGAATTAAGTAACACAGATTTATTACAGATTATAAAAAATACTATTGAAGATAACAAAATGAGCGAGGACATCAAACTAGGGTTTGTTTTATGGGATGATTTCATTACCAAGAAATATGCTACTAATAAGAGCTCGTTTGTAATGTCCCTTCTTGGAAGGACATTGAAAGTGTTGACCTTGTCAAGTGCCTAGGGGTTAAAAATTGAATTAATCAAATTATGCTTATGAATTTTTTAATTAATTAATACTATGGAGGCATGTAATATGTTAAAATTCCAATTTTGATTTGTGTATGCAATTAATTATTTTGGAAAATAATTAATGTGGAAATGAGTTGTAATTGTCCTAGGTGACAAGGAGGGTGGATGGGTCCAAGTGGACCATGAGTTGGCATTGAGAAATGACAACCTAGAGAAAACCAAGAAAATGCTAAAAAGAAATCAAGCCAAGAAAATAGAAACTGCAACAAAAACAATCTGTCATAAAAAAGATGGAAACTGTCAAAAAGCAAGATAGTTTTAAAAGAAGGAAAGTACAATAAAAGCAGTTTGAAGACGGTCATCTACGCAGTAGCAAATATGAATGAAGAGGAGCTGCGTTCGAAAATTGGAGATCTCGACGTTTCGACCCCTAATCTGGGATCATCATCAGAGCTGCGTTCTAATTGTCTCCTGATGATGATCCCAGAGTAGGGGTCGAAACGTCGAGATCTCCAATTTTTGAACGCAACTCCTCTTCATTCATACAATAAAAGCAGTCAGTCACAAAGAAGGAAACTTTTGTTCAAGGAGGGCACAATTTCCATTTTGGTGAAATGATAAGCAAGGAAACATCATCGGTCATAAAGAAGGAGAATTTTTGTCAAATAGGGAGAATTTCCACTTTGGGTTGAGTGATGCAAGCAAGGAAACACCATCTTAAGGCTAGACTTGCTATTTTCCTTAAGGAGGGTGCATTCATGGATTATGGTTAGGGTTTGTAAGTGGGTAACTAGCTCAACATGTGGATGAATTGCTCAACAAGTCACTCAAGTCTATAAAGGAATGTTTCCAACTCCATTTCAAAGTTTTTATCATTAATGTTTTGGTGTTAAGTGAAGTTAAGCTTCTAGTTTGAGTGATGTGCCCCATGCCTCCATTCCCTTCTCTTTTCTTCCATTCTTCAGTGCATATCACAGAGATCCAAGGAGAAACCATTTAAGACTAAGTTCGAGCTCTGATAACATTCATCCATCCATGGAAGACGAGCTACAGTGAAGGAAACTTCACTTATGCTCTCAAATTGGTGCCGAGTATTAGTTCCAAGCCTCCATTTTCAGTCTTGTGCACCATTGAGGGAGATCGGCTCATCAAATATTATCCCTATCTTCTCAGTTCCATATTCATGTTCTGATCCCTATTTTACAATAAGTGTTATTTCCATGAAATCCATAATGCTAAACTTTCATGAGATAAGTCTTCCAATGGCCATTTAATGAGATTTTTTGTAAGTTTTATGTATTAAATGTGATGTAATGGCCATGATAGGAATCAATGAGTTAGCTGATGAATAATACATGTCATATAAACCACTGATAATATTTTATTGTAGGTCTGATATATCACAACATCAAAATTCATTGTTGACTTCTTGCCTCTGCTCATTGACTAGTTTTACAATTTTTGATGCCACGTATAATTTGTAAACTCAATTTGAATTATGTAAGTTTATGTAGGTTATACATTCATCCCAATACCCAATCTAACTTACATATTAATAATTCATTGAGTTCCTACAACGTTTGAGTGGCCTCCTCTGCGCAGGCTTTCCTAAGGCCAAAATCCTATTTTTTTCCCAAACACCCTCAAACCTTCTCAAACTATATTTCCAAATATGTTCTGAACATGTTCAAATGATATTTTATTCCTAATAAGTTTCTGACAACTCACCTAAACCTTCCATAATCCTTGGTTTATTGGAATTGATTGTTCAATCTCAGTTTGCGCCGGTTGGGACACCTAAAAGCCTGGGAGTAGACTTCAGCATAGATGATGCTCAAAATCTAAAAGGGCCCAACATCCAGGTGCTTAGGGATATGAAATCTTAGTATCCAAACCTGTCCTGTGATTTCTTCCATTAATCCTCTCCCACATTCTTATTTTTGTCATTATTTTCTGTGTTTTTTAGTTTGTCAAAGAAAATACTCAATTAGTTGTAATTTTTTTGTTCATATTTTGATTATATCAGTAGTAAGAGATAATATTTAGATATGATTCAAATTAAGGATATTACAGTGGTATCATATCACTTTCCTCACCCCCGTGGAAAGTACTCTACGAAGTTGAAGAAAATTGCAGCCATGTTCTATAACCTGATGATGAATATAATGAGCAGTATGAAGCAGAATAATCCCTCTATGTTGATGGAGGCCTATCAAGAGATGACGATGATGAAGTCTATTGACCATCAGATATAGAAGAGATCAAATATGATTGTCCAATGGTTAAGAAAGACTTGGAAAAAATGATAGAAGCATGTGAAAACATGCCTCGTTGCTATCAGGAGTATCTAGCTTTGGGTAAGAAGATTTGTGCAACCATGTCTTTCAAAGAATATATTTATTTCAAGTATGGATTTTGGACCAATAATGTTGATGAATACTCTTTCAAGAGCAACAGACTATCCATAGAGGAACCAATTTGTTCCACCTATCTGAGCAAAGAAGAAGAAGGAACCAAAGGTGAAGATTCATTAAAGCCATCTGCATGTTCAAGCATTATGAGTTTTTCTAGTTTTTCTTCAAACAAAGATTCTAAAAGTTGTGACATGAGTACCATTCAAGATAGAAAAGTCTCAAGTTTCCTAGAGAAGAATAGAAATGAAGTAGAGGCAGGGATTCTTGAGGTGGAGTGCAAGTCATTGCAAGGTGACTGCATGGGTGAAGAAAGGGAAGATGAATGCACTTATAGCTTCATTGTGGGTGATATTCAGATCATGGATAAGGATGTTGGTTCATGTGAGGGTGCTGATACGTATTTTGGATCATATCCAAAAGAATATTATAATTCAGATTTATAGTCACCTCTTGATCCTCATAATGAAGTTGAAGACAGGGCCACACCACTTGGGTGTGAACCAAAGAATTTGGTGGAAGAGCATGCCACCATAGAGTCCCTACATGAAGAGGATAATATCAAGCACAAGTATGATAATATTTCTGATTTTTGCAGAAGCCATGTCTACTTACAACCACATTGTTAAAATTCCATATGATAAGCTATATTATCAGCATTTAATTTCAATTTCATAACAAAAGCATATAGACAGGATCACTGAAAGAAATAGTATCAAAAGAACAACACAAATTTATCTTGGGAAAACCCTAAAGGGAAAAATCCAGCAAAAGCTTCCTCAATACAGATGCCCCCAAAAGATAAAAGGTAGAACCCTAAAGACTGATCCTCCTTCTTCTCCATCTACAGCTCTTTCTCTCTCTCTCTCTCTCTCTCATGTGCTACACAAGTGAGTGTGTGTCTCAAATGAGGAGCACCCTACCTCTATTTATATTCTTTCGTTCACTTAATATTAGACTCAGTTATGTAGGCTTAAGTAATCCTAATTCAATTATGTAGGCTTGAGTAACCACAATTGGGGTATTAATGACTTGATTTACAACGGAGGGGACTTCCTCATGACCTTTGCTAATTCTTGCGATAGGAACATCGGGGTACAAAGTAATACAAGTAATTCTCCTGATAGGAACACCGGGGACCACAAAGTATATTTAGAATATTCTTCGAACTTACAATAATTCAATACTCCCCCTTAACGAGAAGGGTATTCTACAACAACATCAACAAACAACAACAGTAGGAGAAGGAGGGCATCATCAACATCATCATCAGGGTGACACATCTATAAATCATTGGAAGCTTTTCATCATCTTCAACATATAGTCTTCATCTTCAAACTTCAGCAGCAACAACACTTTGACCGCTCGATCGACAACATCATCATCAACACTTTGACCTTTCGATCAACAACATCATCATCAACTATTTGACCTTTTGATCAGCAACATCATCATCAACTATTTGACCTTTTGATCAGCAACATCATCATCAACACTTTGAAATTTCGATCAACAACATCATCGTCGGCACTTTGACCTTTCGATCAGCAACATCATCATCATCGATCAACATCATTATCATCATACTCTGAACTTTCAATTAGCATCATCATCATCATCATACTCTGATCTTTCAATCAGTAACATCATCATCATCACATTTTGATCTTTCGATCAGTGACATCATCATCATCATCACATTATCATCATACTCTGAACTTTCGATTAGCATCATCATCATCATCATACTCTGATCTTTCAATCAGTAACATCATCATCATCACATTTTGATCTTTCGATCAGTAACATCATCATCATCACACTTTGATCTTTCGATCAGTAACATGATCATCATCACACTCTGATCTTTTGATTAGTAACATCATCATCAGCAGCAACTTCAATCCACAGTATGAAGACGAAAGTCTTCGGATCACTTTTGGACTTAAATCCTAGGGATGATGCAATCCCACCACATTCTTGACAACTGAAGTTACTGTATTCAATTACGGGATAATCACTCCCTATCACTTTAGGACTAAGTCCAAGGATGATGCAATCCTACCACGTTCTGGAGTACCAAAGTCACAGGATCCATTCTGAACAAAAGTTCAAGGATGATACGATCCTACCACATTCTCAAGTACCGAAGTCACCGGATGTGTTCTAAACAAAAGTTCAAGGATGATACAATCCTACCACATTCTTGAGTACGGAAGTCACCGGATCCGTTTTGAACCGAAGTTCAGGGATGATACAATCCCACCACATTCTCGTGTACCGAAGTCACTGGGTCCATTCTGAACCAAAGTTCAGGGATGATACAATCCCACGACATTCTCGACGATTGAAGTCACTAGATCCGTTATGAACCGAAGTTCAGGGATGATACAATCCCACCACATTCTCGAGGACTGAAGTCACCGGATTCGTTTTGGACAAATGTCTCGGGATGATACAAACCCTCTTCATTCTCAAGGACCAAAGTCACCGGATCCATTCTGGAAAGATGTCTCGGGATGATACAATACCTCTTCATTCTCGAGGACCGAAG
This sequence comes from Pseudotsuga menziesii, assembly GCA_001517045.1. Lineage (NCBI taxonomy): Eukaryota > Viridiplantae > Streptophyta > Pinopsida > Pinales > Pinaceae > Pseudotsuga > Pseudotsuga menziesii. The sequence goes on along the minus strand of LPNX010412459.1, from coordinate 1,030,774 downwards.
TCACTGGATCACTTTAGGACAAGTGTCTAGGGATGATACAATCCCACTGCAACATCACTTCTCCCCCTTTTGAGGAAGGTATTTCCGAACAACACCAAGCTTGTCTCGAAAGTATTCAAACTTTATCCAGGACAGAGGCTTCGTCAACACATCAGCAACTTGTTCATCAGTACTCACATACTGGAGCTTTATGGCTCCCTTCTACATCATATCCCGATTGTAGAAATACCGGATTTCTATGTGCTTCGTTCTATCGTGGAACATTGGGTTCTCTGTCATCTTTATACAAATTTGGTTATCACATAGAATCACGGTAGTATCCAACTCCAGGATGAATAAACCTGACATCATCTTTTGAAGCCATATGGCTTCACAACTAGAAGAGCAAGCTACTATATATTCTGCTTCAGCCGTGCTAAGAGCAACACTGGACTGTTTCCTGTTAAACCATGAAATCATAACAGATCCCAGACTATAGCATCCACTTGATGTGCTTTTCCTGTCTGATACACTTCCAGCCCAATTTGCATCCGTATAGCCATACAATCTATACTCATGGATTCCATCATAGTATAGACCAAAGTCTATAGTCCCTTTTAGATATCTCATCACATGTTTTGCAACTATTAAGTGAACACATCTAGATTGAACTAGGTACTGACTCAAGGTGTTCACAACAAAAAAAATGTCTGGTCTTGTATTGGTTAGATACATCAATGGCCCAATAATCTGTCTGTATTGAGTCACATCCAGTAACTTTGACGAGTCATCAGCTAAAAACTTCAGGTTGGAATCCATTGGTGTGGCCATGGCTTTGTATTCCAACATATCGAATCTTTTCAATATCTCTACTGCATACTTTCCCTGGTTGAGAAAGATTCCTTCTGAAATTTGCCATACTTCGACCTACGAAATAATGCATTAACCCAAGGTCTTTCATCTCAAATTCTTCAGCGAGTTTCTTCTTGCTTTCCACAATCTGTTTCTCATTCCTTGTCAGAAATAAATCATCCACATATAGTAATAGTATGACAGGTTCATCTTCTTTAACCTTGAAGTAAAGGTTAGGATCGACTTTACTCTTGGAAAATCCCATGCTCGTCAAGAAACTATCTATCCTTCCATACCAAGCTTTGGGAGCTTGCTTCAGGCCATACAAAGCCTTCTTCAACTTGCATACGTAAGTCTTTCTGTCTTCAACTTCAAATCCTTGTGGTTGTTCTATGTATACTTCTTCTTCAATCACACCATTCAGGAAGGATGTCTTCCCATCCATCTAGTGTAAGTCCCACTTCATCATGGATGCAAGTGTCATGATAGTTCTAATTGAAGTATACCATGCTACTAGAGAAAATGTCTCTTCATAATCAATTCCCTCTTTTTGAGAGAAACCTCTGGCCACAAATCTTGCTTTATACTTTTTGATACTTCCGTTAGCTGCATGTTTTATCTTGTAGATCCATTTGGAGGATACTATACTCTTTCCTTCTAGTTTGGGAACTATATCCCATACATCATTATTCATTATTGACTGGTATTCTTCAGTCATTGCTTCTGCCCATTCTTTCTTTTATACCACTTCTTTGTATTTTGTAGGTTCTTGATCCACCAGATCACACATCAAAGCCACATAGCTGGAAAATGGCTTGGGCTTCTTGCTTATCCTTGTGGAGCCTTCAGGAGCTCCATATCTTTCTGCTTCGTGTATAATTTATCTTGCCCAAGTAGGCTTTCTCTTCCATGACATCTCCATTGTAGGAGGTTCTTGCGGTTCTGTCATATCATGCTCTTCAAGTACTTCATCTTCAGGGAGGGATGTATTCTCGATATTTCTGGAGGGTACATATTCCTCATATACTTCTTCATGTTGACATTTTCTGGATCTCTTGAGAGATGATTCTTCATCAAATGTTACATCTCTACTGATTTCCATGTGATGGAATCCAAGAATGTAAATTCTGAATACTTTGGCCACTTCACAGTATCCAACAAATATTCCCTTCTTTCCGAAAGGGTCCAACTTGGTTCTTTTCTCTTTTGGTATATGATCATATACATGAAAACCAAATATCTTGAGGTGACTTACCTCAGGCTTCTTTTCCGTGAACATCTCTTCTGGAGTCTTGAATCCAAGAGCACTGTGAGATATTCTATTATGTACGTAGACATCAGTTCTTGCTGCTTCTTCCCATAGATGCATTGGAAGATCTTGATCATATATAATTGTCTTCACTGCCTCCATGATGGTTTTGTTCTTTTTTTCTGCAACACCATTCTGTTGAGGATTGTAGGGAGTGATTAGTTCCCTCTTGATTCCGACATCTTTACAGAAGGCTTCAAACTCTTTTGAAGTATACTCTCTGCCATTGTCTGATCGGAGTGTCTTGATTCTCTTGTCTGAAAGATTCGCTATCAAGGCTTTGAATTCCTTGAATTTCTCAAACACTTCGCTCTTTTCTTTCAAGAAGTAGATCCATGTATTTCTTGAATAGTCATAAATAAAGGTAATATAATATTCGAAACCACTTAAAGATGTGGAGGACATTGGAACACACACATATGAATGAATCAATTCTAGCATTACTTTTGTTTTTGTTTCTCTCTTTGGAAATGGATTCTTGGTGTTCTTTCCTTTCGCACATCCTTTGTAAATGCCTTCATGTTTGATCTTCATGTATGGTAATCCCGTCACTACTTTGTTCACATGTGGTAGTTCTTTGTAATTTATGTGAGCAATCCTTCTATGCCATAGTTCACTAGGATCAATGAACTCATGAACAAGGGATGTTTCTGAGTGTCCCTTGAGTTTAGACAGGCCTCCTTCTTCTTCACTAATGATAACTGCATCTTCAATATTCTTCCCCTTGGGCCACATGAGTACTTGTCCATCTATGAATGCAACTCTAAATCCTTTCTTATCTAGAGCTAATATAGAAAGTAAATTCTTCTTCAGACCTGGTACATAAAGTACTTCTTTCATCTTCAAGGGATTTCCTGAATGAAGCTTGTAGCTTGCTTCCCCAATTCCTTTGATCGAATATTGATAGTCATCTCCTAGAGATAATTTATGAGGAGAGTTCTTTTCTTCAAGTATTCATAGAGTCTTCTTTTGTCCCGTCATGTGCCTTGAAGCACCATTATCAATAAGCCAAGTATATTCTCTAGGTGTTATAGATCCGGAGAGTGCTGAGAATAATACGTACTCTTCTACATCTTCTTCTCTTGCTTGCTTTCTTGGAGGTCCTTCCTCTTCTTTTTCTTCATCCTCATCTTCAGCTAGGTGAGCATGATGTCTTTTGTTGTTGTTGATATTCTTCTTATATTCTTGTCTCTTCATAGGACAATTCTTGGCAATGTGTCCTATATTATCATAATGAAAACATTGAATGTCAGAGTAGTCCCTATCGGGGAGACTTTCTCTTGTATTCTGGAACTTCCTGGGAGGTTGATACTCCCTCTTGTTTCCCTTCTTGAAGTGTGGTTGACTTCTCTTCTCTTGTTATGAGTGGCTAGGGATTGATCATCCTCCTTTAGTAATGCTTCTCTATTTTCCACTCTAGTCTCCTCTTGAATGCAGTCTTCCCATACCACATCAAACTTCATGCTTTTCTTCCTGGCACATCATCTGGATGAATGAATCCTAGGGTCTAGTGAGACCATTGAGAGCAGTCATAACCATCTCATCTTCATCAAGTTTGTCTCCAATGGATTCTAGTTGTTCTTTTATCTAAGAAACCCTTGTGAAGTAGTCCTGGATGGATTCTCCATGACTCATCTTGGTGCTCTTCAGTTGAGCTCTTAGATTCATCTTTCTGTTGATGTTTCTACCCCCATACATTCTAGATAGGGCACCATACATTTCTTTTGGAGTCTTCTTGGATGACACTTGGGGGATAAAGTGATCCTTGATAGAGTCAACAATAATGTTTTGTGCCCTAATCATATCCTTCTTGTGTTTCTCCTTAGCTTCAACTTCTTCAGGTTCTGCAACTTCCTCTTTGATATACTTATCAAGATCATTCTCTTGGAGAATGAGACCAATCCTATATTTCCATGCTTGGAAATTCTCTATTCCTTCTAACTTGTCCTCAAGCTTAGTGCTTGGGGCCATCTTGTTAGAAAATCACAAAAAAATTAAATTCTACGGAATGAGAAACTGAACTTACCAGGAGATGCGCTTGACTGAGGTGAGTTGACTGGTGTGCTTGGTTTCTGAAGATCTCAAGTCTTCACCTTTCAAATCAGACTTGCAAGATTCAACTTCTACAACTTCCAGTTGTTTTTTGGTTCAACAGTTTTCTGGTGCAGCTGCCAAACTAGGGTTTGAATTTCCCGAAGACTCACTCACCCAAAAACCTTGATTCTAGGCTCAATAGATGCGCTCTGGGAGGGCACAACTTTCTATGCAAGCAGTTTTCCGAAAATAATTTTTTTTTTCTGAAACCCTAATATCTTCAAGGGAGAGAGAGAGGGATTTTTTTCACCTTGTGAAAGATATCCTATTCAAGCTAGCTCTGATACCATGTTAAAATTCCATATGCTAAGCTAGATTATTAGTATTTAATTTCAATTTCACAACAAAAGCACATAGACAGGATCATTGAAAGAAATAGTATCACAAGAACAACAGAGATTTATCCTCGGAAAACCCTAAAGGGAAAAACCCAACAAAATCTTCCTCAATATAGATGCCCCAAAAAGATAAAAGGTAAATCCCAAAAGGTAAATCCCAAAAGACTGATCCTCCTTCTTCTCCAGCTACAGCTCTTTCTCTCTCTCTCATGCGCTACACAAGTGAGTGTGTGTGTGTCAAATGAGGAGCGCCACACCTCTATTTATATTCTTTCGTTCACTTAATATTAGACTCAGTTATGTAGGCTCAAGTAATCCTAATTCAGTTATGTAGGTTTGAGTAACCACAACTGGGGTACTAATGACCCGACTTACAATGGAGGGGACTTCCTCATGAATTTTGGTAATTCTCCTGATAGGAACATCGGGGTACAAAGTAATACAAGTAATTCTCCCGATAGGAACATCGGGGACCACACAATATATTTAGAATATTCTTCGAAGTTACAATAATTCAACACACTTGATCCATTGAAGGATGAAAATACTTCACTTGCATATGAGGGCTGCAAAATGAAGGAAAACTATGAGGGAGATGAATTCACTTCTAGTTTCTTTGTTGGTGATCACAAAATCATTGCAAAGGAGGATGATGTTTTCAATGGTGATAAGGAATCTTTTGGATCACATACAAAATAATAACATAGATCATATCTAGAATCATCACTTGAAACTCCTAATGAAGTAGAAGACAAGCCCCCACCAGATGGGTTTGAACTAGAGGAGTTGAAGGAATAAATCATGCAAAGGGAAGTACACAATTCAGATCTTTGTATTTCCTTATGTCAAAATGAGGAGATGTTTGACATGAGTGAGCATCCAAATCCCACTATCACCATTGGGGAGAGCTATGAACCATCTATTTTTGCAGCTGGAAAAGCAGAAACAAAGATTCATGAAGAGAAGTGCAATTCACTGCAAGGTAATTGTAGTAAAGAAGAAGGGGATGCTTTTCCTCAAGAAATCCACGTATTTTCCTGGCCATTGAAGGTGGATGAAAATAATATTCAAGAGACATTACACCTTCTCCATGACACACATGCTTCAGTGTCAGATCAATGTTGGATAGCTGCTTCATTGGAGGATCAATCTTCTTTTGAATCCAAGGAGGAGATTTAGAAGGCATTGTTTCCAATCCAAAGTGACTTCTTACACTTTATTTCTTATAGAGATGTTTTTTTTGAGCTTGTTGATGTGTTGCATGGAGCATTCTTTAAGGATGAAGAAGATATTTGCAATCTCACACAATATTTGATGACCACTCAAGATTCCTTGAAGAACACTTAATGTGCACTCCAAGAGTCCAAGATGGAGATAGAGAAACTTCATGAGAAGTTGCAAACATAACACTTGTCCTCCTACACACCATTCAATCATCCTCACAAGGATGATTGCTTTTTTGATCATATGGAGGAACCTCATGAGATGCATTCAGTTTTCATGTGCTTGAGGAATGCGCAGGAAAGCTTGATGAGAACTAAGCACTTGATTTTTCCTAGAGAAAACTTGAGTTGTTTTCTGGAGAGTCTCTTCTCCATGGAAGAGTTAGATGATATCACCTTAGTTGGATCAGCTAGTGATGAAGATTATGTAGCCATAAGTTTGGTGGATTAGTATTGCAGATATTTGGTTCACAGTTCTTCACCCCACACTTTTATTTCAACCACATCAGGTGGGGTTGAAAATTGGGTGAATGGATTTTTCTTGTTGGTGCCACATGAGGAGGAGGAGGCTCCCATAGTTGTTCATGATGACTATATGAATGCACCATTCCATTCCAAGCAAAACATATGAATCCAAATTCATTATTTGATGCCTCCTTTATTCACTTGCACCCATTGAGTGGACCTAGTGGAAGAGAGTTGAGCCATTGGAGTCCTACACTAGTTCCATGTTTGGGAGATCATAAGATTTCTATAGGTGATAAAGACTCATGGATGGAGAAGTATATGCACATATTGATGCCATTTGATGCCATTCATCCACATATGGTTTGGGTGGAATATTACATGTCACACAAGGAGTCTTCTTGCAGAATTTTTTTGGCTCATTATTAGTGAAAGGAAGCTAAGCAAGGAAAATACCAAGAGAAGTTATTGAGACATATATCTTGCACAAGGTGGCCTCTGTGGAGAAAATACACAAATTTGGATAGATGCTTGCACGCTTTGACCAATGGAAAATATTTGAGCCATTGGATGTGTTCACATGGATCTTTTGGTTTGAGTGTCATTCCATTCCCTTGTTGGATGAGGAGGCACATGTTTGTATTTCTTGTTTGAATTCTTAGAGATGATTTTGATGCATCATTTCATTGTGATCATATTGGGCATCCTTGTTTGTTGGATGATGCATGTCTTTATTGGGGTTGTACATGAGATTTTCACCCTTGTCACTTGCATGATTCAGACATTATTCATGGTGTTGTTGATATCCTTCATAGTACCTTTCATGATGGTGTCTTTTGCATGATGTTGATGATGCTTAGGAGGATGCACACCGGACAATGGGATCCTGGCATTCCTTGGGATGTCAAGTTTCCACCCTTAATACTACTACATGGATACTTGCAGTTGAGTAAATATGATCTAGGCATACTTTTGTATGAGGAGTTGTGTTGGATGGAATTCTCACTGATGGGGATGCAATGCAAGCAATGGGACCTTGGCATTTCTCGTCATTGGAGAAACTATTTACATGCTGGCTTGATGGAGCAAGTCAACCTTTCTTCACATTAGTTCATCTATGTGGTATCATGTTCCAGTTCTCCTACATGGAGCAATACTTCTTTGGGTGAACAAATTTTGCAGCACCCATGATTGCTTCTGCTTGAGGACAAGCAGACTTGAGAGGGGAGGATTGTAATGTCCCTTCCTGGAAGGACATTGAAAGTGTTGACCTTGTGAAGTGCCAAAGGGTTAAAAATTGAATTAATTAAATTATGCCTAGGGAATTTTTAATTAATTAATACTATGGAGGCATGTAATAGGTTAAAATTCCAATTTTGATTTTTATATGCAATTATTATGAAAAATAATTAATGTGGAGATGAGGTGTAATTGTCTTAGGTGATAAGGAGGGTGCATGGGTCCAAGTGGACCATGAGTTGGAATTCATAAATGTCAATCTAGAGCAAATCGAAAAATGCTAAAAAGAACTCAAGCCTAAAATATATAAACTGCAGCAAAATAATCTGTCATAAAAAAGATGGAAACTGTCAAAAGAAAGGTATTTTTAAAACAAGGAAAGTACAAGAAAAATAGTTAGTCACAAACAAGGAAACTTTTGGTCAAGGAGGGCGCAATTTCTATTTTGGTGAAAGTATGCAAGCAAGGAAACATCATCATTCATAAATAAGGAAACTTTTGCTCAAGGAGGGAAAATTTCCACTTTGGGTTGAGTGATGCTAGTAGGGAACCAACATCTTAAGGCTAGACTTGCTTTTTTCCTCAAGGAGGGCACATTCATGGATTAGGGTTAGGGTTTTCAAGTGGGTAACTTGCTCAACATGTGGATGAATTTCTCAAAAATTCACTCAATTCTATAAAGGAATGCTTCCAAATCCATTTCATAGTTTTGATCATTACTGTTTTGTTGTTAAGTGAAGCTAAGCTTCTAGTCTGAGTGATGCACGTCAGTCACCTTGGGTGATGCGCACCAAGCTTCCATTCTCTTCTCTTCTCTTCCATTATTTAGTGCAGATCACAGAGAGCCGAGGAGAATCCATTGAATACTAAGTTAGATCTCTGATAACAACCATATAGCCATGGAATTCGAGCTCCAGTGAAGGAAACTTCACTAATTCTCTTAGATTGGTGCCGGGTCTTAGTTCCAAGCCTCCATTTTGCAGTCTTGGGCACCATTGAGGGAGATCATGTCCTCAAATATTATCCTAATATTCTCATATCCATGTTCATGTTCCGATCCCTATTTTACATTAATATTTCTGTCCAAGAAATCCATAATGCTAAACTTTCATGAGAGAAGTCTTCCAATACCCATTTAATGAGGCTTTTTGTAAGTTCTATGCATTAAATGTGATGTAATGGCCATGATAAGAATATCTGAGTTTGTTGATGCATAATAAATGTACTATAAACCATTTATAATCTTTATTCGCAGGTATGATAAATCACAACATCGAAATTCATTGTTATTTTCTTATCCCTGCTCATTGACTAGTCAATTTTGACTAGTTTTACAGTTTTTGATGCTATGTATGATCTGTAAACTCAATTTAAATTTTGTAAGTTTATTTAGGTTATAAATTCAACCCAAAAACCAATATAGCACACATATTAATAATTCATTTAGTTTGTACAACGTTTGAGTTGCCTCCTTTGTGTAGGCTTTCCTCAAGCCAAAATCCTAGTTTTTTCCCAAACACCCTGAAACCTTATCAAACTATTCTAGATATATTATGAACCTATTAAAATGATATTTGATGACTAATAAGTGACTTAAAACTCACATAATCCTTATAGAATCCTTTTTTATTGGATTTGATTGTTCAATCTCATTTTGCACCAATTGAGACACCTAGAAGCCTGGGAGTAGACTTCAGCATAACTGATGCTCAAAACCTAAAAGGGACAAGCATACAGGTGTTTATGGATCTGAAATTTCAGTATACAAACCTGTAATTTGGTTTCTTCCATTAATCCTTTGCCACACATAGTTTTTTTTTCATTACTACCTGTGTTTTTCATTGTCAAAGAAAATACTCAACCACTTGTCAAATTTTTATTCATATTTTAATTATACCAGCACTAAGAGATAATATTATGATCTGATTCAGGTTAGGGATATTACACCATTTAAACTTGTCGATATTTTGGATGTAGTATTACCTACAAATTTGTGAATGATAGTGTATAAGTTGTTGCAATAGTTATTACAAACTCAGAGGCACTGGAATCCCATGTGGATGCAGTGGTACACTTGGATGAGGACTACAAGCATGCTTATGATTATTTTGTTTACTACTAGAATAACATAAAAAAATCTTTTGATATGAAAATTGTTGGCTTTCTCCTCCTATTGACCTAGGTTAAGATCCTTGGTCGTCAACAAATACCCAGATATCGACCCCAATAGAGCAGGGCTCAATCGACAGTACCTGAGATGTAGAAGCAGTCTCACCTGAGATATCCTTATGGGAAAGTGCCAGAACCAGGTTTTTGTAGTTATGAGGGGATCTCTACTCTTTTTGTACCGAATCACAACGCTCGATCGAAGCTAGAGTTTATACTTCTTATCCCTTGTATTTTCATTCTTGATACCATTCTAATTACCAGTCAAAACATATAATAATAATAAAAATAACAACCTTAGTACATAGTCATTCAATAAGAAGTGTATCAGACACATATGAGGGATTACTCATAAACAAATGCAGAGTGACAAATTTAGATTTACTTATTTATAGCATACATGCAACAGACATAAGCACATTGATCAATCATACATAGAGACAATAGTTAACATGGAACCCCATATGGGAAAAACCACAAAGGTGATCTTCATATGGTATGATAAATATATTAGCACCTTTTGTTTGCACACTCATATTGCAGACTCTTCTCTAGGTATTCTTTTCAATTCAAACAGACTTCTCTCCTCTCATGCTCTCATGATTTATCTCTAGTTACTTCCTCTCTCCTTCACTCCTATTTCGATTTGGACACATCCTAGATCATTCCTCTAGCTAATCTGATATTTTCTCCTCTTCTCTAACATACAATCAATAACCAACATCAGTCTTGCACACTACTTGTGTTCACCATTTTATAAGCTTCTACCTGTCCTCATAAATCGACTCTTTTCTGTTAGGAGACAGGATGTCATTTCTATTAGCGTACATTTATTTACAACTGACAATAGGCAATATCGACCCAAAATACAATTATGCTTTTTACCAAAAGCATGATTTATTCTAACTAACTCCTTACCCATGATCAGCCAAGCTGTCCCTTTCACTTCTCTACTCTTCTTTTCTCTTGGTTTCTTCCGTTGTGTCTTCTCTTATCACCAATCCTTCCATCACAACTTCTCTTATCACCAATCCTTTCGTCGTGGCTTCTCTTCTGTCGCATCTATTTTTTGTCTTGCGACCGGATTCTTTATCTTCCCGAGCATAATTTTGGAAGAATTATGCCTAAATTGTTGTAGGTTCAACATTCCCCCAACACTCACTTGTGGATTGTCTCGAGCCACATTACTATCATACCTCCATTGTTACAACTTTACTTTGAAAACCCTGAAATATTTTCACTATGCATTCAATCTCCTCCCATACTTCTATTTCTGTCTTCTTCAAATTTTGAACAAGTTCAGAACCAATTTGTCTTGAACTTATAAGTCTTGTTGACTCTACTACTTGTCGCACTTTTTGGTGTACATGTTGAATTATAATTGTAATTTTCTTTGCTTTTGCTTGCAATTCAACGACTCTGTCAGTCCTCTTTTGCTGTTTTGTTCGCAATGTTGTGACCTATTGTTGTAGCCTCTTCATGTAGGTAGACCTATCAATTTTCTCTACTAATGTAATTTTATTCATCTCATTCTTTAACTAGTTAACCTCTATCTCAGCAGTGCACAACTGTTTTGTGACTTTCTCTAACTCCTCACAGTCAATCAAAGCTTCCCACGTTTGAGAAACTTGCTCGAATTATTTGGAACAAAGTGCTTCCACCTCTTCTATTCTATTCTCAAATTCTGTGGCTTTATTTATTCTCTCTTTTAGTACTTCTGGAGGTGTACTAGGTGTAATGCCCCTTTTTGGAGTTTTGGAGAAAAATACAATTTGGGCATTTTCTAGCTTGACTAGTCATGAATCTAGAGGGTTCAAACTTTCACCAAATGGTCCCGAATATGAAAGGAAATGGTATGGTGAGTATTAAAACACATCAAGGTATTTTATTGACACTTTGTATATGACTTTATACCTCTTCAACCTTGTTTTTGATTAAGGAGAAACAATGCAAATTTACTAAGAAAATGTGGTCGACTAGTCCTTCTTGGTTTGGATCCAAACAACACCAAACCTTTAAAAAATTATTATGGAGGGATACTATGGGATTTAACACATACTAACATACCTCATACAATCAATGGTCTAATAATAAATTCACTTTTACATGTTACTCAAGTTTGCACAACTTTGGCCAATTTCTAGCTTTAGACTAGTGAAACCCAAGTTGACCCAAATGCACCCAAATGACTTCAAATTATGTATGGAAGATATTGAGGGGTATTAGGACATCCTATTCATAATATTAATGCTCATACACTTTCTAATTTATTCTGATACTTTATTTTGGCCATAGGGAAAGAATGACAAAAACATTAGGAAACCGATGTTAAAACCCCCAAGGTTAGATGACACTTTTGGCTCTCCAAATGCAGTATGAACCTCCCTAATATGAGAAAATAGTATGAGGATGAATATCAGACATCAGGGGATGGATATAATAATGGGTTTTAGTTCTTCAAACTGGTTATAAAGTACAACATTCGTATGACCACTTTAAGGGAAATTGCTTATGGGGAAAGGGCATAACTAGCTCGATTTTGACATATGAAAGGTAGAGTTAAAGGTTCAGATAATGATTAAAAATATATAGAACATATTATTCATACAAATTTATGCCCCAAAAATATTACACATCAGTGAAATCCCTTCATACAAGCATGGTATACAACTCATTCAGTATGGGAGTCAAATACATGAAAGCTAATGATTTAATAGCATGGAATTAAAAGAGTTTCACATATGGATTTCTTGTATTTAGAGACATGGAGCATAGGTACATGAAATTACAGAGTAATAAATCATATATTTATGTCACAACATCATCAAACTAAGGGAATATCCCTCATACAAGTATGATATAAAACTACTTCAAGATTGAATCCAAATCCATGAAAACTAGGTATTCAAGAGGATATGGGGAATGAGAGCCTCTAACATATGTATTCTTGATATTAATACTTACAAAGAATATGGAAATTATATTACATATCCATATATCATATTCCACAGCTTGGGCACCAAATATACTCAGCAAAGTGCAAGCACCACTCCAACAAGTGCGCCCTCAACATGAGAGTGTGGGGAAATGGAGAAGAAGGAATGAGATAATAGGGGAATACTATGCTTCAAACTGCAAATAAAAATCCTTCATTAAGCTCCAATGATAGGTCTTAATGGCCCCTTCATTAAAAAACTTGGAATTGAATCCAACTCCCTCAAAATTGGTTCACATGCAGGGAGAGTGTACACTCATCGTGCAATGGACAAGAAAAAGCTCTCCAAAACTCCAAAGGCCAATTAAAAAATGATAAAAATCCATACTCCTTCCTCATGAAATCCTTTTATTAACTTAATGAGACACCCTAAGGTCTAATTTCCTTCAATGGGATTCCTCCAACCCATCTTAGTGGTTTAGTAACTCTCATGACACTTGTCTTCCTCTTCATGCTCCAATTCTTTCCCCAATTCGAATGGCTACCTCTAACTCCCAAATTCAACATATTGGTGGCTATTTTTATCCCTTTCATGCAGTATTTGTCATATTTCTACAATCAGGTTTGAATTTGTCATACTTTTCATAGAATCTTTCATCATTTGTTGTCATAGAGTGCATGGGATCTAATTCCAAGTGGCACAACTTGTCTTCTAGTCTCTTCATCTTCCATGGGAGTTACTCTCCTTTCTCTATTCAAATTCCTTGGCTAATTATATGATATTTGACACCAAATCACCCTACAATAACGTTACATTACCCATCCGTTCGAATTTGGATGAAGATCATGCCAAGTGTGTGGGGAATCTAGTCATTCAAAGGCTCAACAAGCTTCCAAGTGTCTTCATGAACCCATGCCACCTTATTTTCTTAGCATTTATCATTTATGTGACCCATTTAAATGTAAATGTGGTAAAACAAAATCCATTTGGGTCCCATATCTCCTTATTACAAAATTTATGTCCCCATCTCAACCTAGGGAACTAGTAGGTTGGTGGAACATTATTTACAAGTAGTATTATTTGGAATTATTTATTTTGGGACATGAAACTAGGTGTCACCCGTTATTCCAAATCTATGAATTTCTTGCGGATTATCTCTGTAATATCTCAAAATTGAAACACTTTGGCTTCCACAAACATCTCATTGGTAATGCCTTCATTAGTAAAATTGTTGCAAGCAAGTGTTACGGCTGCGTTGATCCAGTGCGTGTTTTCCTCCAAGGTCTTAGCTTTCTGTTATGCTTCTTTGACTGTTTTCTTCATCTTATGAGAAAACTTGTTTTATTATCTGACTTGCTTTATTAATATTCCTTCTTTGACCTTCATTTCTTCTACTACGACATTCTGAATGGCATATACTTTGTACATTAGCAGTGCCGAGAAATATATAGTGACATGGACCAATATTTTGGCCATGGAATTTAGCTATGTTGTCCCCAATTCAATTAATTCACCCAACACTTGAGTCTTTATTGGTGGGATGGGTATTGACACATAACTAGGTCGTTCCTCGGACGAGCCATCTAAGTCCCATGACAAAGACAATTGTGGTCTATAGTCGACTGCCACTCTTAATTCTTTCACACCCTTACATAGTGTTTGTAATAAGTCTATGATACTGCTGGTTATCTCTATTTTTTTCTCATCTATCTTCTTGAGCCTTGATTAGCATCTCAATCATTGTTTCTGTCAACAATGTATAATCATTGTTGGTAAGGCTGACAGTTCTAGCTGATATTTCGTCTTTCCTCTTCTTATGACGCCTCATAGACTTCTCTGTCTGCTTCCTCTTTATCCCTACTACTGGGTCTGTTGGAGTCATGCTTGACTCCTTCTGGGTATTTTATGGATTTTCCTCTGGGTTTTCCTCTGGTGGGTTTTCTGCTAGTGGGTTTTGTCCTTGTCCCCCATCCTTCTATGTCCATGGATCGTTCTGTCGCACCTCTTCATCTTCCGACAACTTGTCATCTGCAACGAGAACTCTCCATTCTTTTAGAAAATATTGAATAATGGCCTCAATTTATATAGTCGACAACTGATATTTTTTCGCAAGCCATTGGTGTTGTAGGTGTTGTCACAGTTGCAACAAGATATGATGGGTTGCGACCAAAAATATGATAATGTTTATGAATTGGTTAATGCTTGCCTCAGTAATTTTGGTTTACTTTTTGACATGATATTGCAGGGCCTTTGCTTGCAAAAATAAATATACATTTTTTGTCTTTTTGTCTCTGCTTTAAATCGTTTTCGAACTAGAGATTCTGGTATTGATATCCTCGACATAAAACAAACACATCTACCCCTTGGTAGTTTTCTTGTTCTTCCCATGCAATAAAAAAAATAAAAATAAGTAGCCATGGATAATGAAATGCATTACCTTTCTCCTGTGCCTCCTCTGCATATTCTAACAACTCATTTAGTAGATATTGTGACCAGTTGAGTTGAACACCTGCTGCACATAACTCTACCGCAACAATAATCTCTGCGGTGCAATGGTTCGGTCACATATTTCACAACAATTTGGTATATAGGACATTAGTTGCGAACTGAACAATAAATCATTATAGAGGTGATGGAAAAGCCTCTTGTGTCTCTGATCCGGTCATAATTTTCTTTTTCTTTTCCAACAAAAAATGGTGTTGGGTCGACAACTATAAGAGGGAGTCCTGTAATCACTACTATAAGCTCGACATCAACAAAAGCCTTCTAGTCGAGCCATAGAAATCCACCATATAATGGCACTAACAATTGTTTAACACATGCATTCACCTCTACGCTACGAATGAAATGAGACATGTGCATGAGTGATGATAAACCCCCTTTATCTAGTTCTCTTTCCCATTCCATTCAAACTAAGTGGTTAGGGCCATCCTCTATCTCGTGGAAAGCAATCATGTATTTTTCGATTGCAAACTATGGAAATTTCCTTAGGTCATGGTCGACAAAGGTCATCTTCTTGAGATTTGGGAGTATGTTCACTGTTATCCAAACTCTTTTCGGTATAGTCATTGCTACTACTGGGTACCTTGCATTCTTGGAAATTCTAATCTTAGGCGCATTAGATGGTTTTGGCAAAGCATAATCTAGCAGCATGGGGGTAGAGCTTGGTTCTTCAACATCTGGTGGTGGTGGTGCTTCTTTCTTACGGCTACTAGACTGTTTTCTCTTCAACCTTCCAGGTGGGTCTGGTCGTAATCTCACTTCAGGGATGAATGGGATCTATTCAGCTTCTTTTGCAACCATAGCCTACGATGGAACATATGCGGTAGTGTCTTCCATAATGGGAATTGGTGAAGGTGTCTGGACACCGTATTTTGAAATAGTTCTTGAAATGGAAATAGATATGACCATACTTTGCTAAAACGTTCCTTGTCTCTCTGTGTTGCAGCCACAACAACTCAGTTTACGCAGTTGGGTGCAAACATAATGAATGATACTTCGACGTAGAGATGATATGAATTCATCAATTCAAGTAGTCTTTCCTTCGTACGAGCGAACAATAAATTGGAAATGTGGAAACGATTTTCTTCACATGGGGAAATCGTCCGAATCATTACAAGGAAACCGCCACTCAACCGTCACTTTTCCCTGTCACTTCAATGGTAGTTATTATGCAATAATGTTAGAAGTGACCAAAAAGTATGCCATTGAAATATGTTGCATCCATAATTCAACTACGACCAACTGTCTTCGTGCGACCAAATTTCCTCATGCAACAAATCGTTTCTTCCTGTGACAGATATTTTCCCTAGACACATTTCTTCCCTTGTTATAGACGAATAGTGTGTGCCACTATTTTTCTTCTAGAAACACTTTTCTTTTTCCTCAACTAACACATTGTCTACGACACAAAACATAAATATTCGTAACTCTACAAATTTTTGTCTTTTTCTTTTGTCTTTATTTATTTATTTTTAATTTAGTCGACCAAGTCGCGGCTATCCTAGTAAGGCTTTAACCGACTTTCATTTACAAATCCTTTGAGGGGTGTTTCATCTAATTTTTCTAGTTGTACTACGCCTCCTTCAATGATTTGAATGACAACCTAAGGCCCCAACCAATGTGTTTTCAACTTTCCAGTATGCCCTAAGAACTCACTATCATTGAGGAGGACATGTCCTCCGACATGCAATTTCTTATTTTTAATGTGTCGGTCATGCCATACCTTTTGTCATTGATTTTCAAAATTTTGGTGATAACCTATGAAAAAACGTTCTTCCTCTAGCTACAGAAGCTGCGGCAATCTTTCTTTGATAGTAGCACTATGAGTCATTTTCGTGATTGCAACAATCCTTAAATTGGGAACAATGTATTCCATTGGCATAACAACCTCTTGTCCATACACTAACTGAAATGGAGTTTGACCCATCAACAACTTACAGGGCGTGCGATATGCCCACAATACCATAGAAAGTTTTTGGTCCTAGTCATCTCTTTGTACATTGCAAGTATTTTTCAATGCGTTCTCCAAGATCTTGTTGAATGCTTCGACAACACCATTCACTTGTGGGTGATATGGTGTTGTCTTCCTACGTTGGATCTAGAATTATTAATTTAATTCTTCGATCAACTGATTGAAAAATTTCATGACCTGATCATTTATCAAAATTTTTGGGCATCTGAATCTAATAACAATATTGTCAAACAAAAATTTGGCAGCAATCGCAGCAGTACAATCCTTTATTGGCACTGCTTCAACCCATCTAGTCAAGTAATATGTCACAGTAATAATGTATCTTGCACCTGTTCTCTTTCCCAGTGGGTTAGTAGGTCCGACAAAATCAACAACCCATTTGTCTAATGCCTGCAAATTTATTTGAGGTACTAGCAACATTTCATCTCGTCGTGATGGTTTTCCAGTTCTCTGACAGATATCACAGTTGCAACAATATTCTCTAGCATCCGCATGCAAAGTGGCCCACCATAATCCTTCTTGCAATATCTTTCACATTGTATCTTTTCCAACATAATGGCCTCCTATGACAACGACATGTGATTCATTTAATATCATTGGTCTCTCATGTTTCAATACACAGCGACAAACAATTTCATTTGGTGCCATTTTATATAGATGTCTAGATATCAATTAAACGTTTGCAACTCACACCACTAATTTTTTTTTGCGTAGTACTAAATCCTTAGGGTGCATATCCTGTACTAAAAAAATGTATAATATCTTTGTATTGGTCATCAAACATTGTGATTACAAATAGTTACACATCAAGAAGACTATCGTCAAGGTTCACAGGTTCTTCTCCAATTTCAAGTCTTGACATGTGGTTTGGTTCAGAGTTTAGTTAACCTAGCTTAACAATAACTTAAAAATAAAATTCTTGGAAAAGGAGGATCCACTGAAAAATATTCCTCTGCAACATTGTATTGTTCGCCAAGTATCTCAATGCTGAATGGTTTGTGAACATATTGAAATGTACACCTAACAAATAGTGCTGAAATTTCTGTAGCGCATACACCATAGCTAATCCTTCTCTTTCATTCGTAGTGTAATTATTCTATGTTGTTGACAATTTCATACTAGTGAAGGCAATAGAATGATTAATGGATCCTTCACCAGGATATGCAAGTACAACATAGAGTGCGATATGCGATGCATCGACATGCCACATAAAATTCCTTCTTCAATTCTGAAAAAACTAGTATGGGTGTTGTGACCATCTGGTTCTTAAGGAGGTCCAGAATTTCTTGGAATTTTTCCGTCCACTCAAACTTAATATATTTTTTTAACAATGTTTCCATTGGAGCAGTTTCCTCTACATATCCTTTGATAAATTTTCTATAGTATCATGTATGTCCCAATGTAGATCTGAGTTGATTCACTATCATAGGGGGTGGTATGTTGATGATTATCGCAATTTTAGCAGGGTCAACCAAGATTCCATCACGACAAATGACATGGCCCAACATAATTCCAAACGAGGCACAAAAGATACATTTATTTAAATTCAACAAAATTTGATACTGTCAGCACCATTCCAACACCATTCAGAGGCTCTCAATGTGATCCCTTATGATCCCAAACATCATCCAGTCATCGAAGTAGAACTCAAGAAGCTTAAGAATAAAATCCTTGAATGCAGCCACTACTATCCTAGAAAAGATAGAAGGAACATTCTTGAGTCCAAAGGGCATGACTATATATTGAAAGCATCCCCACTCAGTTTCAAATTTTGTCTTGTGTCGATCTTCCTTTGTGATTATGATATGATGATATCCAGAGAACCCATCAGTAAAAGAATAAAATTCTTGACCCTCGACACTTTCTAATACCTCATCTATAAACAGAGTAAAAAACAGGTCATGTAGGTAGGCATCACTCAAATTTTTTTAGGTCGATGCAAATGCATACTTTTTTGGTATTATTCTTATCCTACACTACTATGGGTCTGATCCATTCAGATTCTTCAACCTGTTCTATGATACATGCATCTAGCATTTGATATAATTATTTCTTGATCTTTCATTTATACCCCAGATTCAACCGGTGTGGTCATTGCTTTACAATCCTTGCGTCAAGCTTTAACAATATCTTCATCTCTCCAAGGTCTCGAACAATCCCCTTCATCTCTGAAAATTTCATAGGGAATAGATCCTTGAATTCATGGAGTAAGTCTGTGATCCTCTTGACAGTTTCATCATCCCAATAATCCCCAATGCTGGAGAACTTGGGACTCTGTATATCCAATGTTTACTTTGTTGGTTTTTAATGGATTTAGGAACTGGTTACTTGAAATAACAAGTCCCTCCACCATGCAAGTACCTTCAAATTCTGGGATGTTCATGTCTCACGGGTCATCATCATCAGGTCCACCAATCACATTATAGCACTCCATCCAGCGCTAGACTGTCGTGCTGCACTGATTAAAGCTTGACGTCGACATAGGGATATATTCAACTATCTTCATCTTGATTACTTGAAACAAAACATCAATCGAAGTATGGTCATCGAAAAACTCGAATGTGTTTGTAAATCTAGCATCTAGTTCATCCCATTCAAGAGTCCCTCCTTGCAGCTCAATCGACGTGTACCATTGCCTTGGTAGCATATCCAATGGATGTACAAAATGATGAAGCCATTCTTGTGTAGGCATGCCTCCCATGTTTCATGATAGTTTTCAATGTGCTCAACAGGATTAGTCAATCCGATGTACTTCTAACCAGTATAATTGATCTTCTCTCCAAATTGTATCTCCATTAATTTTTAGCATTGAGGCCAGTCTGAGATAGATTGTTTATGTGCGACCCACCATTTGGAAGGTGTAGATTTTAGCGCAAATTCCAGAGTGGATAAGTGATGATGTTATGTAAATTTTTCTTTAAATTATGTTAGAAAATACGCTAGGTTAGGTAAGCCTTCATATGTGGGTAGGTCACTCTCCTCACTAACTACCTGTCGCACATACTATGTAATTATTGCACATATTCTCATCGATACTTCATGCAATCGGTTCTGCGATTTTTTTGAGGCTTCTCTAGAATCCGATGTACATGAAATAACACTTCAACAAATGAGATTTCCATTGGCCATTGGGTTTACATAATCATCCATTGTATACGTGATGTTATAAATATGGTCCAGATAATCTCCTTGTCCTTCACTATTCACTTATTCGACATATCTATGTCCTTACAACGAATCAATTGGTGTGACCACCCTTAGATCTGAATATTCAAATGCTAAGATTCTTTTCTTAAAATTTATAATTGTTTGATTATCAATCGTCTAGTTGATCCCTAGAAGTGCGGGATATGGATTTGTATCATCCATAATGTCAATCACTTCGAAATCAACATAAGTTTTGAGGCCTTCTATTTCAACGACCACTTGAGTCATTTGACCGATAGGTAGAACCTTTAATTGATTCACTAATTAGAGATGGAAAAGAGACCATACAAGTCTTGAATTTTCTATGCTCTCTCATGTTTGTCTAGTCAAAATGTTGACATCGAGCTCAGTGCTCCTGATGCGATATAATTCATATATGCCAGGCAATTGTATTTGTGGTGTCCCTTTGTTCTGCATCTTCTACACCATAGCTCTTCTTGTAATTCATTTCCTTTCTTAATATTTTGAAGTTGCAACACAAGTTTGGATAATTGCGACTGGATTTGCATCATTCTTACACCAGTCTGTCCAACAGGTGAGGATTCCAATTTCATATCCATTTCAAGAGCCTCGGTCTGTGACACAATATTTTGCTGCATTCGGGGGATCCAAATGTGCAGAAACAATGCCGCAATAAACCATTCTTTGTGCTGAACATTGAGATATGGAAAATTACTTTAGCCATCAATGTATTAAATGTCTAGTTGAAATACCAAATAGATTTCGTACGAAATTGTTTAATTTCCTTAATCTCTGTAATGCACTGTGACTCATATTTGGGCTTCCTAAATTCATCTATTAGTCCTCCTCAGATTTGATCTAATGTTTTCCATGAGAATCCTTCTAGAACCATAGATAATTTCATTTACCAATCCAATGCTCGAATCCTAAGCGTTGTGATCATTTGAGCCTTCTTGATGGATTAATCTTGGACTTGTCACATGGTCCATACAACTTCACATAGAAACCAATGTTGATATGGGTCTTCTAACACATTTCCATTAAATATTGGTAACTTAATATCATTCTCGGACATTATATTCGTTCTAGGAACTACTTGGCTAATGGGAATCCCTTATTTGGTATTCCCACGACTATTTTGACTTTGATTAACAAACCCACTGGGAGATGAGTTTCTATATCTTACCTTTGGAGATGTACACAGGGTAGTGGGTATGGTGTAATCACACTTTGGATCTGGAGCTTCTTATTCTTCCTCATTTTCAGGTATAGGTTGGTGTTCCTATTCCTCATCGCAAGAACCTTCGTCAAAGTGCGAGTTGAATCGTAGTCTTCCGTTTTGGTCATGCTACAATTTCCTTTTTGGTCGCAATCCTTCTCCTCTTTCTTGACTGAAATCTTCTTCCACTCCATATATGTCCACCTTCTATTTCAGTCTCACTATCACCAGAAAAATCTCATATTAATCTGCTCCATTTTTCTCAAACTTCTCTTGTGACATATCCTAGGTCTCTATGCACAAATCCTTATTCTTTAGACTCCATTCTTAATATCCCTTTCTCACATACACACGTCTTGATCCAAATATTTAAAGACTTCAAATAATGACCTATAGGTCCTTGGAAATTTTTTCTTTCCGCCTCATTGTACGATTGTGTCATGTCGACAACAATTTCAGTGATATATCCTTCCAAAATACTATCAACCCAGAACTTAACCGACCTAGATTTGGGGTTTCTAACACTTTTTAGCCACTGAATCAACGAAGGACTCCAATATTTCAGTTATCCCCCTTGAAAGTTTTTTTGTTGGGTTGCTATCCTCAACAACCATTCATACAACAAAACAAGAAATTCACAAAATAAAATTTCATGAATATCTGTATAGATATATCACTCCAACCACTCAGTCGGATTCAATCGAGATCCTTCACTTTCTTTCCTTGCAAATTCTATTGCCTTAGAATCCACTCAATCTTGAAATTAAGGCTTCGTCGGATGCCACAACATATCCCCACTAAAATGATTTACAACCTTGAAAACATAACCATTTGTTAGATTTCTCCTTCGATCGACCCAGGTTTAGTTCCTCAGTCATCAACACAGACCCATATATGATCCTGACAAAGCAGGGCTCAACCGTCAGCACCTGTGATGCAAATGCAGTCTCACCCAATATATCCTTATGGGGAACTTCCATAACCAGGATTATGTAGTTACGTGGGGATTTCTACTCTTGTTGGCACCTTATCACAATGCTCAACCAAATCCAGGGTTTATACTTCTTATCCCTTGTATTTTCATTCAAGATACCAGCCTAATTACCGGTCGACACCTATCATAATAATCAACACAACAACCTTATTACAGATTCATTCAATAAGAACTGTGAAAGACACATATGAGGGATTCTTCATAAATAAATGCAGAGTGACACATTCATATTTACTTATTTATAACATACATGAAACATACATAAGCACATTAATCAAGGATACACGTAGACAACCGTTAACGTGGAAACCCATATAGGAAAAACCACAAAGGTGCTCTTCATTTGGAATGAGAAATATATTAGCATCTTTTGTCTATGCACTCAGCTTGCAGACTCTTCTCTAGGTATTCTTTTCAATTCAAACATACTTCTCTCCTCTCATGCTCTCAGGTTTTAGGTCTAGTTACTTCCTCTCTCTTTACTTCTATGTCAATTTGCACACAGCCTGGATTGTTCCTCTAGCTAATCGGATCTCTTCTCCTCCTCTCTAATAAAATAATCAATAACCAACATCAGTCTCACACACAACTTGGTTTGGCCTTTTATAAGCTTCTATTAGTCCTAATTAACCGACTCTTTTCTGTTAGCCGACACGTTGTCATTTCTATTCTCGTACATTCAGTTACATTGACAATAGGCACTATCGAACCAAAATACAATGATTATTTATGACGCATTATTTATTCTAACTAACTCCTTACCCACGATCAGCCGAGTTGTCCTTTTCACTGCTCTGCTCTTCTTCTGGCGCGGTTTCTTCCGTCACGGATTCTCTTATCGCCAATCCTTCCGTCGTGGCTGCTCTTATGTCACAACTTCTCTTATTACCAATCCTTTCGTTGTGGATGCTCTTCCATCACGACTTCTCTTTTGTTGCATCTCTTTTCTGTCTTGGGGCTAGTTTCGATATCTTCCCAAGAAAAATCCTGGATGAATTCTTCCTAACTTGTCCTAGGGCCAATAAAACTTAGGAACAAGGTGTTGCAGATTGGATATAAGGTCCTTTTGTGTGACAAGAAAGGGGAGAAACCATGGAAACAACAAATTTTACAACCTATGGTTGGTCCATTTGCAAATTAACACAATAGTAGGAAATAATAGTTTTCATTTGATTAATTTGGAGGGAAAATAAAACTAATTTCTAATCAATGGACATTTACTAAAGCTTGATTTTCGACAACATGTTTTGAGGGCCATTTCAAAAAAATAGAAAATAAAAAATAAATATAAAAAAGGAGGTTTTTTATTTTATTTATTTTCTGGTTTCAGAAATAGGTGGTAAATTTTATTTTATGTTGGGGGATATTTTATTTTGCATTCATTTTTTATTTGTTAGAATATCTCTAACTTGTGAGAGTGGTCCTTGTTCCAAGAAACCATGACCTAGGGGCTTCTGAGATGTCATAATCACCCGGGGATCACACTTGGCTTGGGCCACACCAACCCTCAACTGGTTGGATTTTTGATGTCTCCTCCTAACTAGATCACCCCTAAGGGGAATTGAACCCAAGTCACATTGCTAACAAGACCCACACATTAACTGAATGAGCTAGCGATAATTGACTTATTTTGCATTCATTTTAGTCATGTTGTCCAATTTTGTTTTTGTTGCAAGGTGTTTCATTCCTAATAAGTTGTTTTGCATTTGCATGAGTAGTCCCACTTTGGGGGGTTGGTTTGTTTTACTTTTTTGTTATCTCTTAAATTCCCCGGCTACGCTAAAAATTGGTTATGTATCTTTTGTTGCACAGAGTTAAAATTGGGTTGGGACTTACTTGTCCTAGTTCAAATTTGGATAAGACCTTGGGGGGGGGGGTTTGTTGTGTTGATGAAAGTATGTCCCCTGGGAGGTATATGGGTATGCCTTTGCTGGGAGTTAGGAAAGGTTGTGCATTAATTATAATCCCAACATATTTGTCTCCTAAGATCAAGTTTTGTTTGTTAAGGTCTTATATATCCTTAAGGATATAGTAATGATGAGTTAATAAGGGGTTTTGACTAAACCTTGAATTGATGATAATATTAATTTTTTTCATGAAATAAAGGTTGAATTGATCCTATGGAATAGTTAAAGTTTGAAAATGAGAAAGGTAAAAGTCCTTGGGGTTTAGGTACTTTGTTATATATTGGTGAAGCTTTAGAGTTGTCGATGAGTCTTGATATAAACACCATAATAGACTCTACATGAGAATAATTTGAAAAAAATTGTTCAAATAGGTGGATCAAGGAAGAAACAATGGAGGAGATGCATAAAATGCAAGATTAATTGAATCAAGTTAAAACATAACAACTTAGATTGGAAAAGGACAAAAAGGAAAATGTTGATGAGTTGTCCAAGTTGTAAGCCCTTAATGAAGCACTTATTAAGGACGATAATAACTTAATGCAAGGAAAAATGAGTAAATGCAAGAAACTTGAGTCAAGGGAAGATTTGAAGAAGAAGGGCATGGTTTGAAATTACAAAACTATAATATAACTCTACCAAATGAGGTTAAGAGATTGAAAGAGAGAAAAAGCATTACCAAAATCAAAATAAAGCAATGTTCTAGACTCAAGGATGATGAAGTTTATGGATTACATCAACATTAATCCCCAAAAAAAGGAAGAGAACATACAGTGTCACCATAAAATACTTGAAAATGAACAAGGATGTAAAGGTAAATATGAGGTTATTACCTAAAAAAGAAGAGCAATTGAAGATGAAGCACAATAGTTTCTACATGTCATTGTACCAGAAAATAAAATGGATGATAAGGTTGTGGCAATTAAAGAAAAACAATCAATCATGGAACCATATTGATTCCCTCACTACCAAAAAAGTTGGCAAGAAAGAAAATAAGATTGGAAGCAACGTTACTAAGGAAGAAGATAACAAAATCAATGATATTCATGGAACAAGGATCAATGAACAATAGTGTGACACAATATTATCAAAGAGCAACAACTACAAATTAGAAAATCTACAACAATGTAGAAAATCAAAGGAAATGAAGCTATCAAGGATTGCATTAAAAATAGTTGAATATTGATGGATGGATAATTATTAGTGGAAACAAGAGCGAACAAATATAAGAAAATCCCATTAATTGATTTCATATTGTAGACATGGACTTACAATTTGATATATATGGAATTACCTAGGTTATTTGTAAGAGAATCTCGTAATATATAAGGAGTTATAAGGTGACTCATTTCTATTATCAATTTGGGATTTGTTCTATGTATTCATATTGGTTGTACATTATGTGTACGTTAGTAACATCTAACATTTACAAATTTATGTCACATAATTTATTTATATCTTGCATGTGTACTATATGATCACAATACAAAGTTCATGTTTTGTCTTGTGCCTTTTCATTTCTTTTATCAAAAAATAAAACCTTTCAACTAAATATCTCTTGATCACATGTTCATTATGCCACTTTTCTCATCAGTATCATCACTACCTTCTTTTATTTCCATCTTTGTTCAACTAATTGTTCCATGCTCAAGCTATTTCTCTTATATTAGTTCATAATGTGCTTTTATTCCATATAAAATTAATATTGAAATCACATAAAATGTGTTGAAATCACATAAGTACCCTAAAATAACATAAAATGTGTTGAAATCACATAAGTACCTTAAAATAACATAAAATGTGTTGGAAAGACAAGAGCTAAAAGAACAATAGCGTGGACGTTTGCATAGTGACGTGGATTGCACCCTAAAACTTGATGTGAATAAATAGTTCTTCATTGAAACAATTGTTATCAGATTATTGAAACATAAAATCACAAAAAACAGGGCAAGTGCCTATTTATAAAAATAGAGAAATTGACTTAAAACCAAAGTTACTATGGCATTACATGACCGTAGCTTTTAACCATCATTGAAATATAATATAATAATAAAAAATAAGGCTCAAACATTATTTTTTTATTAGTGAGCTTAGATATTAACTCATGTACATAGAGTAATACATAATAAAGAAGATGTGGTTAGGTAAAAAAGAAGTTGTCTTATGAAGAGAAACATAATACAAATATGTGAAGTGGGTTGTAATATATCGGTACATGCTTCCAAGTTTCTTTTTGTTTTGTTGTAATCAAGTTTTGTATCTAAGAGAATGTTCTTTTTAAACATTTAGTAAAATGCTCTTCAATG
Organism: Pseudotsuga menziesii; assembly: GCA_001517045.1. NCBI lineage: Eukaryota > Viridiplantae > Streptophyta > Pinopsida > Pinales > Pinaceae > Pseudotsuga > Pseudotsuga menziesii. Next base: position 1,004,108 of record LPNX010412459.1, on the reverse strand, counting down.
TGGCTCATGGTCATTTTGTCTATTTACTATTTTGGAAAGTAAGAAATTTAACTTTTTGGATTTTTTTTTTTGATAATTATGATTATCTTTATAAGTTAGGATTCTTTTTTTAGGGTTACTGCAAATGTGTTTACATCATGTTTTAGGGTTTTTAATGAGGTTTAGGGTACATGTTGTATGATCAACTTCTTTATGGTCTATCATGGGTTTCCTCATTAGATATGGTCCATGATGGATTTGCACATTGCAGATGGCTTACTTAGTGGTTCTTGACCTCTGTTGGATGCTTGCATAATACTCTTCCTTAGGGCATTGGATATTTCTAGATACCTTGGTGACGTTCTCCATGTTGGTCACATAGAGGAGGTTTCTTTCTTGGAGAACACCTTGCATTGGAGAAGGAGTGTTTGGCATACTCAAGGAGGGAGTTAGGTTCTAGACAACATGAGGTAGATTGGATGCTTACTTGGAGTACTGAATTTGTGACTTGAGGATGTTAGGATTGTGAAAGTGTTAGGGGGAGTGGACCCAGAGTAGTAAATGGATTGAGAGTTAGTCATTATGGGCTCACAAGATGAGTGTTGTATACATGTCATGGAGCACTCTTGTGTTAGAGCCTTTCTCATGGATGACATCACCTTAAATATTAACATGTGTACACTTGGAGTGTAATGCTCCACATGTGTATTTATAGGTTGGAAGGGATTAGGTACAAATATGTATTGTTAAACTCCCTTATCTCTTATATAAATAGAGGAAGGAGAGATTCATTATCATTATCATCATTGTACTTGTCTTCTTGGAGTGAGATCCTATGGTTCATAAAAAAACTCCAACATAAGTTATGAAAGGGAAAGAGGAGATCTTTGTTAGGAGGTTTCTCTTGTAAAGAAAACATTGGAGATAATAATTTATTTATTCTTGTTCATCTCATGCTAGAAATGTGACTAGGAGGAATGTTGTCACACCACATGTGGAGTGATCTTCCAACACCCAATCTGGATGTCGAAAGCTAATAGAATGATCGAATTGTTCAACCCGCATGACGATTTTTTCATGCACCTAATGGTAATAGAAAAGAATATAAAAATCAATAATCTTGCATCGTAAAAATCACAAACTTCCATCGATAACTAATAGTGAAGTATCCTACAAATTTTGCATATTAGGTTCATAATAAATTTCACAGTTGTCATTGAAAATTGTGTTATGATATTATATGACATAACATCTACTTACATAGAAATAAAATGTTCAATCTTCTTGCAAACACTCTTTAAATACCTTAGGGGGATAATAGATGCACAAGAACAAATATGATACATGTCTCATTATGACTGTTGATGTCACAATAGTATTTCTAATCAAGATATAATGTAGTTCTAGATTGGAATATGGATCTATTTATGCAATAGTCATTCTCACCAACCTATAGCATGTGGATACACTTAGATTGGGGTGACTTTCAAATATTCAGAATGTAGTATTTTTATCATACATTAGGCATATTATGTTTGAAATTTACACAAGGGAGAATTTCACAACATAGTTGGCCAAAAAAAATAATACCAAGCCTAAAAAATGTTGAAGAATGTAACTTTGGAAGATATTCTTATTGTACTTTTATTGTATTATTGTTGTACCTCCTTAAGGATATGTTATTGATGTACTTGGTCATGTATATGTACTTGAAAGAATCAATGCAACCCTTATGTTGTAAGTTGGGCCAATAGTACCCACAAGAATATTATGTAAATATGATTTAATGTCTCTCTAGGTAGGTCGGCCTCGTTTAGAGAAAGATGCTAACCTAGACATGTTATTTTGTCACTCACTTGATGAATATAAATAGAGGAGGTGCTCGTCTCATTTGGACATACTCCTTACTCAAGCAAGGGCGCATGCGAGAGAAGAAGAGACCCATTGGAGAAGAGAAAAAGTTGTTGTTTTATTTGGGGTTTATCCTATCTTGGTTCAAATTGGTATTGGTGACATAATATATACTAAATATTTTTTTGGGTTTTCTCCCTTGTGGTTTCCCAGGATAAATATCCATGTTCATTTTGTGTTGTTGTTCTTTCCTTTCTTTCAGTGATCCTATTTCATATGGTTATGATGTTATGATGCTAAATGTTTACAGTTCTTGTATAACCATTAAAATTATAACATGATATCTTAGATACCCTGAAAGAAGTCTTTGTGTAGTCATGACATTGCTACAACTGCAGCTTTTCGAGATTAGGGATTCATGCTTGAAATCCTAGAATAGAAAATATAGTCCTTCGGAAATTTTCGCTATAACTTGATTTTGGTGAAGGATTAGGAGTTTAAACTCGGATATGACGAATATGATATGTTGATATACCTTGTGTATGAGTTTCGGCCTCATGTTTGTTGTACTTAAGGAGATAGGATCTCTCCAAAATAGGGTTCCAGCCTCTTCCAGAATTCAGTTTTAAACATGTGACCTATGGAGAAATGCTATACCTCGAACTAGGAAAATCCAAATCAAATTTCATAAGATGTTACATACAAGTTAGAATTTAGATTCTCTGGTGCGAGTTTTAAAACCCGAATTTGAAATAGTGACATGTGGAATTCCAGACAAGTTCACTATACTAAACCAGTCCATAAACATGTCACCTTGGGAAACTTAGAATAAGTTTGATTTGGTGAATCCAATATTGTGCTAACCTATAAGGTTGGATAGAAGACAAATAAAAATACCTCAAGAAAAAGTTTTCATAAGTCGAGGATCAAAATTTGTGGAGATACATCAAAATTAAGACCAGACAATTTTGTAGAAGAAATTTAAGAAACTAGGGCATCGAATATTTTGCATTATGTCCACAGTTTTGGGAAAATGAGTATACTGCTCAGATTTCCTTGAGGAGGCTATTGGGAAACCTATATGCAAGTTAATTAAAGCTAACATATAGAGTGTTCAATATTTATTGTCAACCCAGGGAAGTCTTTTATTTCAAGGATAATATGCACTATATATGCTTTAAACACTGAGTTGCTGTAAGTAAATAATCCTACTCTTTGCTCAGCTACGCTCATCCCAAAAATCCACTTAATCTAATTTACTTTCTAAAGGATACATCCACAACTACCTTTTACTATTCTTAATCTAGAATTGAAAGTTTCAAGAAATCACATCTAGATTACTCTTGTAGAAAATGAAATCCTGATTTCCAAACCATCTAATGACTGACCCAATTATCTTGATCAAATTATTCTATAAATCTAAAGGCTATGAATTGAATTCTACTATTCTAGAAATTCAAAGTACAGGAATGAAGTTCTGCAACTATAGAAGCAAAGGAATGAACTGCAAAGATCTACAGAACAACAATTAAAAGAACTAGGGAGGAATCGAGCTATCACAACTATCACACAGTTGCATAAAAGATAGTTAACCTATACAGTCAACTGACACACCATAGCACTGTAACTTTCCAAGAGATGCAATTAATAACACACTGTAAATCAATAACCGTTGCAGCTTACTATGAGGAAAGGAAATTATCACAACATCACACAACAGAATAAATATAATTCCTAATTAACTCAGCAATCCGCGTGGGAAGGCGGGCCCAGCCTTCACATAGAGATGATGGAAGTAACGCATGTTAAAACACTGAGATCTGAATCAAACTCCTTGTATTAGAGATGGCAGATGAATCACACAATCTGAATCACAACTGATAAAATAGTTTGGTTAAGAGTTCAACCCCTGGCTCATAATAGCTCCCCATATTTATACAATTTCAATCATAACATCCTATCCCTATTATTGGGCAGCCATGAACATCTTTGATCTTGAAGCTGCCTTAATAACAATAACTGTTACAGTTGTGGCAGGATGAGAGTATAAGATATAGGGAAGATGTTATTTGACCCAGAAATAATGATCCTGATTAATTGAGAATATATCCCGCAGATCACAGCTACTTTTGAGCAGCGCAACACTGTTGCCTCCAAATCTGTCGCAATCTGTTGCAGCTACCCTTGTACATCTCGCATGGAATAATACACTGGGACCGCGTTCTTTGGGAAACGATTGGATGGATGTCGATCAACTTTAGCAATGAATGTCCATCCTTCCCTTGGCATATTTGGCCCGCTACACCTGCATTCTCCATATCTCGAAATACCTTTATAAACCATCATATGTTAGCATATTTTAAGATGTAGAGCCTTTATTACCACAATCCTAAGCATTAATAAAATAAGACAATGATTAGCCATACCTTTGTGACTTGAGGGGCCAAGTGAGGGAAAAATGTCTGTTTAGCATACACAATAGGGTAGGATGAGGCAAAAAGAGGTGGATAAGGGTGGTAAAAAAAGGGCCATTTCTGGGCCCAACATCTCCCCCTAACTGTCCTATTGCATGTCCTTGTGCAACAACCTCCATTATTCTGAATTTGAATCTGGCATTATGCTTCGTTCATGGAGAGAAGAAAATTTGTATGGGAATTCTGATATTCCTTCTTTTCCTATAAATCCCTTACGGACAACCCAATATCTCCAACACTTCTACTCTTATGCCCTAGTTAATGAGAAATATTCCCTGTATGGTTTTGCTGGCCACCAGATGAGAGGAAATTTAAATTTTAGTCCCAAACAATTAACCCCACATTCCCTTATGCATCCAACATAACCCTCAATCTTGGAAAGTGCTTGTTCGAAATTACTATAACAGTAGGGGTCCCTATTTCTGAGGGTTGGAGAGGCAACCTGCCATCTGTGCTGACTACCTTCCAAAGCCGTTCGTTGATGTATGGAAATATGGCTGGTACAAGTAGAAATAACCCCTTCCTATAGTTCCATTATATGCTGAGATTGGATGGGACATGAGAGTAGACTCTAATGTCGAGCAAGGAGAATACGAGGATTCTGAGGTTCAATTCCGATCCAAATATTAGAGTGGGATTCATTGTGAGAAAAATTTTGGAAATACCTTTCCCACTGAACATGATTGTTCACAAAGGAGGAAAAAGCCCTCAGTTGAACATTTCCTGAAAAAGGAACAGGATTCAAATGGCGGTCCAAAGGACAAGCCATCTCATGCAAATAAATCTCACATAGCAAATTCTGGTCCTCAAAATTACTTCCCAGAAATGTTTCCAAGAATTTCGCCGAGGTTTCTATTTCATATGATCTCCCTTCTTTCACGGCCCTTAATTTAAACCAAATAAACTGCTCAAATAAAAAGATAGGGTAAGAGGAGGATGGTACTCTGGTGTCCAATAATTCCTAAGAAAGAGCATACAACTGGTCTTTTTCCACCTGCATAGACTTGAAATTTTTCATCTCCCTTATCTCCTTCTATAGTTCTTCCTCACGGAGTTTCTGGGTCATGAGTTCTTCTGCTCATTTTTCCTTTAGTTCCTTGATGGTCTTTCTATGTTTAGCGAGGGAAACCATCCCTTCCTAATATCTCTCCACCTGACCTCTCCACTTCCTTACTTATATCTTCAGGGATCGAGATTTCTTCTGTAAGCTTCAGGATTTCTTCTTCTTCAGGATGCTCCTCCTTATCAAAATCCTGATTAATAAAATTTTGAGGGAGTTCGGTCCACACCTTATCACCTGATGTGCCACATTGAACATTCAACACTTCTGAAATTACTTATGGGGGTGCTGGTTCTTGTTTAACAACATCCCTTCCTGGAATTTCTTCTGCAACAGCTTCAACCTCAGGTATTCCTGGAATAACTTCTGGAGATGCTGGTTCTTGTGTAACAACATCCTCTTTCTGGGGTTCTCCTATAGCAACTTTAGTAGCTAATTGTGAGGATGTTGGTTCTTGTGGGACAACTTCTTCCTGAATTTTAATCTTCTTATCTACCTGATTATCAGCTGCAACTTCAACAGGGGAATGCAAGGTTGCTGGTTCTTGTGTGACAGAGCTCCACCCTTATTTTTCTTCATGATGCTAGGATTGTATGTCTTCTTCAATATGGAGCTGTTCCTCAAGGATTTCAGTATCACCTGAGGATTGTGGTTGCGTTTTTTCATCTTCTCCTAAATTCAAATTAGGAATGATATCCAATTCAGGGTTGGCTTCTTGTTGCATCCTGAGAGTCTCTACTGAAATTTCCAAGGATGTTGGTTCTTGTGTAGCAACATCCTGGTTTACTTCCTCATCTTCATGTTGTTGGGATTCCATTTCTAATATCTCTGTGTCATGAGACAGTTCAGGATTCATAGTGCAAATTTCTTCATTGAATTCCAGAATGTCTTCAATCCTTGGTTCCTCTTCTCCCATTTGGTTGGAAATTTGAGCAAGAATATTCAAGGATGCTGGTTCTTGTGTATCAGCATCCTGTTCAACCTCATCATCATTCCGCTACTGGGGTTCCATTCCTATTAGTTCTGTATCCTGAGAAGGTTCAGGGGTCATAGTGCAGACTTCTTCAACAAAATCATGAATAACCTCATCCTCTGGTTCATTTGTCCTGATTTGGGTGGCAATTTCAACAGGGATATTCAAAGATGCTGGTTCTTGTGTATCATCATCCTATTCATCTGTTACTTCCTTTTGCTGGAGTCTCTCTTGGGGAGCCTCACCATATTTCCAATCAGGTTGTCCTTGTTCTCCCACAGCTGTAGGTGCAGGTTGTTGTGTTACAAAGGCACGAACTATGACCTTGTAACCTAACTCGTTAAATATTTATCCACACACAGGAAAAACCACTCTTTCTTTCTCATCACCAGCCTCAACAGGAGCTGATCCTTCTATTTGGTCTGCAGCTTCGACCAATGTGTGCATCTTCCTTTCACTCTGTTTCCTGCATGCTTCCTTCCAATTTTCTAATTCCTTCCGGAGTGATTGCACTTCTTCCTTTAACAGCCCATTTTCATACATAAGTCCTTCAATTTGAGGTTCTTCTATAGCCGATTCCTATAGGGAATCATTTTCTTTGGGTCTAAGAATGGGGAACTCAATTTGTGCTTCTAGGGTTTCCCATCTTTCCCGTGCTGCTTCTGCTGCTGTGATTGACCTGGTTCTTTTTGGTCTTATTGGTGGTGATGCCTTTATTTCATCTTTTGATCTCCTCCTTTTTCTCCGTGGTGCTGGAGTTTCTAAATTTGTGGTTGACGTGGAAGGAATATCCTTTATTTCGACATTTTCTTGTTCTTCAGGATGTTCTTCCTCAATCAGGGTTCTTCCCCATTCAGGGGAAGATTCAATGGTCACCACCTCTGTGTTTTCTTCTGTTATCATATCTCTAACATCTTCGGTTTCAACTGTCGCGCATCTAATGCTGCTCCAGTTTCAACCTCTACTGTCAGAGTTTCCCTATTATTTAGTCTTTCCATAGGGTTTTCTTATACATTCTCTCGCAATTGTTTTGCTTGATCTCATGACTGATCCTCCGATCTAGTCTCATATCCCCCCCCCAACTAAATTGAAGGGACTCCTAACCTCCTGTTGCTCTAAATTTCTCCCCCAATTGTGGATTGACCGGCTCTTATTGATTTTGAACAGGCCCCATGAGTACAGGTACTTCCATTTCCTCTTCTATTGGAACACCGGGCATAAGAACAGGTTCCTGAACTTGACCTATAAATTGCTCCCAGGTTTGGTTTTGTTGAGAAAGGGTCCGTAAAATTATTAATTTAATGAGGCCATGGTGGGTAAGGGAAGAGATTGGATGTTTAGCAGTTCGTACAAACCCCGCCATATGATGCAAAATCATTGAATAAATAAAATGGAATGTTTAGCAAAACCCTGTGACGGAGATGACATAATAAAGGAAATTCAGAGTGATAGACTGTTTGATACCTACCTTCACAGGTGATATATTTCTTGAGGAAAATTGATACTTGATTCCATGGGCATGGCAGTGACTATAACGCTATCCCCCTTCGTGATGGTTGAATGTGCTCCCCTTCCCTAAGAAAATCCTGTACTGCTGCAGGATTGGAGGTTCTTCGTCCAAACCAAGCTCTGCCCACTTGAGGAAGGCTAGTGACCTCAGCCACTATTGCTTTAGAGACTTCAATATGCAATCCCCAAACCTCTGAGTGGGTTTCTGTAATATTCAAGGTGAACTGTAGAGCTGTTTCATGGTGAAATCCATTCAGGCATTGGAAGAATTCATTCCAACCCGCAACTTGAAAAATAATGAAAAATTAAGCATTTCTTCCGAGTTCACGCATGTTTGAAGGTTCGTGTTGAGCTGGAATACCCATGTTTGTCTGCCTTCAGAAGTATGTTGCAGTCCGACAAATTACAAATCCTAACAATGGAGGTTAAAGAACAGAGTATGCATGAACAACTGAGAGTGGAGTTGGGTAAATTCGGAAAGTTTTAGCACATCAGATTATTTGGAATTTTTCCCAAATTAGGAAAGGTGGTGGTTATCATGTAACATAATTAGTCATTAAGTCGTATGAGTGGATAGTTAACGATGTGGGGTGTAATAATGGGAAGAGAAAGGAAGGTATGATTAATATTGTCAGATCCACTTAATACTTAATCAAGTAGTTAATCAAAACCATACCTTTGAAAATACGCGATGGATGGTGACCTTTGGAGAATAGTAGAGCGTGTGAAGTGCAACCATTATTACAGGGATGCTGTAATGACCTTTTCATCAGCGAACCAAAAACCATCGTGTCAAATTGGTAAAAAACATGATGAGTGCTGGAATATAAATCAGAATCGTCGGCATTAGGAATCGGAGCCAAATATAGAGGAGTCGCTAACCACGATTGCAAAGAATTTTGCCAATAATGGAGGAGTCACAGCCACAGACCATAGAGAAATCAAACAGTTTAGCAAAATCATGGCCCTGGATTATAGAAAAATCAGCCAAATGTGGCAGAGTCGCAACTGCCGGAAAAGGTGTCGCAGTTGCCGGAATAGGAAAAAGGCGTTAAGCTGACGGAGTTGCAGCTACCGAAAAAGGTGAAAATGGACAAAAGTAAAATGGTGTTGTAGCTGCCAAAATAGGAAAAAGGATTTAAGCTAACGGAAGTTGATGGTGTTGTAGCTACCGGAAAAGGTGAAATTGGACAAAAGTAAAACAGTGTTGCAGCTGCGCGGAACAGGATAAGGGCAGGAGTTTTACGGTGTTGCAGCTGCGCGAAAGGGAATAAAGGAGAAAGTTTTTACGGTGTTACAACTACTTGGAATGGGGTAAGGGCAGGAGTTTCACGGTGTTGCAGCTGCCTAAAAGGGAATAAAGGTGAAAGTTTTTACAGTGTTGCAGCTGCATGAAACGAGGTAAGGGGGGAGTTTTACGGTGTTGTAGCTACGCGGAACAGGGTAAAAGACTGATTTTGAAAGTGTTGCAGCTGCGCGAAACGAGATAAAGGAACGTGTTGCGGCTGCAACAAATTTATTCAAGGATTTTTGTTCTGGTGCAGGGAGTTACAGAAGGACGAACCTGGTCGACAGGCCCGATGATGAGCACCGCTTCTTAGGTGCTTCCCTGCACATTTCATAAAAAAAAATGGATTAAGTGCAAAAGAAAAAGATAATAGCAGAAAAAAAACAAACAATTTATTTATGTACACAGATTCATATAATATTTACAGCGATTAACTAAGGATTGACAATGGCAGAGAAAAATTCCTACCCTTGTTCTAGCTGGTAGTCTGGATCAGTTGCAATCTGTGAAGCGAATGCATCCTTTGAAATGGGCTTATGGTACAGTCAGAGCCTGTGACCATTAGCAAATAGTGGTGCCCGATTCTCATCAATGGTTACCAGGTAGACCGTACCATTATCAAATACTTTGTCTACTAGGTATGGGCCCAACCATCTTGTGCGTAATTTACCCTTGAAGTCCCTTTTGAATCTTGAATCATATAATAATGCCCAGTCTCCCTCACAGAATACTTTATTTTTGATGAATCGGTCGTGCCAATTGGATCTTTGTTGCGGGATTAATACTGTCCGATCCACATCAGCTAAACAATTCTCATCAAGTTCATTCAATTGATTCAATATTCTCTTTTGAGCTTCGGTTACATCTAGGTTTACCTCGATAGTTTTCTTCAAAGTCTTAATTTCAAATTCAATCGAAAAGACAACACTTTTCCCATACACCAAGTCATAAGGAGAGAAACCTGTAGTGGTGCGCCAAGTAGTACGATATGCCCACAATGCTTCCAGAAGTCTATCGGCCCAATCTCTACGATTGCTCTTGACCGTCTTGGTAAGGATAGCTTCAATAACTTTGTTAGTGCTTTCCACCTGGCCATTGGCTTGGGGATGGTAAGGTGAAGCTATCCGGTGCTGAATATGGTACTTTCGTAGTAGAGCTTCGAATTGACGCGACACAAGCTACGGTCCTCCATCGGTAACCACTTCCTTGGGTACCCAAAAACGGGTAAAGATTTCACCATACAAGAAATCGAACACAGCCTGGTCATTGGCCTTCACCAAAGCCACAACTTCTACCCATTTTGTCATGTAGTCGGTACAGACCAAGATGTAGGCCTTTTACTTGGAATGAGGGATGATAGGACCAACAAAATCTAAAGCCCATCTATCAAAGGGTTCAACCACCAGTTGTGGTTGAAGAGGAATTTGATCTAATCTACTGGGCTAGCCCATCCTCTGGCAACTATCACAAGACTGGACATATATTTTTGCATCCCTGAAAAGGGTCAGCCAATAGTAGCCCATTCTCAATGCTTTGTGTCCTGTCCTCCTATCTACAAAATTCCCCCCACAAGGCTCATCATGGCAGGCTTTCAAAATATGGAATATTTGATCTTCTCTTACACACCTTCTGATCTCAAGATTAGGGCATGTGTATAAGAGATGACCGTCTACCCAACAATACCTAGCACTTTGCTGAATAATTTTCCTCTTTTCTCTTTTGGACAAATGTGCTGGAAGCTTTCCTGCAGCCAAATAGTTAGTGACATCTGCATACCAAGGGGAGTGTGCTGAAACTGCAAATAAGTGTTCATCTAGAAAAGAGTCCCCAACAGGCAAATTATCATAACTGTTAGTGAAACGAGATAACAACATTTTCTCTTCCAGGTCTGTCTATAATGGTAATATCAAATTCCTGCAATAGTAATAGCCACCTAGTTACCCTGGCATTAGTAACATGCTTATTCATTAGATATTTGATGGCCGAGTGGTCAGTGTGCACAAATGTAGCATATCTAGTAATATAATGTCAAAATTTGTTAATGGAGTAAACAATGGCTAAGAACTCCTTCTCGGTAATAGTATAATTAAGTTTAGCAGGGCCTAAGTTTTTACTAATATAATAAAATGCATAAGGTACTTGACCATCCTGCTATCCTAAAACTGCTCTAATGGCAGTATTAGAAGCATCTGAAGAAATGTGAAAAGGAAGGGTCCAATTGGGTCCTCTTAGGATGGGAGCCATGGACAACTTCTCCTTAATCTTAACAAATGCTGTCTGGCATGCCTCATTCCAAACAAATTGCACATCCTTCATTAACAGTGAAAACAAAGGAGAGGCAAGTTTGGAAAAGTTTTCTATAAATCTTCGGTAATATCCAGCATGCCCCAGGAAAATTCACACTTCTTTTTGAGTTACAGTAGTAGGTATATTTTTTATTACCTTGATTTTTGAGGGATCCACTTAGATTCCATCAGCAAAGATGAAATGTCCCAACACCACTCCTTCAATCATCATCATATGACACTTTTCAGTGATTACAGAGAGTTGGGTCTATTCACAGCGAGTTAAAACCTTTTCCAAAATTTTCAATGCTTCTTCAAAATATTTGCCATAAGGAGTAAAGTCATCCATAAAAATGTCCATACTATCATTAACTAATTATGAAAATATGCCAATCACAACTATTTGAAATGTTGTTGGTGCATTGCATAAACCAAAGGGAAGCACTCTGTATGCAAAAGTTCCCCAGGGACAGGTGAAGGTAGTTTTATCCTGGTCTTCAGGAGCAATCTGGATTTGATTGTACCCATGAAACACATCCAGGAAGGATAAGAACTTCTTCCTGGATAAGGTGTCAAGTACTTGATCGATGAAAGGAAAGGGAAAATTATCTTTCTGTGTTGCCTTGTTAAGCTCTCTATAGTCCACACAGACTCTCCATTTACCATTCTTCTTGGGTACAATTACGAGTGGAGAGACCCACTCGCTATCTGAAATGGGATATATAAATCCTGCTTCCAAGACTTTCTGAATTTCTACCTTCACTATGTCCCTAAGATTGGGGTTCATTCGTCCTTGAGGCTGGCACACAGGCCGGGAGTCACTTTTGATATAAATATGATGGGTGCATAGATTAGAGGGAATACCCCTCATGTCTGTGTACTCCCAGGAAAATTCCCCCTAGTGTTCTTTTAAGAGACTGATCAGGCGATTCTGTTCATCCAAGGAAAGGCTGGGTTTAATATTTAGGTTTTTTCCAGACTCTACTTCAATAGGAACCCTTTTCGCATTTTTGAATACTGGAACTATATGAGTGTCACTGACTAATGCCTCTTCTGTGAGATTTTCTTGTTCCTCCTCACCTAGAGTAGTATTTAGGATCTGATAATTTTTTTTATTGATAGAAGTGGGTTCACTGATGAAATTATTAATGGCGTCGTCTTTACTTTCATCTTTAAAATTCAAGGCCTTTCCTATTGTTAATAATGGCTTAACGCCCTCTTCTTCCTCTAGCTCCATCCATAAGAGAGTTTCAACTTCTAAGCTCAGTCAAGCTGGAGGATAGAGAGTGAGGTTCTTTATCTCGGTACCATCTAATATGGTCATAGAACCAGATCGACAGCTGATGCAAGCATCAGTTGTAGCTAACCAGGGTCTTCCCAGGATCAATGGGTGTCCTCCTAGCTGCGACTTGGGTTGTAAAACCAAGAAGTCAGCAGGGTACTCCCAAAAATCAACTGAGATGACGAGATCATCCAAAGTTCCTTTAGGTTTAATAGTGGATCTATCTTCCAGTTCTAAAATGATGGGGGTTGGCTTGAGATTAGTGAGCCCAAGTTTTCTTACAGTTTCAATAGTCATAACATTAATTGTTGCTCCTAAGTCTACCAGTACATTGGGTATCTGTGTGTGCCCAATCTGCATAGTGACAGTGGGATTCCCAGGATTGTCATATTTTGCCAAGAGGGTTTTTACCATTATCAATGCAAATAATTTCCCTATGACATGAACAATGGGAGGATCCCTGGGTTTCATTCCTGGTTTCCTTGTACACAGATCCTGAACAGTTCTAGCATAGATAGGTACATCTTGAAGGGCTTGAAGGAGTGGAATTTTGACATAAAGATTTTTTAACTCTCCTAAGGGGTTAAACTGAGGTTGTCCCGCTACCTTTGGTAGCATTAATCTTTCGGGATACGGTGGTTCCCTAATCAACTGGGTAGGCTGTGTGTCGATAGATGTGTCATTCTGTGTTTCAGAAGGCTTATTAGTAGGATGTTCAATATCTTCAATAATGGGGGTCACTGCCTTGGACAAATACTATGGATTCGTCCCTTCTTCATGAATAGAGGATGGGACATCCTCAATGATCAAAGGCTCCACTACCTTTCTTGATCGTAAGAGGATATCATTACAGGGTACAGGGGTAAGGGAGTAAGCAGGCACGTTGACAGTCTCAAACTGATGAAATTTTTTATTATTTGGGTTAGGATTAGGTTGAGAAGGTAGCTGAGGTCATATAGACATATTGGAGACAACATTGTTCTGGAGTTGCAGCTGCAACTACTGATAAGGCTGAGGATATTGAGGAGGGTATGGCTGTTGAGAAAATGGTTGATGTGGAAGCTATTGAGAAGGCTGATTATGGGGAAAATGGTTCCCTGGATACAAATTCCTCCATCTAGGAGACCAAGAGTTTGGTTGGTTCGGTGGCTGAGCCTAGGGGTTCCAGGGGTTAAAATTTTGCATTGAAGGTTGAGAAGGGTACCATTGAGGATTAGAATAAGATGAAGGGAATTGTGTATTCATATGCTGTATATTATTCCAATTATTCATGTTATTCGAAAATGGAAAAGAGTCTGGAGTCATACCTTGATTTTGAGGCTGCTAGGGCTTCTTTTGTGCAATAAAGTAGACTGGTTACACCTCTGAAGTTGATGCCTACAGAATGGCCATCACTTGAGGTAGTGACGGGCATTCTTTTGTGTCATGGTTCAGCTCGCACAACTGACATACTTCTATCTTGTCAAGCGGGCACTCCTTCAGAGGGTGGTTCTTTCTACATCTAGGGAAGAATACACCTAGTGTGAGATCCTCTACTGCTTGTTTCCGCTTTTCCCTCAGGACATCTATTTCCGAGGAGATGGATATCATCATTTCTGTTTTGAAATTTTCGATGAGATTTCCTATCTCTGCACGGGTGGCTCCTCCATTAGATTACTTCTAAGTTTTTTCGAAGACATCATGCTCTAATTTGTCCCACTTGTCTCTCCTGTTATTCCTGGAAGATCCCCTGGAGTACCTTTTGCACAGTTCCACAATTTTCTCGAAAGACTCCTTGGAGATATCCCCCTTTCTTAACAGGTTTAACATATCTAGGCAATCATCCCTAATCCCACAAAGTAGGATTATTTTGAGCACATCTAACCCCATATTAGTTTTTCCAGCTCTCTGTACATTATATAAAATCCTCTCAACAAAATATTCCAGAATTTCATCATCCTTTTGTACCATTTTAAACAGTTCTTCTCTCTTATCCTTGGTATTGCAATACTACTGATATTTCTCCAGGAACACCTATTTCATCCTGTCCCAATTAGTGACATTTCCACCTCCTAGGATCATAAACCAACGTAATGCATTGTCCTTCAGAGTGGCAGGGAAGAGTTTCAACTTCTGGGCGTTGGTGGTGTAGTCATAGCTGTGGAAGAGGATATCAAATTTGAAAAGAAATTAATCTGGATCCTCTGCCGCTTTTCCATAAAAGTGGGGCAACACCGATGGCTATATATTTTTCATGGGGGCTATCCCTTCTGCTTGTTGAATTGGGAACTAAAGTGTAGCCACCGTCCCTTCAGGTAGGGAATTACCTTCATGATGATGATTTTCTCCCATTGCCTCTTCCTCTTCGGACTTGTGTCTGTTACTCATATTTTCTTCTGTTTTATCCTCTTCGTTCTTCCACTGGTCGATGAACTTATGATGGAACTATGTCCACTCCTCTTCAGTCACAACCTTTTCGTTAATGTGATAGATAAGATGTCGATCAACTGATCCCGCAGTACTAACTTTGTCCTCCTCTGCAGGGATATTCGAGGGTTTTGTAGCTCCTCATGTGTTCTCCACTGTAGAACCTGACTTTTCCACTCCAGGGTTGGTAGGGATTTTTCTGATGGGTGTTTCCTGATAGCGAGCCCTGGTAGAAGAATTGGTTCTATCAACTATATCGTCAATGAATGTTCTTCTCCCCAATTGTAGACCTCACCCACAGCCTCGGCCACCTACAACATTAGTGTTCTGTGGGGTTCCAAGATTTATAAGATGATCACGCTGTACCCTTCTTGTATTCATGTAACCCAAAACATGCAAACGGAAAAAGAACTGAAGTAGACTGAATAGAGACAATACTAGATGCAACTACAATAGTGTCTAATACTTATCCTCCCTGGAAACAGCACCAAAATGTTGGGAAACCTATATGCAAGTTAATTAGAGCTAACATATAGAGTGTTCAATATTTATTGTCAACCCAAGGAATTCTTTTATTTCAAGGATAATATGCACTATATATTATTTAAACACTAAGTTGCTGTAAGTAAATAATCCTACTCTCTGCTCAGCTACGCTCATCCCAAAAATCCACTTAATCTAATTTACTTTCTAAAGGATACAACCACAACTACATTTTACTATTATTACTCTAGAAATGAAATATTCAAGAAATCACATCTAGATTACTCTTGTAGAAATTGAAATCCTGATTGCCAAACCATTTAATGACTCACCCAATTATCTTGATCAAATTATTCTAGAAATCCAAAGGGTATGAATTGAATTAAGCTATTCTAGAAATTCAAAGC
Source organism: Pseudotsuga menziesii (assembly GCA_001517045.1). Lineage (NCBI taxonomy): Eukaryota > Viridiplantae > Streptophyta > Pinopsida > Pinales > Pinaceae > Pseudotsuga > Pseudotsuga menziesii. Next base: position 988,111 of record LPNX010412459.1, on the reverse strand, counting down.
ACAGGAATGAAGTTCTGCAACTATAGAAGCAAAGGAATGAACTACAAAGATCTACAGAACAACAATTAAAATAACTAGGGATGAACAGAGCTGTCACAACTATCACACAGTTGCATAAAAGACAGTTAACCTTATAGTCGACTGACACACCATAGCATTGCAGCTTTCCAAGAGATGCAATTAATAACACACTGTAAATCAATAAATGTTGCATCTTACTATGAGGAAAGGAAGTTATCACAACATCACACAACAAAATAAATATAATTCCTAATTAACTCAGCAATCCCTGTGGGAAGGCGGGCCCAGCCTTCACACAAAGATGCTAGAAGTAACGCATGTTAAAACACTGAGATTTGAATCAAACTCCTTGTATTAGAGATGGAAGATGAATCACACAATACGAATCACAACTGATACAATAGTTTGGTTAAGAGTTCAACCCCTAGCTCAGAATAGATCCCCATATTTATACAATTTCAATCATAACATCCTATCCCTATTATTCGATAGCCATGAATATCTCTGATCTTCAGGCTTCCTTAATTACAATAACTGTTACAGTCGTGGCAGGATGAGAGTAGAAGATATAGGGAAGCTGTTATTCAACCCAGAAATAACGATCCTGATTAATTGAGAAGATATCCCATAGATCACAACTACTTTTGAGCAGTGCAACACTGTTGCCTCCAAATCTGTCGCAATCTGTTGCAGCTACCCTTGTACAGCTCGCATGGAATAATACATTGGGACCACGTTCTTTGGGCAATGATGGGATGGATGGCGATCAGCTTTAGTAATGAATGCCCATCCTTCCCTTGGCATATTCGGCCCGCCACACCTGCAGTCTCTATATCTCAAAATACCTTTATAAACCATCATATTTTAGCATATTTTGAGATGTAGAGCCTTGATTACCACAATCCTAAGCATTAATAAAATAAGACAATGATTAACCATATATTTTAAGATGTAGAGCCTTGATTAGCACAATCCTAAGAATTAATAAAATAAGACAATGATTAACCATACCTTTGTGACTTGAGGGGTCAAGTGAGGGAAAAACGTCTGTTTAGCATTCACAATAGGGTAGGATGAGGCAAAAAGAGGTGGATAAGGGTGGTAAAAAAGGGTCCATTTCTGGGCCCAACAGAAGCTCATATTTATATTCAATCAAATATGCAAGACACCAAGTTCAAAAAATTAGGGTTTCTCTGTCAAACCCTAAGTCGACCAAAATTTTTTTTCCAGGAAATATTTGGAGTAAGCATACAGTTGAAGCACTCCCATTGGTAAGTTATATTCTCTCTATTTCCATTTTAGGTTCTCATGACAAACAATACCAAGCTTGAGGACAAGGTTGAAGGAGAAGAGAACTTCCATCCATGGAAGTATAGAGTACTTCTCATGCTAGAAGAGCATGGTTTGGAATACTATGTCAAAGAAGAAGTTGCAGATCTAGAGGGAGATGAGGATAAATCTAAGCATAAGAAGAGCCTAGTAAAATCCAATAGGATAATTTTAGACTCTATCAAGGACCATTTATTCCACATGTATCATCCTGTAAGACTCCTAAGGAGATGTTCAATGCATTCACCAAATTGTATGAAGGAAAGAATAACAACATGAATATTACCTTGAGGACTCAACTGAAGGGTGTGAAGATGCATATGTCAGAAAACATTGAATCCTACTTCACAAGGATCTCCCAGATCAAGGAAAAACTATATGGCATTGGAGATAATGTCAAGGAAGCAGGAGTAGTGATGACAACCTTGAATTTTCTCCCAATATCATGGGAATATTTCATTCAAATAATTTGTGCAAGAAGGAGGGTCACCAAGTTCAATAGACTATGGGAAGAATGCAAATAAGAAGATGCATGACTAGTAGAAAGAGAAAAAAATCTAGGTGATACAAGCTCCAATAGTTCATGCCAAGAGGGAAAAGAACAAACACTCCTACAAGAAGTAAAAATATATGAAGAAGGACCTCTCATAACTCATATTTTTCACTTGTGACGAGAAAGGACATTTTGAAAAATATCGCCCCAAAGGCAAGGCCCTACAAAGAAAGAAAAGAAGAAGAGACACTATTCTCACATCGCCAAAGATGACGAAACAACATAGAAGAGAACAAGGGAAGATTCCTCAAGTGATGAGGAATATGTATTTTGATCAAGAAGGATTCCAACATGAAGATGGAAGAACCTATCATCCATATCAACATTGGATAAGAAGGAATGTAGATATGGTGTAGAATACTTTCTCATCATTGCCGATCATGAGAAAGACAAACATAGGTCCTCAAAAGAGATGATGGAGAAAAGCACACTGCTAGAGACTCCAGTAATTCCTACAAGGAGACGGAGACCAAGAGGGAGTTTATCAAACAAACAAAGACAATTATTTAAATTGTCATTTCATGTATATCTAATTGCTTAAATGATATTGTTTAGTTGTGTACATATTAGTGTTCCTAGATTTAGGAAATGTATTATGTATGTTAGAATCTTTGCATTCATGAAAAATATACTACTAATATGCATGTGATGGGTAACTGTCCTATGGTGTTGTACAAAATTCCATTGCTACTTATCTAGAATGTAACCTCTTTGCCGACATGTTGAGAGTAGTGCACTCTTAATTATGTTTTGGAAGAGATGGAAGGCATACAGAAAGTTACCGTATGTGTATGCAACATGGATGAATGTCGTGTTGAAGCCTTAGCTAATATATTTTCATGATTGTGTGACACATATGTATATATGCATATGAATTTTTCATTGTTAATATATTTTGGAAAATATGAAAATTTTATAATCATGCAACTGAATTTGACTTGTAGGAAGGATGATATGCAATAACGTACATGAGAAGAATGATGAGGATTTTTCCAAAGAACAAGTGACGATGGTTCAACCATCACACTTGAAGCATATTTACTTATATGAAGCACATGAAGAAGAACCTGAAGCTCCTGGATTTAGAGGCGCCATTATAGAAGGGGGGAGTTCAAAAGAACACGATGACCATGATATGACCGAGCCATAAAGACCTATAGATCCACAATGAGAGGCGAAAAACCACAAGAGAAGACAATATTGGGCATGAGATATCATCCAAGATGCAGATAAGTATGGTGTTCTAGATGAGACTTCTAGATAAATTAAGAGCCCTTGGACACACTCCAGTTATGTGGCAATGTTGCATGACATCATTGATGCAAAACCTTCTAGCTATGAAGAAGCAACTAATAAGACAGAGTGGAAGGATACTATGATCAAAGAGTACTGGTCAATCATGAAAAATAATGTCTAGGACGTGGTTCTGAGACCTGAAGAGAAGTATGTAGTGTCTTCTAAGAGGATTTACAAGATCAAGCATGCAACAGATGGAAATGTCGAGAAATAAAAAAAACAACGTTTATGGTTTCTCTTAGAAAGAGAGAGTCGATTATGGAAAGATGTTTAATCCATTTTCCAAACATACTTCTTCAATGAAGTAGAAGTGCATATCGAGTAATCTCCAGGACTCTGGACTCTCTATAGAGAACCACATGTGCACAAGTGGAGTTTTACAGGCTCATAAAGCACCCATGTGATAGCACATACAATTACATGAGGATATTGAGGATCACCTAGAGTGATGGATATCTCAAGCTTTACTACAAGGTTGAAGATGGAAGCCTACATAGGATGAGAAGATCATATATGGGTGGAAGAGGATCTTGCAACAAAGTTAGATATGGAGGATCTTGGTATGCAGTGACCTTGAGAGATAACATAGGTGGATACAAAAAATATCAACAACATAGGAGACTACTTGTCACTCCAGTATAGAATATCCCAATACAGAGAGTAAAACATGCAGGGGGGGATGGTGTTCCACTTCAGAGGGAGTGACTACAATAGATATTAGAGTTCTATAATCTTGACATGATTCTTGAGGTGTAGAAGAATATAGAGGATATTTTCTTGAGCTAAGGAAAATATTCGGTGGAGATCTTGAAGTGGTTCGAGATGTTGGATTGTAAGGATATAGATATACACTTATGACATCAAACTTGAATTTGTTGTGTGATCCTACTTCAAAGATAATTGATGCCACAATATACAGGAATATGATTGGTTCATTGATGTACTTGATGAACACGAGACCAAATATATGCTTTGTGGTGAAAATTTTGAGCTAGTACATGGTGGAGTCGAGACGTGTTCACATGGTTGCGACAAAGCACATGTTTAGATACATGAAGAGTATGATTGAGTATGGCCTCAGATATGTGAGAGAGCAAAGGATATTCTTGCAGGGATATGTTGACTCTGATTGGGATGGTAGTACTACAAATAGGAAGTGCACTTCAATGTGATGCTTCAACTTGGGGTCTAGCATGATTTCTTGGTTCACCATGAAGAAAGAGAATGTAGAACTGAGTACAACCAATGAAGAGCATATAAAAATTTATTAGGAAGTCGTGAGGAAGCATGGATTCAGAAGCTGCTTCTAGGATTATTCAATGAGGAGTTAGAGATGACTTATGTGCGGTGTGACAACATGAGTTGTGTTAATTTGTACAAGAACCCAGTATTCCATGACAAGTTGAAGCACATCGAGATATGATATCACTATATCTGGGATATGGTGCAGAGAGGAGCATTGAAGCTTCAGTATATTGCAACGGACGAGCAGATAACTGATGTCTTGACCAAGCCTCTGGTGAGTGTGAAGTTTGAGTACTTCAGGTACAAGATTGGATTTGTGTAGATTAGTGCCAATCACAAGAGGGAGTGATCAGTCCCAATGGTCCTCACATATATCATGAAAAAGGGTTGGCTATGTGGAGGGCAAGAGATCTTCACATCCAACATGAAAAAGGGTTGGCTCTGTGGAGGATGAGAGATATTCACCTCCAACATGTAAAGGGTTGGCATTATGGAAGATGTATAAAGGTACACCCATTATGAAAAAGGCATGTTCAATGCACAAGTATGCTGCAAAGGTGCGCCGAGTATGGAAAAGGACTAGTCACCGCACAAGTATACACCTAGTATGAAAAAGGATTGGTCAACGCATGGGTACACCCAGTACAAAAAAGGATTGGTCACTATACAGAGAGGTTGTTTGTACCTTCGAGGGTAGATCCCAACATGGTTGGTGGTATCAATTAAGGTGGATCCCAATATGACTGGTGGTATTACCAAGGGTACATTTGAACATGGTTGTTAGTATCTTCAGAAGGAAGATCCCAATAAGGTTGGTTGTATCTTCAAGAAGGAATATCTCAACGAGATCAGCCTAGGGTTGATGGGAATTATCTAGGAGAATGGAGGTGCTTGGTTAGTTACAAGGAAGTGGTTTTATTCTAGGACTGAAGAGCCCACCTTCTAAGTTTGGTTGTATCTTCGAGAAGGAATATCCCAATGATACCATCCTAGGGCCGATGGCCATTCTTTGAGAATGGAGGAACTTGGTCAGTTACCAAGATGTTGAGTTCGGTCAACCTTCATCCTAGGGCTGGAGAAATTGGTTTGGGACTATAATGGTGAACTCATAGATGGGATCTAGGCTTACATCCAACATGAAATATGGTTGGATTTGTAGAACTTATGATGATCTATATATTCGATATATGTCACAAGAAAATGGACCAAGACCCAAGTTGTAGCAGTAGTGGTGAGATCCAGTGATGATGCTGATTCATGAGATCTAGTGATGATGTCCATATTTGATATCTTGTGATTATACCTAGTATCGAGTGATGAGGACCAGTGATGGTGACCATGGATGATGACCGTGACAGAAGAATACCTTCCTTGTTAAGAGAGAGTGTTGAAGAGTGTAATTTTGGAAGATATTCTTATTGTAATTTTATTGTATTATGGCAATACCTTTTTTGGGAGATGTTATTTATGTACTTGGTCATGTAAATGTACTTGAAAGAATCAATGTAACCTTCAATTGTAAGTCGGGTCAATATTACCCACAAGAATATTATGGAAATATTATTTTATGTCTCCATAGGTAGGTCATCCTTATTTAGAGAAACATGTCGACCTAGACAAGTTATTTTTTCACTCATTTGATGAGTATAAATAGAGGAGGCACTCCTCACATTTGGACATTCTACTCACTCAAGCAAGGGCACATGAGAGAGAACAAGAGACTTGTTGGAGAAGAGAGGAGGTTGTTTTTGTCTTTGGGGTTTATATTATCTTGGTTGGAATTGGTCTTGGTAATAGAATCTATTCCAAAGAAGTTGTTGGGTTTTATCCCTTGTGGTTTCCCAGGATAAATATATGTGTTCTTTTTGTTTTATTGTGCTTGTAGTTATTTCAGTGATCCTATTGCATATGGTTATGATGTTATGATGATAAATGTTTAAATTTCTTGTATAACCATTAAAATTATAATGACAAAGATATATTTTCTCATAAGAGCAACAACAACAATGAAAAACCTTAGCAAACACTCCTACAAGTGTTCATAAAAATCCAAACACAAAAAATACAATGGCATGCATCCAAAAAATAAAAGGGTAGATACAAGACTGGATTATGGATATAACAACAAAAAATATATATACTCTTGTCTAAGCTAAAAATAATTATAATTACTATTGTTGTTATAAATGTATTTTTTCCATTTTTATATTTGTAAATTACACCTACACATTTGGGAATTTGTTTCACAGGTTTAAAGAGTTGCATCAAGGATTTGGCCTCAGGAGCACGAACCAATAAAGGAAAACATCATATCTAACTTGATTTAATTTCATTTATTTATTTATTTCAGATATAAAATGATAGGGGGAAACCGCTCAAATTTGTTCCCCACTCAATTTTTTTGATGACAACAAAATCTCTTGAGCAAAAAATAGAGAATTGATTTCATGCCCCAAAACGTTTTTGAATATCTCCCATGACTTTCAGAAACGAAGGACTATGTTGTGTGTCTACTTATACCAGTAATTAGTTTGGTTGTTACACTATGTCAAACACTTTAAGTGCATTCATATAATTGTGGGATTGTTACCTATTATGAACAACAAAATTCCAAATAAATTCTCCTAGCTCAATTAAATAGCCACATATCCATGCATTGGACATTCCAATCATTAAATATTTACCCAAGAATACAATTACGCACATAAAAACACAAGTAAAGCCATGAAAATAGGCTTAGTTTTCATCTTTTCAAAACATGAATTTGTCCTAAAACATATAAACAACAAATATTATATTCCATCACCAAATTGAATTGGCATTATTACGGAACAAGAGAAATCATATTATTTTAGCAAATCAATTTTTCAATAGAATAAAATTTCCAAATCAAAGAAAGGGACATGACATTGCACTACCCAAACAATTCAACCTACCAAACATTCAAGGAATTCATAGAACATTAACAATTCGAAGCATAGAAGTGATTATATAAATATTCTTGTACATTAAACTCCATATACTTTCCATAAACAATGATAGGTACCTCAAACATTAATTTTCTTATGACAAAATTAATCTAGGGACAAATTTGTACAACAAACACATTTTGAGAATTAATCTATGACAATGAAAATCCCAAGGCTAATATTAACATATCTAAACTTATCCTTCGTAACTAGCTATGGGCCATGAATGTTCCTCGCAACCTTAGGAAAATGACTCCCACTCTCTCAACTAGATACCACCTCCTTGTTGAGACCATAAATATGCTAGAATGGAGGCTTTTGTCCATATAATCCTACTCACAGGCTAGGGAAAATGCTGCTCTCAACTCTCTCCAAAAACATTTCTCTCTTAGTCATTTTCTTCCGTTTTCTCTCCCCCACTCAAATGCTTGATTTTCCTCTAGGTTAATGGGTTCCATCCCATGGAAACCTAGGCACCACTTTCCTCCCCTACACGTAATACATCCTCATTTATTACCACATCTTCCATGAGGTAAGGTTGCTTACCTTGGTTTTAATTAACATTATGATATTTTTTTTTATGCTTGGGACCAAACTTAGAAGTTAGGATATGGTGGTTTAATAAGCATAAACCCACTAAGGTTTACCTAACAAGTCCACTTTTGAGTATACAATTTTTTGACCTCACCATTCCCTCTAGTGGATTTATAGTACCACACCTTTCAACGATCCCTTGTCCATAGCAAACACTTATTTATTATTTTAGAATTTGTTATGATTATATTACAATCATTATGCATTTGGCCCTAATCATGTTATCTTTATGATTACAATACAAGCCCAGGATTCAATAGGGTTTTACAAATATACTTTCCTTTATCGCTAGCTTGGATCTACATATGTACTTTATCTCTTGTCTTGGAATCACTAGAGTTTCTTGGAGCTTCTTGCAACATATTGAATACGAGGGTTAAGGTTTTATTCATTTGGTATTTGGATATTAGGATTTTGAGATGAAACCCCAGGTTTCACTTGTTGAAGTGAAGGTGAAGAGGAGTTGTCTTGCCTCGAAGGGCATGCATGTATGATGCTATCATGTTGGAACTCCTTGGTGCGAGTTATGGTTTTCATTGTTTTCCCTAGATATGATTTTGGAGAGCTAAATGATTGTGCTATCCTTTAGAAAAGGCTATGTGTGTAAGTGATACATATTTATCTATATTAATGAGGTTTCTAATTGTTGAATGCTTTTGTAAATGTAAATTTGATATTTAGCCATATTTCTTCATACTTTTGTAATTTATAGCACTTACATATCTTCTTGGTTTGACATAAGTTTAAGGCTTCAATTCTTCAGTGATTGAACATCTATATTGAAGAAGATTTGGATGTGCAAATATAAAAAAATATGTATAATTGATAATTGAATGGATGATGAGATTTTACAAATGATAGCCCACCATTTATATGACTTGGGAACATATTTGAGAAGTCAAGTTCTCCTAGTTTTTTTTGTATTTACTATTTATCAATGATTATTAATGTGTCTGTATTTATTATTTAATATTCATAAAACATAACATGCAACTCCATAATCCTCAACTAGTGGACGTTGATCTAATAATAGAGACATGAGGCTTTGTCACCTTGTTGTTCGACGTATTTTTATTTAGCATGTATTGTAGGTTCCCTTATTTGATCTTCCTTATCTCTCGTGTGTATAAATGCCTTTGGAAACTTATCAACAACAACCCCTTGACTCTCCTCAATAATATTATGAACAATGTCATCTCTACCCATTCCAATTTTGTAGAAAAAATTGGCTTTAAATATATTCTCCCCATAATTATCATCATCTTTGTCATGATTAGAACAGTGTTGATTTCCATGTTGTTGCTATGAACTACTATTATCTTCATCACCATTTTCATCGATACTATCTGCATCCCTAATTATGCTTCTTTCGATTATTTTATCGAAAGCTTTGTCAATATATTTTTCCACTTCATTGCATATCGCTATTTTTGTTTTCTCAAATAATTCCTCTGTATATTTTTTTGATTACTCAAACATTCTAATAAATTTCTGATAAAATGGGTCCATGTCACATGAATGATGGGTGCTAGGTTTAGATAGTTAAATTTATTTAATTATTTGTCTATATATATTAATAATATTTAGGGCTTAAGTATACTAATTGTAACAATTATATATATATTGAATGGCCACTTATTTTCTCAAATCTGGCATCTTTTATTTTGTGAAATTGGAATGTAATTGTGTTTTTATGGAAATTTTGATGGTAAAGGAAACAACACCCTCAAAAGCCCTTTAGAACCCAAAATTACAGAATTTGATAACTGTAACTTGGATGGAGAAAGGGGGTCGAAGGCTCTAATACCAATGTACTAACCAAAATAAAGATCTATAATTGATAATTGAATAAACGATGAGATTTTACAAATGATGGCCGACCTTTTATATGGTTGGGCTTGGGAACATATTTGAGGAGTCACATTTTCTTAGTTTAAGTGTAATTATTATTTCTCAATGATTATTAATATTTATTTATTTATTATTTAATATTCGTAACAATATCTAGCATATTTATTACTAGATTTAGAATTGGTCATAAGTGATTTTTATATATGTGATATTCACAATAGGATTATCCTAGGGGATGCAAATTATTAACACACCTTGGTATCTTATTTCTTGAATTGCCTAGTGGATTGGGGTTGTTAAGAGTTGAGATATTGTCTATTGTTGATATTTTTTTGTTTATGTTTCATGACTGATATAAGATTAAAAATTCATAGGGTTAACATTTGGGAAACATTTAGTTAAGAGATGGAATTTCTATTTTGCATTAAAAGTCACAAAACACAAAGATTTATACATGGAACCAAATATTTTGTTGTTGAGATCACTCTATTTATAAGGAGGAGTTGGTATTTCAACTAAAGAATACATAGGAGAGGTGCTTGACCTTGTATTAGGTTGTTGGGTGTGAAACCCTATGCTATTTGAAATGAGCACATGCACCTAAGAGGTTTTGATAGGTTTCTCTTGTGATGAGAGGTGATGGATATACTACATTGATGGTTATTCTGGATGTATACCATTATGTGTAATGGCTATGAGGACTTGTGATAGGTGGTTGATTTGTTCTAAGAGTTTCTAGTGATAGGTTAGGTCTATGTGATTATTAGTTGGTATGGTTTTATATTCAATAGGGTATATGCCAAAGAGAAATTATGAAAGGTGGTTGATTTGTTCTGGTAAATTCTATTGCGTTTTTCCTATGATAGGTGGAGGATCTTCTTCATACTACACAGTTTCGAAGATGGATGTATATTTGGCCTCTTGATTTTCTTCTAACAATGTGACTAATGTTAGATGGTATGTGGGCAATGGATCTTCGAGATGTATGAAATATGCGATGTCATTATTTAAAAAGTTTTAGGAGTACAAGGGAGGCATGAATGTGAACCTTGGTGATGATACTACTTATCATGTGAGAGAAGTTGGCTTCGTTTCCTTCCATAGGCCTTTAAGTGATGTTCTTGAGTTGGGTAATGTTTAGTTTGTTTTTACGTTGAAGAAGAATCTTCTTTTAGTTTCTTGTATGACAACAAAAAATGGAATGTTTCATTGGGGGAAAACATTGCACCATTAGTGATTGTAGTATAGCTTATTTGAGGACTTTGGTTAGACGGGTGTGAGAGAGTGACCCTTTTCATGTTACTTGTTGATCCAATGGAACTTGTACATCCTAATGGGATTTTGAAAGAGTCTTCTATATTTTAGGAGGTAGATGCATGGTGGAGTATCATGGAGATATGATAAAAACCTCTTGTGTTTCATTGATTGGTTCCAAGATTTAAATTGATCGGAGAATTTTCGAGTATTGGGACATGGTTATTAGATTCTCTTAGGTAGGGGGATTTGAAATTATTACTCCAATTACTGGCCTACATTCTCTTGATGTGAAGGAGTTGACCATATTTAGGTTGTTTCCTTAGTTTCTTTAGTTGCACGGGTTTCTAGATTTACCATGAGATTGGTGTTTTAGGATCGATGAGTTGACTTGAGTTGATTTCTACCTTTGATAGATGTGATTCACTTGTTTTTGTTTTGTATGGAGATATTTCTTTCTTTGTCGGATTCCCTAGACAACTCATGATGTGTGAGATTATTTTGGTATGCGTCGTTGAATTGAGGGATGTTGGCCCTAGGAAAAGCTAAATAGAATTGTGTTCAGAAAGATGAAGATTCTGGTTGCAAGATGAACAAAGGTCACAATAGAAGAAGCTGCGACAAAAGAGGAGAAAAGCAATTTAAAATCAGGAGTTTGACAGAATTTTGGGTAAAAGGTAGTTAGACTAATAATATATTTTGGGAATAAAAACTAATTGTAAATTGGGATGATAGTGCCTATATTTAGATGTAAAAAGATGTTTTGGGTGGGTAGAACAACCTGTCAACTAAATGTTGAGAGTTAGTCGATGGTTAAATCAAGAAGTGTAAAATATTATAGAGTCAATCCAAGATTTTTGTGGATAAGAGATAGACATATTTGACATTATTATTGTTGTTCGGACATAAGGCATAAGGAGAGATAGAATACATGAAAAGAGAGAAAGGCCAAAAATTGAGAGAATGAGACAAGTAAGGAGTTCATTGATTGTAAAGAAGATCTAAATAAGAGTCTGTAGGTTGTGTGTGCAGACCAAAGGCATTCAAATATTAATCATGCCAGATGAAGAGTTCCTTTGTGGGTTTTCCTGGATGGGTTTGCACGTTAAACCTGTGTCTTTGTGTCTATGGTGAATAAATTCCTATAATGAAAGAATATGTTTAAGTGCATTGATCATATAGTGATTTGATAATATGGAAATCCCCTTCCATAACTATAGAAACCTGGTTCTAGAAGTTCCCATAAGATATCTTGGGTGAAACCTCATCTGCATTGTAGGTGTTTCCGATGGAGTTATACTCCATTGGGTCAATATATTGGGCTTTGTCGATGAACAAGGAAGTTTGAAATTGGGTCGAATGAAAAGACGACAACAAATGATTTCGTTGTCGAGACTTGAATATTTCTGATGAGGATATGTTTTGGCACCCGACGAAACCAGAAATTCAAGATTGGGTTGATTACAGAGAACACGAGTTTGCACATGAAGAAAGTAAAGGATCGAGACTGATAATGACAGAATGGTTGGAAATATACCTTTACACATACATTCATGAGATTTTATTTAGTGAGTTTCCCATTGTATTACATGAATGGTTGTTGAAGCTAGAAAGTAAAAAATTTTCAAGGAAGAGAATCTACAAAGTGGAATCCTCAGTTGATCCAATGGTTGAAAAGAGTTAGTAATCCTATATCAAGGGTTGTCGAATTCTGGGTTGATAGTATTCTGGAAGGATTTTAATGATATTTAATTCAATATTATTAGGTTTTATAATGAAACATAAAGATAATTCTTCCAAGAACCTCAAGGCCACTACTTGAAATCCTTGAAACTGTGGGACGTATGTGAAAAATGGATTTTGATAATGAAGTTCAATGGATAAATAATTGTGCACGAAAACCCAAGGTAATTTTGAAAGAAAGATTGTGGTCCATGGGGTTAGAGAAATTGGTAATGAGTCATTGATATGAGAAGTTGTAAATGAAAGGCCATAAGTTCAAAACCTTGTGGGAACTTACTTACAAAAAGAAATGCCGTAAGAAATATTGTGAGCATAATGGACTAGAATAAGCAGAGATGTTTCCTATTGATAGCGAGACTAATCAAGAAGGTGAATGCCTGAGGAGTGGAAGAATATTCCCCATTAGGAAAGAGAAGAAGGTATGCAACAATAAGATGAAGTTGTAGTGCAAACAAAAGAAGGGACTACAAATTGGCACCACATATCGACGAAGAATCTTGTGACAAAGAGGAGGAATATCGGATTATATATGAATAAGAAGAGAGGTACTAGATCCAGATCAATATGACGGCATACCTGTGACATCACATACATCCTCAAAACCTAAGAACATGTTAGCTAGTGGTTTTTTCGATCATAATAATTGTAATAGTGGAAATAACAGTCTAAGAATTCCTACTAGTGGAACCTTTAGTTTAGGAATACCAAGAGTAAGCAGGATGGTAGGAATTGATAAAAAATTTTCGATGTTTAATGGAAATGGGTTAAAGTATATTGAGAAGCATTGGTTCCTATGTGAATTTGTATTGACAGTGCGACAAGTCCAATATGAGGATATAAAAAGAGCCTAGATGATCACAACCCTTAGAGGTCGTGCGCTTGACTGGTATATGAAATTATCTGTGGTTCCAGCAAGGATCCCTTAGAAATCATTAGATCAGATTCAGACAGGACTGATAGAAGAGTTCAAGAAGCCTAAATATGAGTCACAATGCATCATAGAATTAAAAGAGATCAATTAGTTTTTGACTAAGTCTATTTGGGACTTTGACCAAATATTTAAGGCTCTAATGGCTAAATTAAGTTTTCAGATGTCAGATGTCCAACATAAAGAATGGTTTATTTTGGCAATGCTACCACATATATGTATTCCTTTGATGCAACATAATATCGTATCCTAGAGTGAATCTCTTGATCTCACAATGAAAATTGGAAACTTCATTAGGGAAAATGATACAAGAATTATGTATATCTAGTCGCATCTTGATAAACTCACATTGTAGATAGAAGACATTAAGAAAGTAAAATAAATATAAAAGGAAATCTAGTGTATAAGATACAGAAATGAAGGCCATCATAAAGATTCATGTCCAACATTCATGAACTATCTTGCATTAGGAGCACCAAATTGGATAAATACACAAGGAATTCCATGGTGTAGAATTTGTCAGACTTGAGGATATTGGTCAAGGAATGCTTGTATTTACAAAAAATAGTAAGTGTACCATCCACCCTATATTGTAAATTTTGTCGATCAATGGGTCACAACGAGAAATATTGGAGAGCATATACGGTTGCTGTAGGAGAAAACAGTTGACACATAGTTGATGAAAAATGATGAACGAATGCAAGCTGAGAGAGATCAACCAAAATACCCTCAATATATGGGGGTGGTATTTTTAGAGGCCAAGAACGAGGAGGATTTGTTCATGTAAGGGGCCAATTCTTTTTTTTTATAATTGTGGACAACCTGGACAATTTTTCAGAGATTGCACTAATCCTACTTCGACGTGTTTGTATTGTAAATCATTTGACCACAGTTTCAAAGAATTCCCTTATTTGATTGTTAAGTGGTATGCCATAAACGTGGGAAACCAGAACCCACCTCAGAATACCAATCCAAACATTCAGAATATTTCTGCTGAACCGAGGGAACCTAATATTGGTGTCGTGACAAGAGGAGGTGCTGCGACCGGAGAAGATCAAGAAGCACCATATAGATAATCAAGAGTCCGACCAACACCACAAAAGAAAGTACCATTTGATTTCCATAAATAGGAGGAAGTGTTCTTTGATGCACGACATGAGTTTGTCGACAAAAATAAAGCATTGAATTCCAATACTGTCCCAATGTCGAGTGAAGCACCAATCTTGGAAATGCATCAACGATTCAAACAATTATTTCAAATAAAACCAATAGAGAAGGTTAGTAAATTGAAATATTTATTTAATTTTTTTTTATCATTAATAGGATATAATGATTTTGCAGTAGAACTAGTAGCTTTAGTTGAAGAACCTCAAGTAGATGTGCGCCTAGAAAACAAAGTTAACCACATTGGAAAAAGAATGAAAAATGGTCACGAGCTAAGGATGAATGTTCAAATAGGTGATTATGACATGGATTATATTATTATAGACTTGGGATTAGATGTTAACATTCTCACTAGATAGACGTGGGAAAGCATGGGAAACCCGACACTAGTATGGTCTCCCATTAACCAACCAGTCAAAGGTTCTACCTATTGGTCGACTGGAACATGTTCATGTAGATATAGAAGGACTCATAACCTATGCATATTTTGAAGTTATAGACATTTTTGATGATACAAATCCGTATCCTACACTTTTGGGGATCAATTGGTTTATTGACAATCAAAGCATTATAAATTTCAAGAAAAGGATATTGACATTTGAGGATACAAAACTAAGAGTGGTCACACCAATTGATCCTCAAGAAGGTTAGAGATATGTCGAGCAGGTAAATAGTGAAGGACACGACGGATCTCTAGAACATATCTACACTATTACTTCTACGATGGATGATTATGTTAATTCGACAACTAATGGAAAACTTATTTAGTGAAGCATTAGTTATTGCTTGTTGGATTCAGAATAAGCTCTAAAGAACTAGCAGTTTTGACTACATGAAGTATCAATGCGGAAATGTGCAAGAATCACAAAATCTATGCAATGGGTAGGTACTAAGGTATGTGATCTACCAACCTATGAAGGTTTACCTAACATGGAATAATTTCTTATATAGTTTGAAGAGAAAGTATCTGAACCACAGTGCTTGTTAGGCTTGGACTTTGCATTGAAGGATACTCCTGTAAGATGGTGGATTTCTCATAAGCAATCTATTTCAGAATGGCCTCAACGTCGAAGATTGTTGGAAGTCTGAATTGGAGAATAGGTGCTCTACACTTGTTAGAAATATACATCATTGAATTATCCTATTGATCATATTGAGCATTATCATGTGACATGGGATACATCGCAACGACAGTAATAAGTCCATCGGTTTGTACACATGTTAGACATGATACCAAGAAAAAGGTATATGTTAGTTGAACTATGACGAGAAACAACTGTCTGGGAAGAGTTAGTTGCCAGTTTCACGCATACATTTGGGTTTGTTGATGATAATTTGAGAATTGATGCTTCTTTGGAAGTAATCAAGACTAAGATATTTGAATACATTCCTATGTCGATGACAGTTTCCGTCAGAGTAGCGCAACCGTTCAACTTTGGATGGAATGCTATAATATAAGAGGTGAAATTGGCGATGATGATCCATGTGACCTAAATATTCCTGAATATGAGGGTACTTGAGTAGTGGAGGGGTAAGGAATATCAAGTGACAAGTTTCTGAATCCGTTGAAAACAAAGAAAGTAAATATTGGTTCTTTAGAGAACTAAAAATTTTCCAATATTGGAGTCTATTGGAATGATGATACCATAGGTAAGATTACTAATTTATTAAATGAATTCCAAGATCTCTTCCCCACAAAATTTTCGTAAATGAAGGGAATTGTTGGATATCTAGGATAAATTAAGATTCCCCTAAAGCTTGACGCCAAACCTATCAAACAACAACCATACAAACTAAATCCAAGATACAAAGAAAAATTCAACATAGAATGAGACAAAATGGTAGATGTAGGAATTATAGAACCAATCGAGGAATCTAAATGGATTAGTCCTATGGTAGCATAATAAAATAAAACTAGAAAATTCCGTATCTACGTCGATTTGAGGAAGTTGAATGATTCCTACATGCGTTATCCATTTTCAACCCCATTTACAGATCAAGTGTTGGAGAGCATCGAAGGACAAGAAGTATATTCATTTACTAATAGATTATTTGGTTACCATCAGATCAGGTTGCAAAGGAAGATCGGTAAAAATGACGTTTCCTATAGAATGGGAATGCTTCCAGTATAAGGTAATTCCCTTTGGACTCAAGAATTCCCCTACTATTTTTTATAGAATAGTCGTAGATGCTTTTAAATATTTCATCCATAAATTTCTTAAAGTCTACTTTGATGACTGGATGATATATGGGCTAGTAAAATATCACATTAAGAGTCACATAATGATGCTCGACTAGTGATGACGGTTGCATATTTCCCTTAATTTAAAGAAGTGCATTTTTTGTGTCCCTTTTGGAATCTTTCTGGGTCATGTGGTTTGTCGAGATGGCATATTGATGGATCCTCCCAAGATTACGATTATTGTCGACGTACCACCACCATCGTCAGTGAAATAATTGTGAACTACCTTGGGACATACGGGGTATTATAGAAAGTTCTTTAGAGGATATGCAGAGGTTACAACCCCTATGGATAAATTTTTGAAGAAAGATGTAGAGTTTCAATGAAATGAGCAATGTCAAGAGAGTTTGGATGTTATTAAAAATAATATCGTTACAACACCTATATTGGTATTTCCATATTGGACAAAATAATTTCATGTACACGTTGATTTGTCATCTACCGTGCTTGGTTTTGTACTTGCACATCCAGGAGAGGATTCTATTGATCACCCTATTTCATTTTCTAGTAGAAAACTATTGAAGAAAGAAAATAATTATACTACTACTGAAAGAGAGGGACGTGCTATGGTATATGCTCTCAAAACATTTCGACGTTATATACTAGGAGGACACTTCAATATGTACACATACCATTATGCATTGAAGTATTTGTTCAATAAGCTAGTGTTGGGGGGGGAATATTTGTCAACGGCTTCTCCTATTTCAAGAATTTGACTTTGATGTTATTGTCAAACCAGGTTGACTAAATTTAGGATTAGACCATCTGTTGAGGTTAGACAGTGGAGAAGAAACTGTGAGTCTTGACGATAGTATTCCTGACACACAATTGTTTGTAGTTAAAATTATGGATGATCAATATAGTGATATTGTACATATTTTAACTACAGGATATGCACCCGAGGGATTTACTACAACACAAAAGAAGCGATTAATTTGAAATATCCATATTTCCTACTGATCGTGGGACAACTATATAAGATGTGACCATATGAAATCCTTCGTCGTTGTGTCTTGGAACATGAGAGATCGATGGTATTGAATGAAGAACATGTTGGTGTCACAAGAGATCACTATGTAGGAAAATAAATAGTGTGCATGCTATTATAGGTAGGATTATGGTGGCCTACTAGGCATGTAGACACTCAAGATTATTTTCACTGATGCGATTTTTGTCAAAGAATTGGGAAACCGTCACGACAAGATGTCATGCATGGGTTTCATGAAGCAGAGTTTTAAACCATGAAAAAAAAATGACTTGCACACAGTTTACAATAATTGCATATGGTGGCTTTTAAATAGACCGGTAACCCAATATTCAGAAATTTAGCAAGAATTCAAATGGATGTAAATAGAAAACGTAGATAAAATTACAGGTTCCCAATGAAATATTTGATCACAAAAACTGTTAATTCCTAAGATAATTTAACATAAATTCTCCCCTTTTGATCAACACACATCATATGATTTCGACAACAAAGGCCCCTTCCTTCAGTAATGTAGAGAAAAAAGAGGTTTTATTTCATTAGGCGAATCTCTTTTCTGTAACTAACCTCAACGTCTACATGCTAACCTATGCTAAATTTGCTAACTCTGCTAAATTTTCCAATCCCTACCCTCTCTGCTAACTCCACAAAACCTTCTTTAAATACAATCTGATTTGGTTACTCAGATCCACTAATTATGGATCAAGTCATCTAGATCCTATGATTTCTACTAAAAAAACTTATTAAGCCTACTGACTGTTACATTGTTAGGATTCAAGATCCTTAAAAAATTTATTCAATCTTATCTAAGTACACTAAAATAAATTTAAAAGAACCCAATATCTTTAATAAAATTAACTTTGACTTTAAAAAAACCCATGTATATTCTATAACTCAAGCTTATGCTCTTGCATCAGACTCCTCAGGTCAGAAAAATTCATGAACTCTTGTTCATGGGTTCTTCTATAGTACTACCACTTTTCTGTATGAGTGTAGAAGTTTCCCAAGTAGCATCTTCCAGTGGATGATCCTTCCAATTAATAAGGTATTCATAGTGTTGATGTTTTTGTAACTTTGGAATGTATTCACTTGTATATTTTATGTATTGTACCCCGATGTTTATTCCAGGAAGTATCTATAATATAACTGAGTCATGTCATACCTCGATGTTCCTATCAGGAGAATCAATAATGTAAACAAGTCATGTAAAGTCATTGAGATTAACCCTCCATTGTAAGTCGGGGAAATAGTATCCACAATTGAGTCAAGGTTGACCCTCCTTGTTGATCTGAGGGAAAAGTCCCCATAGTTGTGGGGCACTAGGGTTATTAGACTATCCTAGAGATGTCGGCCCTAGTAAGTAATTGTTAAGTGAGGATGACTTGTTGGATTGGACATCAAGTGAATGAAATAATATAAATAGAGAGTGAGCCTCTCTATTTATCATACACACACTCACTCACTGGAGCGCATGAGTGAGAGAGGAGAATCTCTCTCAAGTGAGAGAGAGAGAACATCTGGAGGATATCAACTTATGGTCTTTGGGTTTTATTGCTGCGATTGGTGCTCATTCTACCTCTAAGGAAGTTGCGGGGTTTTATCCTTTATGGTTTCCCCGAGGAAAATTCTTTGTGTCTCTTGTCTCTTGTGATTATTGTTGTGCATGTTATTCTCTCAGTTAAGATCCTAAGATCATATTGCTTAAATGATAAAAATCTAACATGGTATCAGAGCTAACCTGAGAAGAAGACGCTCTGCATATGTTGAATCTAGGGCTTCCTACTTTTTGGATCTTTCTCCACATATTTTTAGAAAAAGGAGGTTGGGATGACTCCTCTCTAGGGCACATCTTTCTATCGAAGCAGAATTTGATTCTGAGCATTTTCACTTTTTGGCCCTACACCATTGCTGGAAATTAGGGCTTTCTTACAGAAGAGGAATTTTTGAGTGAGCCCGGCATAGGATTACTCTCCTCATAAAAATATAATTTTAGAGACCTGGGTTGAGATTTTTGGTTGGGTGAAACTTCGGGAAAGTCAAACCCTAGTTTGACCCCGAGCCTAAAAAACCTTAAAATACTAAAACGGATAAGTTTTGGTACATTCACTATATAGAGGGATTGAAGAATTCTGAAGAGATGAAATTTTCAAAAGACGAAGATAAAATCCTGATGTACCTTGTGTAAAAATTTCAGACTTAGCTTCTTTATATTCTGGGAGATATGATTCCTCCAAATTAGGGTTCCAGCCACTTCCAGGATTCATCCCTAAACATGACACCTAGGGAGAAATACTATATCTTGGGATACAAAATTCCAAATGGAATTTTGAAAGATGTTCTAGAGAGGGAACAAACATTAATTTATGTGGTAAAAGTTGCAGACCCTGATGATCAAACATGTACACGTGGTTGTCTGTACAAGTTCGCTATGCTGAATAGTCCTGAAAAATGTCACCTTGGGAAAATTCTCATAAATACCAATTGGTGAAACCAATCATGACTAAACCTATGGTATTGGAACAAGGACAGATGAGGATATGTTAGTACGAAATTTTATACATAGAGGAGCATTGATTTCATAGATACCATAGAAACAACATTAGGAATTTCTGTAGAAGAAATTGGAAAACTATGGCTTCTTGTTCAGGGAGCTTCCCTCCACTCTTTTCAGAAAAGGAGTACATTGGACAACTCACCTTGAAGAGGTATATATTTATATTTAATCATATTTGAAAGATTCCAAGTTTTGAAAATTAGGGTTTCTCTAACAAACCCTAGATCATCCAACTCTGGAACTAGGACGGACACCTCAAATCAGTAAGACCTAATATTTTTCTATTTACAGTTGAGGTTCTCATGAATAATCACACCAGCTTGATGACAAGCTTGGTGAGGCCGAAAAATTCCAAGCATGGAAGTATAGGATCTCACTAGTTCTTAAAGGAAATTAATTGGACACCTACATAAGTAGAGAGGTTCCAGTTCCAGAGGGAGATGAGGCTAAAGGCCTTACATAAGAAGAACTTGGTCAAGGCCAAGAAGATCATTGCTGATTCAATCATGGATCACCTTATACCACAAGTGTCTTCCCTAAATACACCGAAAGATAATTTTGATTCCTTGACCAAGATATTTGAAGGGAAGAACATAAATTGGAAGATGACTTTAAGAAACCAGTTGAAGAATGTGAAGATCTAGAATGCAAAGACCATACAGTCATAATTTACAAGGGTCTCTCCAATCAAAGAATAACTTGAAGCAGTGGATGAAGAAGTAGAGAATGAAAACATTGTGATAACCACCTTTAATAGCCTCCCAGGATCATGGGATCCATTCATTCGATGAATGTGTGCCAGAAGGAAGTGATTACTTTCAGTAGACTCTGGGAAGAGCACACACAGGAAGAAGCTCGACTCCTAAGAAGAGAAGAGAAGATGGGAGCAACTAAATATCAAGAGCTCACGATTCAAAGAATATCCCTCAAGAAATGAGAAATATGAAGAACTCAATTCTTGAAGAACCTCTTATCCATCTTAAGCATTTGGATAAGAAATGATGAATGAAGAAGATGATGAACCTGAAAGGAGTCTACCCATGAAACAAATAAAGATAAGTATTCAATTGTCATTTCATGATATTATTTTAATATGCATTTGTTTATATTCAGTTGATGTATTATGCATGATAGAATGTTTGCATTAATGACATTATACTAATAATATGCATGTGATGGGTGAGTAGCTCATGGTGCTATACAAATCTCCATTACTACTTATCTAGAATGAAACCTCTTTCCTGATATATTGGATTAGTGCACAATCTCAATGTTGTCCTGGTAGAGATGGAAGGCATCTAGAAAGTTTCTGTGAGATATGGATGAATGTTGTATTGGATAAAATAGTTGCATGATTATATCTTTATGCATAAGAATTTACCATTATGAATATGCATTATGAAATGTTTCTAATCATACAACTGGTGCATTTGACTTGTAGAAAATATTGTGTAAAATCGCCTACAAGAAAAGAAGGATGAGACTTGTTCTGAAGAACAAGTAACGACGGTTCAAGAAAGAATCCAAGATGAAGAATAATATGATGATACTTTCAAAGAAGAGATCTCAGACACAATGCAGCTATGTAACACTGTTGAGCGACATCATTGATGAAGAACCTTCCATCTATGAAGAAGAAGCCAATAAGAAAGGGAAGGAGAGTACCAATTCAAGAAGAATGATGTCTATGATGTAGACTTGAAGGGAAGTCCGTAATGTCTTCCATATATATCTACAAGTTCCAACATGCAGTAGATGGAAACATTATGGGATACAAGGCAAGATTCGTAGCATGAGGCTTCTCACAGAAAGAAGGCATAAACTACAGAGAGACATTTGCAGCCATTGGAAGTTAAGACACATGACAGGAAGACTCATGTGTGCAAATTAAAGAAGTCCTTGTATGAGCTTAGAAGACACCCATGGGATAACACATACATGAGGATCTTGAAGATCACCTAGAGTGATGAATATCTTAACCTTTGCTACAAGGTTGAAGATGAAAGCCTATAGAGGATGACAAGATCACAGATGGGTGCGAGAAGAACTTTTTAAAAGGTTCAAAATAGAGGATCTTGGTATCCAATGACCCTATATGGATACATAGAATATTAGTAGCAGAGGAAGCTACTTGTCACTCCAGTACAAAATGTTTCAGTGAATAGAGTATGAAAGACAGAGGGAGTATGATGCTTCACTTCAGAGGGAGTGATTGCAGAAGATCCTGAGGTTTGACATGGTACGACAAGATGAACAGCTTACTGATGGCTCTAGGATTGACTGAGAGTAAAGAATATTCCAACCTTTAATTCAAGGTTGAAGGTGAAAGACCAGTGATGCTCTTGTTATATGTCGATAACTTGTTCCTGACAAAAAAGAGTAACTCATTAAAGTTGCAAGAAGGAGACTTGATGCCGAGTTTGAGATGAAGGACTTGGATAAGATGCACTACTTTCTAGGAATGGAGGTGTGGCAGAATGTGGATGTAATTTCCCTAGGATAAGGGAAGTATGTAGTAGGGATCCTGAAGAGGTTCAGGATGATGGACTGCAAGGCCATGACCACATCTATGGCATCGAACTTGAAGCTTTTAAGTGATTCTTCATCAGAGTCGGTTGATTCTACGATGTATCATCAAATGATTGGGTCCTTGATATACCTAACAAACACAAGACCATATATTTGATTTTCTGTGAACACATTGAGCCAATTCCTGATAGATCCTATACATGTTCACTTGATTTTTGCAAATCATATTTAGATGTACCTAAAGGGTACAGTTGATTATGGGATCAAGTATGAGGCAAATCAGAAGATTAACCTGGAGGGTTATGTTGATTTAGATTGGGGAGGAAGTGCCATCGATAGGAAGAGCACTTCAGGGTGCTGCTTCAGTATGGGATCAAGTGTGATCTCTTGGTTTAGTAGGAAATAGTCTTGTGTGGTACTGAGTATAGCTGAAGCAGAGTATGTCGCAGCTTGTTAAACTAGTTGTGAGGTAGTATGGCTAAGGAAGTTGATGTTATATTTGTTTGATATCAAGTTGGATGCTACTTGTATATATTGTGACAACCAGAGGTGTGTGAAGTTGTTTGAGAACCCAGTGTTCCATGACAAGTCAAAGCATATCGAGATCAAATATCACTATATCAGGGATATGGTGCAGATAGGAGTAGTAAATATCCAGTATGTTGTGATGGACGAACATATAGCTGATGTGTTGACCAAGACATTAGCCAAAGTGAAGTTTGAGTATTTAAGGGAGGAGCTTCGTGTTCTCTAGATCAAGGTTCCCTCCAAAGGTAAGTGATGAGTCCGAGAGCCCTTTTGACATGGATGTAGGATTGGTTCCTCCCATGGTCATATGTAAGTGTAGGGCCCTTCATACATGGATGTAGGATTGGTTCCTCTCATCGTCATATGTAAGTGCAGAGCCCTTTCGACATGTATGTTGGATTGGTTCCTCGCATGGTCGGATGTAAGTGCATAGCCCTTTCGACATGTATGCTAGATTGGTTCCTCACATGGTTGGATGTAAGTGCAGATCCCTTTCGACATGTATGCTGGATTGGCTCCTCACATAGTCGGATGTAAGTACAGAGCCCTTTCTACGTGTATGCTGGATTGGTTCCTCGCATGGTTGAATGTAAGTGTAGATCCATTTCAACATGTATGTTGGATTGGTTCCTCGCATGGTCAGATGTAAGTGCAGAGCCTTTTCAACATGTATGCTAGATTGGTTCCTCGCATGGTCGGATGTAAGTGTAGAGCCTTTTCGACATGTATTTTGGATTGGTTCCTCATATGGTTGGATGTAAGTGCAAATACTTCCTGACATGAATGTTGGATTGGTTCCTCTCATGGTCAGATGTGAATGCTGGGCCTTTCTGACATGGATTCAGGATGTGTTCCTCCATGGTTAGATGTGAGTTCTGGGTGTGCCTTTTTGACATGTATGCTGGATGTGTTCCTCGCATGGTTAGATATAAGTGCCGGGCGGGCCATTCTAACTAAGGGTTAGATATAAGCTTCGAAGAAGACCTAAATGGAGGCTATTCCTACAACCATCATGACAAATGGCTGGCTCTATAGAACTTCCTATGACGAGAAGAATGAAGAGATAGCACCATTTGATTGAGATAGTGGAAGTAGTGATGATGATCCAGATTTGATGATGATCCAGTGATGCTCCATATCAAGTGATGATCCAGACTTGATGAAGATGACTTGATGATGAACATGACTTGATGATGATCCAGATGATACAGAGAAGAAGACTTGTGCTGATAAATTGTGTCGAGAAACTACCTTCTAGTTAAGAGGGAGTGTTCATGTATTTGTAACTTCAGAATGTATTCACTTGCATATCTTATGTATTGTACCCCGATGTTTATTCCGGGAAGTATCTGTAATGTAATTGAGTCATGTCATACCCCGATGTTCCTTTCAAGATAATCAATAATGTAAACAAGTCATGTAAATTCATTGAGGTTAAGCCTCCATTGTAAGTTG
Organism: Pseudotsuga menziesii; assembly: GCA_001517045.1. Lineage (NCBI taxonomy): Eukaryota > Viridiplantae > Streptophyta > Pinopsida > Pinales > Pinaceae > Pseudotsuga > Pseudotsuga menziesii. The sequence continues at coordinate 962,871 of LPNX010412459.1, read as the reverse complement.
AGGCAATAGTCCCCACAATTGAGTCAAGGTTAACCCTCCTTGTTGATTGGAGGGAAAGGTCCCCACAGTTGTGGGGCACTAGGTTTATTAGAATTTCATAGAGATGTCAGACCTAGTAAGTAATTGTTAATTGAGGATGACTTGTTGGAGTGGACATTAAGTGAATGAAAGAATATAAATAGAGAGTGAGCCTCTCTATTTATCATACACACACTCACTCACTGGGGCGCATGAGTGAGAGAGGAGAAGCTCTCTCAAGTGAGAGAGAGAGAGTAGCTGTCGGAGATCATCTTATTGTATTTGGGTTTTACTTCTACCATTGGTGCTCATTCTATCTCCGAGGAAGTTGTGGAGTTTTCTCCTTTATGGTTTCCCCGAGGAAAATCTTTGTGTCTCTTGCCTCTTGTGATTATTGCTGTGAATGTTATTCTCTCAGTTAAGATCCTAATATCATATTGCTTAAATGATAAAAATATAACACATAATACTCCTATCCTCTAGTCTTCTTCAACACTCTGGTGTCCAAAATCCTTCCCATTTCCAGCTTTTTCTCAGTAGGAGTCTATTTCTGCCATTTAACTATTTGTCTAGTATCTTTGTCTAGACCATTTGTTGATGAATTTTCTACTTCAGTCTCTTTGTAAGGATACAAATCTGTAACATTAAATATAGGTGATATTCCTATATCATCTGGAAGCTCAATTTCATAAGCATTTGCTGAAAATTTTCTCAAGATGCTACAAGGCCCAATTTTCTTAAAATTCAATTTATTATAAGTGCCTCTAGGAAATATTTCCTTTCTCAGATATGCTAATACTAAGTCACCTTCTTCAAAATTCACTTCTCTTCTCTTTAGATCTTCCCTTTTCTTATACTTGAGATTGTTCTCCTGCAACTATTCTTTAATTTTCTCATGTAACATTTCTAGGTCTAAAGAAAAATCCTATGCATAACACTTATTTTCTCCATAATTCCCAAATCTCTGAGCTCAAACACTCCTCTTGGATTTGTTCCATAAGCAATTTTAAAAGGACTTAAACCTATACTTCTATTAGGTGAATCATTATATGCAAACTTAGCCTATGGTAAAGCTAAATCCCAATGATTAGGATGTTCACTAACCAAACTTCTCAAAATATTACCAAATCTTCTATTTGTAACTTCAGTTTGTTCATTAGTCTAAGGATGGTATACTGAAATAAAGTAATATCCATCCCCAATTTCTTCCATAAAGTCCTCCAAAAATGTCCAACAAACTTAGTGTCTATGTTTGAAACTATACTCATAGGAAGACCATGAAGTCTTACCACTTATTTGGAAAACATAGTTGCAATATGAGTTGCATCACTAGTCTTAGAACAAGGAATAAAATGTGCCATCTTTGAAAATCTATCCACTACAAAAAATATGGAATCATTACCTCTTTGTGTTCTTGGAAATCCCAGAACAAAATCCATACTTACAGCATCCCAAGTTCTCTTTGGAATAGGTAATGGCTGATACAATCCTGGATTTTGTTTCCTCCCTTTTAAATGTTGGTAGATTTTACTTTTCCCATCAAAATTCTGTACATCTGCTCTCATTCCTTGTCAATAATAAAAATTATTCAGCTGAGCATAAGTCTTGTCATTCCAAAATGACCAACAAGTCGTCCACTATGCTTCTCCTTCAATAAATTCTCTCTCATTCAACATTTAGGAATGCACAATTTACTTCCTTTGAACAATAATCCTTCCTGCAACATGAAATCCATCCATGGACTTCTATTTCTGAATACTTGATTCTGACATGCTTCATAAGATTCATTGAAATCAGCATCTTCCACATACATATCCTTCAAATTCTCTAATCCAATAACATTCACTTGGAATTTATGCAAAACTAAACATGTTCTGCTCAAATCATATGCAACATTGTTAGAATTTCCATTGATATGCTTTAAAACAAAAGTAAAATTCTGCATAAATTCAACCCACTTAGCATGTTTCTAATTTAACTTTTCCTTCTTAGTTATGAATTGCAAAGCATGACTGTCAAAAGATAAAATAAATTCTTTAGGAATGAGGTAATGCCTCCATTTCTTCAGATCTTGCATTACTGCATAGAATTATTTGTCATAGGTGGAGTACTTTTGTTTTGCTTCATTCAGTTTCTCACTGAAATATGCACTGGTTTGTCATCCTGACTCAATACTCCTCCAATAGCACTTCCATTAGCATCACATTTCACAGAAAACAATTTACTGAAGTCTGGGAGGACCAAAATATGCTTCTCAAAAATCTTCTCCCTCAGTAATGTAAATCCCTTCTTTGCTGCAACAGTCCATTTAAATTGTTGTCTCTCTTTCTTTACTATGTCTAAGATTGGAGCACATATTCTACTAAAATTCCGTATAAATTTCCTGTAAAACCTTGCCAATCCAAGAAAAATTCTTACCTCAAACATATTCCTTGGAGATGGCCAATCTTTAATTGCTTTCACCTTCTCTGGATCCATTTTCAATCCTTGTTGTGAAATTACAAATCCTAAATAAACCAATTCTATCTTCATAAAGAAACATTTTTTTTCCAGATTTATCAGGAGTTTTTCTTCATGCAATTTCTTTAAGACCATATTTAAGTGCTTAACACGTTCTTCTCTTGTTTTACTGAAAACAAGAATATCATCCAAATAAACTATGCCAAACTTTCCTATGAATTCCTTAAGTACTTCATTCATCAATCTCATAAAAGTACTAGGTGCATTACTTAACCCAAAAGGAATAACTAACCATTCATACAACCCACTGTTAGTCTTAAAATTTGTCTTCCACTCATCTCCTTCTCTCATTCTTATATGATGATATCCACTTTTCAGATCTAAATTAGAAAAATATTTAGCACCACTTAAGCAATCCATTAAATCGTCCATTCTAGGTAAAGGAAAACCATACCCGATAGTGATTTTGTTTATGGATATGGAATCTGTAAACATTCTCCTTTCTCCTCCTTTCTTAAAAATCAACATTGTAGGTACAACACAAGGAATTAAACTTTCTATGACCAAAACTTTGTTCAACAATTCTTGCACTTGTTTACTAATCTCCTCATTCTTTGCTGGAGTCATTCTATAAGCATATTTGTTTGGAAAACTACCTGCAGGAATCAGATCTGTATGATGTCTAATACTTCTAACAGCTGGTAGTTCATTTGGAAAATCATCCACAACTATGTCTACATACTCTTCTAGTAATTTATGAATTTCAACAGGTAATTCAACTATTCTAGTGTTGGTTACAACAGTTCTAGGTTTACCATCAATAACAAATATTACCTCTTCTTCTTGCAATTGTTTCATAAATTCATTTTCCTTTACCAACAATACTTTTGGACTGGTTTGTTCCTCTATATTCTCATCCTTTAGGGAAACAAGAGTATGCATTTTTCCTTCCTTCTCCAAGACAAAAGTGTTTTCTATGCCATTGAACACTACATTCTTGTCATACAACCATGGCCTACCCAACAACACATGACACACATCCAGAGGTATCAAATCACCTAAAACTTGATCCTTGTAACTTCCAATCTGGAAATAAACTATGCTCTGCTCATTAACTAACACATGGTGTCCTTTCTGTAACCAAGAAACTATGTATGGTGTAGGATGTACTTCTTTCTGAAATCCTAACTTCTCAACCATGTCTATAGAAACTAGATTATCAGTATTGGCATTATCAATAATCAATTTACAACACTTACCTTGATATTTGCACATTGTCCTGAATAAACTCTTCCTCTGTGCTGGTTCGTGTATCTCCTTGTTTGGTTTCGACAAAGTTATTTTCATCAATAAGGATTCTCCTACCTTGGAACTTCAACATGATCATCAGGTACTCTCTATTCATTCTCAGTCTGTGTAATCTGAACATTTCCTTGTCTTGTAGCTCCCTTTGGAAAACCCCATGACATTTGACTTGTCTTACCATGTGTAACACCTAACCGCATAATTTCTGCCTCTTCCTCTGCCTCTTTGAAAAGATATTCTTCCTCCGAAGTCTCTTCGTCTTCCTCTCTGAGGTTTTTCTTGATGACTTGATGATTCAACTTCTTCCTTCTGAACTAAAAACTTACCTTTTCTAGTTTGTGTCCCCTTACCTTTGTAAGCTTGACCTTTTCCTTTCCCTGATTTATTTTTCCTATTCAGTTTCTCCTCCACTCCCAAAGAACATTGGTATGATTCTTCAACTGATTTAGGTGAAAATAAACTCATCTCATCTTGAATCTCCATTCTAATACCATTCATGTATCTGGTTACCTTCTTAGAATCATCTTTTGTGTATCCAGCTCTAATTTTTACCTTGTAAAACTCCTCTGTATACTCCCTGACAGTAAGCAGTCTCTGTCTCAATTTCTGCATCTTCCTATACAAAGCAAGTTGGTAATATTTGGGTAAAAACTTGTCTTTCAACTTGACAATCATTTTACTCCAACTTTTAATTGGTTGCTTATGTTTTCTTCTCCTTTCTGCATGTACAACATCCCATTAAAGCAAAGCATGTCCTTTTAGTCTAGTCACTGCAAACTTCACCTTCTTATCCTTAGGAAATTCAACAAAATCAAAATGTTTGTCCACTGAATTGATCCAATCAAATAATTCTTTAGGATTTAACCCTCCATTGTATGCAGTTATCTCTACTCTATATTTTGAACTAGCCCCAATGACTGCCTTTAACAACTTTAAACCAATATTCTCCTCTGTCACATCTTCTTCAGTTTCAGTTTCTTGTTCAGTTTCACTGACATCACCTGCTTTAGTATCTCTTCTTCCATCTTCTCTCATGGATGCCATATCTTCTCATATAATTCTTAATTCCTCCATCACTTCTGCGTTAGCAACAGGTATACCTCTTTGACCTCCTCTGCCACGTCCAACTAGAACTCTAAATTCCATTTCTGAAGGTAATAAGTTTGTCCTCGAACTATTACTATTTAGATTCTCTCTTGCTTCTTCCAAAGGTAAAGGTGAAAAATAAAATTTACCTTCACAAACAAGAGCAATTTACCGATCCAAGCTCTGATACCACTTGATGCATGGGTTTTGTGAAGCATAGTTTTAAACCATGAAAAAAAATTGACTTGCACAAAGCTTACAATAAATGCATACGGTGGATTTTCAATAGATTGGTAACCCAATATTTAGAAATTTAGCAAGAATTTAAATGGATGTAAAGGGAAAACGTAGATAAACTTACAGGTTCCCAATGAAATCATTAATCACACAAATTGTCAATTCATGAGATAATTTAACGTAAATTCTCCCCTTTTGAACAACACACAACAGACGATTTCAACAACAAAGGTTCCTTCCTTCAGAAATCTAGAACAAAAGAGGTTTTATTTCATCATGTGAATCTCTTTTCTGTAACTAACTTCAACATCTACATGCTAACCACTGCTAACTCTACTAAATTTTCCAACCCCACCCTCTCTGCTAACTCCACAAAGCCTTCTTTAAATACAATCTTATTTGGTTGCTCAGATCCACTAATTCTAGACCGAGTAATATAGATCCTATGATTTCTACTAATTTTTTTTATTAATCCTACTAGCTGTGACATTGTTAGGATTCGAGATCCTTAACAAATTTATCTATGTACACTAATTTTTTTTTAAGAGAACCACTCTCTTTAATAAAATTGACTTTGACTTAAAAAAAACCATGTATCTTCTAGACTTGAGCCTATGCTCTTGCATCAAGATGACATTCTGATGGTACCACAAGTGAGTTTGTAGGAATTTGATAATTGGGTGGTTGAATTTGTGGGTCCCATGAACCCACCATGAAAAAAAAAAAATGCACATTACATAATCACTACGACAGACTACTTGACTCGATGGGTTGAAGAACCACCAGTAAAGGATTGTACTGCTGTGACTCCTGCAAAATTTTTATTTGACAATGCTATGACATAAAATTAACCGAGGAATTCTAGATTCAACACAAAAATAAAACATTGTATCACCCATAAGAAAATGGTGTTGTCGAAGCATTCAATAAGATATTGGAGAATGCATTGACAAAAATATGTAATGTTCAAAGGGATGATTGGGATCAGAAAATACCTGTTGTATTATGGGTTTATCGCACAACATGCAAAAAGTTGGCTGGAAAAACTTTGTTTATATTGGTTTATGGACAAGAAGCTATCATGCCTCTAGAGTATATGGTACATAGTCTTAGGATAGATGCGATTACGAAGATGCCACATGTTAGTGTTATAGAGGAATTAATGTCGCAACTGGTACAGTTGGAAGAAGATCATTTTGTCCCAGTCTATCATCAATGTGTCAAGAAGGAGTGACATAAATATTGGCATGATCTTCACATTAAGTTTAAGTAGTTCCAGGTCAGATATCTTGTCCTCTTATATGGAATTAAATTATTGAATCATCCTAGAAAGTTTCAAACACATTAGGTAGGACCATATGTTGTCATTCATATCACTGAAGGAGGTGTAGTACAATTACAAAAATTAGATGGCACACCCTTCAAGGGGTTAGTAAATGGAAGACAACTAAAGACTTATAAGGATAGCCACTCTTTGGCAGACTAAGAATAAAAGGAAGGTAAAAGTAATAAAAAAATAAGAAGAGAGAGTCACATGTTTAGTACTATGTCACAAGTGCATTATTTTTTCACAAATTTATGACTGTTTCACAAAGTGTAGAATGTTGTTGTAGACTATATGTTTGTCACAAGAGAAGAATTTTGATCACAAGTATAGAATGATGTCACAGACTATAGGTCTATCACACAAGAGACATTATGTCTCAAGTAGAGTGTTGTCGCATGATGAATTTTTGTCGCAAGTGACAGTTGGATGGAAATTAATTGAAGGTACCAGGAGATTTCAACGACATGATTTTTTGTCACATCTTTCATTAATGCACCATAACTACCGTTGAATTGATAGGTGAAGTACTAGTTTGATTGGTGGATTCATTGAAATGATTAGAAATATTTCTCCATGTGATAGAATTCACCAACACTACTTTCCATTTATTACAAAACCATGTGAGTGAACGAGTTTTCGCATGCATCAACCTTGTTAGTGCTCATAATTTACCCTCGGTTGTGAAAGGAAAATCTCAAGGTAACCAAAAAACCAACATTTAGGAGGAAATATGGCTTCTTTCCTTCCAGAGAGGGATCTCTCAATAAATAACACAAAGTGTTAGATATTTTGAAAATCAATAAAATTTAATAGTCACAATGGCTAAAACAGGTGGTCCTTGGGCATGGAGTCAAATATGAAAAAAAATCAATTACAGTTCTTTGTAATGAAGTTCTTAACAGAGGTAGGGTAGTTCCTCTTTCGCAATCAAAATGCTAGCTTGTCTGGTGATGAGGAAGAATAAGAGACAGTCCATTAATATGGGAATCTAAAGATGAATCCAATATTAACTTTAGTTGAAATAAGTTTGTGAATGCTTAAAAGTAAAGGATCGGAACATAAGATTATGAATTATAAACCAATATACACTCATTCAGGCATGAAAATATAACATAATGGAAAGGTAAACAGGAAACACATTCACATAAGGAGATAAAGTACATACTATAAAATAAATAACACAAGAATCTCAACATAAAACTTGTTTGGATATGAAATTTTTATAAATATTTGAAACTCTCTTACAATAATCAAATATTTCTCACGAGTTCAAACCATCAATACATTATAAAATGTTGCTTAAATACATCAAAATAATCCTTGGGATGATGACAGTTTCTATGCTAAAAATAGGAAAAAATAGCTGCCTTATTACACTTGTCATTTAACTCCTAACAAACTAACTAATCAGAAATCTATTACATTTTTCAAAATAAATTTGTCTTCAAAATATCTCGAACTTCTTTATTGATGCAATTTGTACTTTTTTTTCTGCCAAACTTATTTATTGTCTTACAATGGTCCACAGATGGAAGCTCCATATTCACAATTTCTTTCACTAATAATCTCAATTCCACATGATCTACATATGAAATAGGTGGCAGCTGGAAACAACATGTTCTTAAAGTATTAATTATCTCAAAATCCACCGCTAATTTGTCAACCACAGTTTTCCTTGATATACATTGGTTCATATCTTCAAATTTATTATGATCCAATCTACATTTGACCAACAAAGCCTAATATTCTACCTGAGACAAAAGTTTACCATATTCTTCCCAAAAGGAAGGCAAACATTTCTGAAACAGTGACACAAATGAACCTTTGAAAATATTCACTTGATGTTGCATTATGTCAATATTTTCCTACACAGTTTCTATGTGTTGATGTTTTCCCACTATTTTCTTGGACCAGCTGACCACTATAATTCTATCCTTAATTACCATTGTTCTTAAATATTCCTATGATAAAGTATTTAGGAAATTAATTGTATTATTGGTTGTATCCACAGGATTTTTATTGAAAGCTTCCTTTAATGCAGTACATCTTTGTCTAGAAACATTTATAACCATTTCCTTTTCCAGAATATATTTCAAATAAGGTATGAATTTAACGGCTTCAGAAATGATCCCGAGATGATATGTTTGGCCCCATGCATTGGAAATTGTTCAGATAATTACTTTACTAGTTTCTCATTTTTATCCAGAAACTATTTACATTTGGTCTCCAATGTTTTCCTTTCTTATTCTTTATTTAAAGCCGCATCATCTAAATTTTTATTTTGGATTTTCAAACCAACAATTTCCAAGTCTCTCATACTTACTTGGGACATAGCCTGTACAATGGATTATTTACTTGTTTCTGCAATAGGTAGGATTATTTGTACTTCATCGTCTTTACTCTTATCTTATTTATCTTTTTCTAAAACCATTTGTCTTTAATTTAGAACATCAATTTTTTCATTTAAAAGAAATTTCTCTTTTTCCCATTCTTTATTTTCTTCAACAAGCTTTAACAGCCTTGCGTTACTGTCACTCATCTCTTTGGCTAGAATCTCTTTTTCTTTTTTGAATTATGTTAATTCAGAAGCCTGAATTAACTCTGTAGAAGGAATTTTTAATTTCTTGTTTAATAGTTGAATTGTATTCTCCTTCTCTGTTAGGATTTTTGTGTGACCTCTCCTTTCTTCTCCTCATTGTCTATAGCCAACAAATATCCTTGAATTTTCTTTATATGTTGATGTTGTAATTTATTATCCACCTTCTCCTGCCTCGAATGATTTGCAATTTTGTCTTGTGTTGATTGTAACTTGAATACCTTCAAGGCATATTTCATCAAATCACTGTAAATCACTTCCCCAATTTTCTTGTGAAAGTGGATCATGTCAGGGACTGGGATATCCTTAAATTTCAATCTCATTTCTTCTATCCCATTCTTAGTGGAAACTACTAAATTCAAAGTATTATTAGTGTGGTATTTGACAGTTACTAGTGAAACCTCTTTCCTAGATATCTTCTTGACATCTGAATACAATTTTGTAGATTCCTTTAAAGAAATATCCCTATCATCCTTGTACTTGTCATATAAGTCAGCTTTGTATTTAAATTTATCACTTGATGTTTTAGTAACCTCTGAGAAATCACATTCTTGTACTTCAAAATATGGCCCTTTGACCTTTCCCTTCCTTTTCTTACTTCCATTTTTAATTACTTTTATCAGTTCTCCCTCAGCTTCAATATTCTGTCTTTTAGTTTTTCTAAGATTTCTTCTTCCTCTATTTACATGGAATCTGAAAAGGTTCTTTTACCTGTTACCTCTTAATTTCTTGCAATGGGAGTGAATACTTCTATATATTTTATCACATTCAATGGATTTTCCTATGAAACTTTTGCATTCTTCATTGGTGATGGATAATCCAACCAATTGACTCTTCCATCCAATCCTTCTACTAACTAGTGCTCAAAATCCTTATTCTTATTCATTTGTCTTCTTTGTGAGATAATATGTTGTGGATCATAATTAACAGGAAAATATTTCTTAAAATTTATCCCTCGTAGGAGACTTTCAACTACAAGGAGTGCAAATTTACTTTTTATGATACAAGGCCAAATCACCCATGGAAAACCTCTTCCATCAATAGGTTCATATATTTGAAAAAATCATTACTAATTTTTGCTGTAAGCACCATTTTTGGGAGCTTTATGTTTTCTTCATTGAAAAATAAGAACATTCTGATCAAATATGATTGAAATTCACTAGCTGAGAGTGAATTCTTTCATCTACGAATTCATCAAATTTAAGGCAAGGAGGTTGGGAGGAATGAGACTTAGACTAACTCATGATGATTTTGAATAAGAGACTCATTAATAACTCAGGAACATATCTATGTATATCTAAAACTAAGAAATGACTTAGCATTGAAATAACCATCTTTGTTTCTTCATTGAATAGGTAACGTCCAGGGGAAAGGGCTTGTTGGAAAGGGACACATCAGATATGAAACATTTGGAGAAAAATAGTTGCTTTTCCTTAAGGGTTGCATATTTGAAGGATTGCATTATGTCTTCTTTGTTGAAATATTATCGTTTTAGGGTAGATGAAGGTGGGACTGTGAGTGAATCTCAGACGACAAGGGAATGTATAGGGCACGGGATCTTGGTTTTAGCAGATTCCATAATTACTCTCTCAAAGGAAGAGTAATTTGATTCACACCAGTAAATAAAGTATGGGAAATTTAGGGTTTGTTCTGGACATAAATAATACAAATGGGATTGAAAAATGCTATGTTGGTCAATACCCTAAGCCATAAAAATCTCCATCTTGTTTTTCAGTTGATGAATAGGTCCAAAATATAAAACAATATAAAAAACGTCGTCATCTCTATCTTCGAAAACATCGTCTATTTTCTAAAACTCCAAGGCCTAAGTCTCAACTTCCCCTACACTATCCATTTTTAAAAACTAGTAGCAGGGTGAAAACGTCGACCACTTGACAAACTCATAGTTGGAAATATAGCTGTCTGAATTGGCTTTGTCCACACAGAAAATACTTCCTTCTCCCAATGTACAAAAGACAAATAATCCTTAAACATGTTCCTTTTCCCTTCATAATATTCTTGAAATAATGGTTTGGGATCCAAGGAAGTGGTTTTATTTTCGCTAGTTGAATTCCTTGTTAATCCTCATGCATGTCACACAGGTAGGTCCCTTCCTGTCCATAAATTCAATCCACTTTTGTTTTTAACCGTCAATCTTGATCACCTATTAACCTTATCCTTCCCTTATTATGATACATCACTTGTTATCTATCCTCCTTGCACTTTCCCTTAGTGTACTATCTAGCCATTGTAGATCTACTAGAACTTCCTCGTCCATCGTTGATTTCCTCCACCATTTAAGCCACACCTTTATTTTTTGTTTCCCATTTGATTTGTAAATCAATGTGAAATTTCTCTAGGTGGACCATCTAACAACTATTGATATTATCCACTGGTCGAGTAACTGTTGATCAAAAAAGATTTTAGTAGTTTTGTTGATCTCCAACTCATATCTATCATACATGTTTTCCCAGTGGACCCCATATTTTCCATCGATATTATCCATTGTTAATCTCCATCGTCAATTTAATCCATGCTTTAAATTTTTCGGCCATCCCCGATTCATCTTCTTCTTTGCATCTTCCCACAACTGATTCTATCGGCACCTTCAATATCATCTCCTTTAAAAATCAACCATGGATCTAAGTGGGATGTAAGCCTTTATGTTGATCGTCAAATTTTCTTTTTCTGTGCAACTTTAATTAGCGGATCCACTACCCATTGTAGATATTCCCACATAAGTGTTATGGAGAGAAATTCCTATGGCTTGGGGTACCACAACAAACAGCTTGACTCCATAAATCAATCCTTTCCAATATGCAATAGAAATTAAATATCTAACACTAAAGGATCAGACCTCGTACCTTATTCTAGACGGTTAAAGTAGATCCTCGTTGAGCTTTCCAACTTCAGCTTGAATTGAAATATTACTTCCTCAACAACAAGTAAACAATACAAGCATACTATATATATTGGTGTTAGATCTATTCTAGCATATATAATCAACAATGTATAAGAATTTGAAATCATCCCATGGATAAAATATTCATTCAAACATACATTATTGGATAGGAAAAGATATTTCTATTAATATAAAATCAGAGATTACAATGGATACAACCTTTGTCGGCACGTCTGTGAATCGAAGAAACTGAATCCCCCACTTGGGCCTCCACCACTTCAATCCTCCATCTCTCAATAGCAAGCTCACAAGCCAAAGGCAAGCTTAGGAAGAACAAAAAAGTGCTCTAAGGGACAAAGGAATGCAGACTCAAGCAAAAGTTTCGGCAACAATGGACTATAGTTTCTTTGCTCTCAATTCTCTCATATGCCTTAAATGTACCATAGAGTTCCTTATATAGCTTTTCAAAGGGGTAATGAAAGGTTGAATCCGAGTGATCTCTAGGCATATGGAAGGCCAGGAGTCAAGTGAGTCGGATCCATGTCAAGGAAAAATCCAAAAGGATTTGGATTTTGCACACATCCTGATGTACATGGTTTTAGTGGTCAAACCCACGTATATATGCAATTAAGGGTTTAAAAGTCGTGTGTATCATTTTTCACATGTTTTTAGGGATGATCAAGGAAACATCAAAGGACAAAAAATGGTTCAAGGGGTATAAGGAGTCTGCAGTGGGATAGGGAAGGCCATACAAGTTTGATTCACTTGGAGTGGTAAAATCAGCTATAACAGATGCCCCCTAATGTGTGAGGTTAGAGGGGTCATACGATGGCTGAAATACATTATAAGTTCATCCCAGAAGTGGAGTGATGAAGGATCCCAAATGGAAGACCAGCCAACCAATCAACATAGTACAATGATAGAACTCTGCACATAACTTCAAATACATATAGCAGTCCCAGACACATAAGAGTACAATGGCCATGAATAGGAATGATACAAGATATCACATAAGTGGTCATCGCCACGTACAATATACATAGATCAGAATCTCCATGATGAAGATATACAAAGGACCATGATCTCCATAATGGCTGAAGATATATAATGGATCAAGATCTCCATAATGGCTAAAGATATATAATGGATCAAGATCTCCATAATGGCTGGAAATATTTGACATATATTGGAATCAAGTCACGAGAGCTGAAATCTCATGAACACTGGCATGATCAAGAAGGTAGCATATAAGAGATACCACCAATCTAGAAGGTCTTCTACACAAACTGCTACGAGTACATGTCCTAATATGTGAATAGAGGTGTCGAAGTCAAACATAGTAGTCCATCATCTGATTAACAGTCTTTAATGTATACCATTAGTAGACGCGAGATCACCCACAGATAATGAAAATGGGAATCAAGGTACTAGAGTGCAAACTAACAAGTGTGAATAAATGTGTTGAGGTCGAACACTTGAGAGGATCCATCGATCAGGGGACATTGATGTATTCCCAAATATTATCGATGGCGAGAGAACTAGCCATTGATGACTGCAAGTCTCAAGGCACTCAAAATGACTCTAGATTCCAAACCCATAATAAATGATCTAAAGTTGATGGGATGAAATCTGCTAGAAGGAGGGCATTAAGGCATCCCCCATCATCCAACATGAGGTACTCAGCAAAATTGTATAATGTGGAAGGACTCGATCATAAGGTGCACGAACCAGTAACTATACCGGGAATGGACGACATGCAAAGTCAAGATAACTGAGGAATGGCCGACTCAGGTTTCAACTTCCTTCGAACAAGAGCATAATGATGAATGGTGATTGAATAAAGGTAGCATAGACTCGATATACAAACTGGGACATCTCTGCGAAATCCCCTCCCAGTAAAAAGGGAATCAAGCTGCAAAGGATATAAAAAATGGCTATGCATGGCTAAACATGAGACAAGCTCGGGCTATATGGCTGAAACGCAATGTCAGGGAAGTCGGCATAAAGCTCAATAAGGCAGGAAAAGCTCATGATAATGCAATTAAAACTTGACATATGGGAGTCCTGAGGGAAATAGGCCAGCAAAAGATCAAGAGGAGTATGAGGGTCTTGCGAAATGTCATGGCAGTATTATACAATGGACTCCCACACCCTAAAGGACAAAACATCAGGATGGGCACCAAATGCAAATAAGGCGCTATCTAGGGTACCCATGTAAGGTCAAGCTCTACCACTGATATCATGCCACTTATAAAACAACAAGAAGGTTCCATGACATAATGGTCTGGGTTCGTACCTAAGGCTATGATGAAATGGTCATAAGGTCATGCAAAATGCAAACGGTGATGAAACCTAACCTATATGCCAGTTTAGACATGATACCTGAGATCGGCACGAACGGGTCAATCCAACGGCTGAAACGACACTCAAAAAGGGCTCCTACATCATGAATTAGGTAAAAAACGGTCCAAAATGATTAGAAATTGTCCAAACTATAGGAAAGGGGGTAAAAATTTTCAAAAATTTGAAAAATTTCTATAAATAGTAAAAAATTCAAAACATTATAAAACATTTGAAATTTTTACCCAATTGAGCTCATATTTTTAACAGCGAATTCCAGGAGATCCAGTTGGCAGAATCCACTACCATTTCTTCCAAGTACTTACCCATGCTCTTCTCTTCCATTTTGATGCAATTTTTATCAAATTCCATGGTCATTTGAGGTTTCTAGGCCATTCTAAAAAAGGCGTTGCGGCCTACATGGAAATCAATGGTTTTTCCACGTATAGGGCTGGATATACGTGGAAAATTCCCTCAAATTCATGTACATACATGATTGTTTGGAAAACAGTTGCGTATGCGGCCATGCATGAGGTTTTTTAAGTCATCTAATGGTAAAACTTGCAATTTTTTGTGCAGGATGGTCCTAGAATGGAGATAGCGTGAACATGGCGATGTAGAGGAGGCAGTAAGGGCAGATCTAATGGATTAACAAGCTCTATGTGCATGTGGACTCTACAAGTTTTGGTGTCTTGGTGGCTTGAGGGCCAAAACAAGCCTATTGCAGATGCTGGTGGATTACTAGGATCCAAACTTTGAGTCCTTCCAGGTAGATGGGATGTCCCTCACCATAGAGGTGGAGGACATATACTTTATTACTGGACTTTCTTGACGGGGGGGAAGTAGTGAACCTTCGTTCTCGCGGTGGGCTTGGAGGTGGCCTGACTATCAATGAGTACATTGCGGTGTACTGCTATCCAGACATGGAGAAGGTGGGGAGTCAGATCCCAACCAACTTTATACAGGTGCTGAGCCTAAAGGCCATCTTAGTGACATTAGGTAGGATAGCAGGCTTGGCTTCACTCCACCAGGCTTTGTGGCCTCTGATGTTCTATGCAGTGGAGTGCATGAGACCCACGATCTATGACTGGAGCACTACACTACTGAGCAACATGAAACATTAGCTCAGTGAGTGTAAGATGGGCAGGGTGTGAAACTTCGGGTTTAGTAGGATATTGAGCATGTTTTTCTTCAAGCGTGTTCTAGGATTGATCCCCAGAGTTGACGTTCCTCTTCACGGGGTTCGAGATCTGGCCCAACGGCATTTAGTAGATGCGATGCGCAGACTGGGGGGAGGTAGGGTGTCCAACCCCTATCCATGTGAGTTATTTCTGTGGTGGTGACGACAGATAGGTTCCATTGATGACTACCCCTATGCAGGGATAGATTTTTGGGGGGACCCGGACATGCCTCTACAACCAGGATCGGCATATGGTGACATAGGTAACGAATCTCCACCCTCTCTTTAAATTTTTGAGTTATTTAAGTTTTTTGTGTTTTTTGATTATATTGAATCAAAAGACATATTTTTCTGTGATAATGCATAGTGACATCTACCATTTATTTGCAGATGTGGGACCACGATGGCTTGAAGGCTTCCCTCGTCACAGATGGAGGGGAAGAGGAGATGATATCATGGGTGTGGATGCGGAGCAGATTCTCTAGAGCATTCATACCAATTTTGTTAGGCTGACACACAGAGTTCCCATGGCACAAGTCGAGGACTTGCCTGAGGCTATGCAGCGCCAGGTGGTAGGTGTACCATGAGCATGGGTGTGATTATTCCGACGGCTAGCTAGAGTTGTAGTGAACTTCCATGATCACAACCCCCCTCCTCCTTCCCAGGCTTAGAGACCCGGGAGTGACACATTTTGTATTACCGTGTATTATATCTTGGTGGCTCGAGAGCCCCATTTTTGTATAATGATACTATGTATTATCACATTTTGGATGTTATATAATTTTTTTTATGGTGATGGGTTTATGTATTTACATGTGTAAAAATTTGTGTTTGTGATGAATTTATTGTGTATGAAACAAATGCCAATCTAAGATGTAGTTAGCATATGAGTTAGCAACTTGATTATTAATTCTTGGAATGTGTATGTATGTTATATTGTCAAATTTCCGTTCTAATAATCTCACACGTAAGAATCTTCTTAATAACATCGGAGCTTTAACATGGTACAAACCATTAAGCTGTGACACTACTAACTTTGAATCAAGATGTACCTCAAGAGAAAGAACACCATGTGAAATGGCATCCCGTAGAAGCTCAATAACGGTGCTATATTCAGCCACATTGTTTGAAGATGGCCGCAAACATACGCCTCCTGAAGACAGTACCTGACCCATAGGAGTATAAATCACCCAAGCAGTAGAGGCTAAGTGTTGAGTGTGATGGCTCGCACCATCCACAAATCCTATGTAGGTGGAATATTCCATTGACATCTGCCAAAAGAAACAGAAACTAATCACAAACCTGATCACTATAAGAAAAATACCTAACTATGCAAAACTGTACAATAATATATAATAAACAGCCTTGGATGAAAATCATGCATAGTACTTCTTGAGATAGAGCCCATTTCTAGGCTCTGCCAAGGCCGTTCCCTCATAATCCACTAACTCATAAGCACCCTTCTCTAACACACGTTTGACCACACCACATGGGGTTAAAATTTCCCAAGGGTTCTTTTGGTTGATCCCACAAGAGGACCAAGTCTCCCTCATTAAACCTCCTTGGATGGACAGACTTATCATACTAGACCTTTATGCGACGCTTATTTACTTCTAGAGCCACCAAGGCATCTTGACGCTGCTCATCAAGTTGCTCAAGGTGGACCAAATGCTCCTCCAATGGTGGAGTGTCTGGTAAGAGTTCTATGGCTAGCTTCAAAGAAGGAATCTCACATTCAACCGATAATATCGACTCCACTCCATGTACAAGTTGATATGGAGAAAAACCCGTGGTAGTCTTAACAACGGTTCTATATGCCCACAAAGCAAGATATAACATGATGTACCAATTATCCTTGCTCTGTGCGATGGTTCATTGGAGAATGGATTTGAGTGATTTATTCACTGCTTCAACCTGTCCATTCGCTTGAGGGTAGTAAGAGGAGGAATGCTCTTGCTTGTACCCTAACTTTGATGCCAACTCTTCCATCATATGATTTTGAAAGTGCGAGCCATGGTCAGTGACAAGATATTTCAGAATCTCGAACTGAGTAATAATTTGGTTGAATACAAAGTGCATGGCTGTCTCACCGTCGGATTTTACTGTAGGCATAGCCTCAGCCCATTTCATGAAGTAATCAATAGCCACTATGATATGATGATTCCCCCCAGCTGAGGCTGGGTTACAATCCATAAAATCAAGCCCCCACTTAGTGAAGGGACTGTCAGTGATGATGGGATGTAACGGGGTAGGTTTCAAGCGCATATTATGTGAAAACACCTAGCAAGGGTGGCACCTCTTGACTGCATCAACACAATCCTTGAAGATCGACTGCAAAAAATAACCCACTCTTAAGATTTTTTGGGCTGTAGAAATCCCAAATAAATGACCACCACATGTCCCTCCATGGAAATCATTCAGCACTACCTCAGCCTCTTCATGAGTTAAACAACGTTGTAAAATGGAATCTACCCCACGACGGTACAAAGTGTTATCCACTATGAGGTAATTCTTAGACACGTGACGTAATCGTCGTCACTCATCCCATGAGAGGTGAGTAGGGACCTTCAATGTTTGTAAATATATAATGATATCCCCATACCATGGGTCTAAAGTTGAGATTAAGAATATGTGTTCATCGACAAACGTATCTTCACAAACCAACTCCTTGGCCTTGCTTGGGAAATCCGATATAAGCTCTGCAAAAATTAACGATTTCTTTGACTTTGCCAAAACAAACTTGAGATCGAATTCTTGTAGGATGACAATCCATTTATTATATCTTCCCCCAATCATCCTTCAAGTGAGGACAAATTGAAATGGATTGACATGGGCTACAACCAAGGTCTGGCGAAGGAGAATATAATGTCTCAACCATTGAACTGCATGTACAGTAGCTAAGGAAAGCTTCTCAACATGAGAATAACAAATCTCTACGTCAATAAGGTTCCGACTTAGATAGTATATGACATGCTCTTGGATCTCCTCATCCTCTTGAACCAAAACCATACCAATCGTCTCCATGGATGTGGCCACATAAAGTAGAAAATCACGGCTATAGTCTGGGGGACTAATCACTGAGGCCAATGCTAGGGCTCACTGGAGCGCATCAAAGGACTCCTGGGCTTGCTCATCCCAACAAAAGGTGGTGTCCTTCTTCAAAAGACACATGAAGCCTCTTGTCAAATTGGCAAAATTGACAACAAACCTCCATAAGAAGTTTTCCATGCCTTGCAAACATTGAAGATGACGAATATTTTTCGGGGGAGACAACTGAAGTATTGCCTCAACCTTCAAAGGGTTGACTCTTATACCCTCTTTAGACACAATGAACCCTAACAAGCGACCTGACTTCACAAAAAATATGCACTTATGAGGATTTAACATAACCAAATAATGGTGGCATCTTTCGAATACCAATATCAAGTGATAGGAATGATGCATTCTCATATGAGAATGAGCAGCAAGGTCATCCAAAAATACTTTGATAATTGACTTGAGATCATGGAAGATCAAGGTCATTTCCCGCTGAAAAGTAGCTCCAGCGTTCTTAAGGCCAAAAGGCATTTTTCGATATACGAACATTCCCCAAGGACAAATAAATGCAGTCTTATGTTGGTCCTCAGGTTTAATTTGTATTTGATTATATTCGGAAATGACGTCCATAAAGGAAAAAACCTCGCTACCTACACACTCATCCAAAATCTGATCAATAAATGGTGTGGGGAAATTGTCCTTAGGATAGGCACGATTCAAATCACGGAAATCAGTACATATGTGGATCACTCCCTGCTTCTTATCCACCAGAACGGGGTTTGAAACACACTCCATCAAGGGAATGAGATAAATAAAACTGACTTTCAACAGTTTCTCTATCTCTGCCTTAATCACGGGTGCTTTCCTAGGATTCACCGCACATAAGCGTTGCCGAACAGGCTTAGCGTTGGGATAATTCTTAATCTCATGTTCAACAATACAAGGGTCGATACCTGGAAGTTCATCGTAAGACCAAGCGAAGATATCACGAAATTCCTTAAACAGCTCGGTGTATTCTTGAATCTCAGCATGGGAACATTCTTCCCCAATATAGACATTCTCTATCCTGCCAAGATCGCGAGAGATATTGATAGGAATCATTGAAGATATGTTTGCCATGTTTCCATCAGCCATCGGACCAGGAGAGCTTAATGGAACCATAGGACTACTAACTCTCTCACTAAGAACCACCCTAAAGTCCTCACACTCTAAGCAGTCAAGCTCAGGAAGAAAGTAAGATCTATGATGGAGTTCCTCCCATGGTGGTACAACTCCCGATATGGCCTCAATAATCGCTTCATCTGAATGGAACACAATATCAAGGTATTCATGTGCGTGAGAAAACTGCACTGCCCATGCTGGAAACACATCAGGGTCCTCCTCCATTCGCGAAGAGGAAGGACTGGGCTCTACAACACACTTGAGATTAGCTTGATAAGCTATCATAGTTGCAGGCAACAACACGTTTGTCACGTTGGGCTCACTCGGAGTAGTCGGTGTCGGAAGAATCCAAGGATCTTCCATGTGACTCATGTGAAAAGACACCGATCTCATAGATGTCAAAGCCTCACCGAAACTAGACCCTATCATAAGGATCAGTGCAAGACAACTAAAGCTTCCCATGAGGGATGGATACATGCCTACACCCACACTCCCAGTTGCCGGCTGAGAGTGTTCAACGATCGAGATCGAAGCTCCCGAAGATGCGGTAACTGACAGATTCTTGAATGATGTTTGATCAATCATGACTATCTTCCCGTTAAATGGAAAGCATACAACGCGAAATAGGGAAGAAGCAACGGCTTGCATACTGTACATCCAATTCCTACCCAGCAAGATATTGTTGTCAAGAGGCGCATCAACCACCTAGACCTCTATCACAATGGTCTTCCCTCCCAAATGGACCTTAAGGGAAGGAAGAATCCCGTGCAGCCTAAACGATCTCCCATCGAACACCGTTAACATGGTCGTTGATTTATACAACTTAGGGGAGCCTAGACCCTTTCAGCACGATAAAGACATCATAGAAGTAGTAGCGCCTTCGTCAATCACAGTGCGCTTGATGACCATGTTAAGACATTCTATGTGAATCAAAAGAGACACATAGTAAGGCAAGCGAGGATGAAGTCCTGTGGTTTCAAATTTAATCATGGAGGAAGAATCATCATCATTCACACCAAGGGCAGAAAGCAAAGCCTTTCTTTGCGAAGGACAACCCTGAAGCACTTCCAGTGCAGACATCGCATAAGGAGTGTGGCCCAAATCCTTGACAACTAAATAGCTCTGGGTGGATCGGGCATTAGGATTGTGCCCCAAACGCTTAAGGACTCCCTTAGGAATGTGAGGTGTAGCTTCATGTTTATCCACAGGTTTCTCAATACGCAAAGGAGACCCTGGTGGATCAGGTTCCTTTCCTAGGCTGGGTTGTGACGAACCATAGTCCTTCACACGGGTCACAACTTTCGCAGCACGTACCATGTTAATGCAACCACAACCACTACCCTCCGGTGGATCTTGATCACTACCAGACTGATCATGGGTCCTCGAGTTCATATTTTGATCATTACAGGAAATTTCAACTCAAAATGGGCCTTTTAACTTTTATTCAAATTCCATGTCATCATGTGTTAGCCAATGAAATTTCTTTAAATTTGAAATACCGTATAGGTTTTAAACACTTTTTTAATATAAATTTGGGGATAGGTATCATAAAAAAAACTACTTTTTTTGTTTGTATTTTTGACATATCTCCCCGTGTTTTTACTCAAATTTCGATCGGGAGAGCTCATTGGATGCTGAATTAAATTCTGCATCCAACGAGTACCCACTCGGCATACTTTTGATGGACCTCGATACCCCAAAAATAAGAAATACCTGAAAAAATGGAATGATGACATCATCATTCCATTTTTTCAGGTATTTCTTGTTTTTGGGGTAGCGGGGTCCGTCAAAAGTATGCCAAGTGCATACTCATTGGATGCAGAATTTAATTCCACATCCAACGAGATCTCCCGATCGAAATTTGAGTAAAAACATGGGGAGATATGTCAAAAATACAAACAAAAAAGTAGTTTTTTTCTTTTCTTCCTCCAAAATTAATAAATATTATTTTATTATTTTAACTATTATTTTATTAGTTCATTTTAGGAGGCCCATTTTGAGTTGAAATTTCCTCTAATGTGTGAGTTAAAGGGTTAGTTAGCACAGCTGGGCCCTGTGCCAAAAATCTCGAGGCTTCATTGATACGAGGGCACAAGTAAGTGAGGTGATCGTCCTTACACAACTTGCAAGGGAATTGAAACTTACGTTTAGCTTGCTTGTCCCTCCCAGCATTACAGGCATTCTTGTCATTATTATTAGCATTCTCATTCCTATTCCCACCCTTACGATTATTCTTACCCTTCTTTTTATTCCATCTGGGATACTGGTTACCCTTCTGGTCCGACGATTGTACTGAAAGCACACTCGTCATTTGGGCGGGTTGAGATGAAGCCGTGGCTTGTCCCGAAGAAGATTGGTTGATTGACAATTGACTAACTTGTTTTGCAACCGAATCCACAGGTTTAGCACTTGCACAACCAACAATGCCATCGGCATGTGGTCTAGGTTTAACTTTGGGGTCGAAACTAGATCGTGGAGCATTTGGGATGATCTCATATAACAAACCAGACTGAGCATAAATCAAGTCTAGTTCCTGTGCCCTAAAGATGTCTTGTTCTTCATTTTGCACTCCGGATGTAGAAACATCCTTCGCTATATACGACAATAATGACTTAAGGAACCATTCGAGGAGGAATTTCGACGGTATAAAGGCTTTAATTAACCTCTTCCATCTATGCCACTCTTTGATATGATCCGAGATATGTGTGCAGGCTTTATCTTACCGAAATGTCAACAAGAGTTCAGTACCAATGTCATAACGCATTGGTATCTAGAAGTGGTTAAGAAAAGTCATCGCTAGGTCATCTAACAAAGCGAATGCTCCCCTAGGTAGCTCTATATACCATTTCGTGGCAGGCCCTGTAAGGGTGCATTGAAATAGTCTCAAACGGATTGAGTCCTGATGTAAGGAATTCGAAGAGCACCATAGGTGAAAAGAAGTAATGTGTTTTCTTGGATCCTCTTTCGGTTTTCCCTCGAAACTTGGGTATGTCCAAGGGAAGCCTAGTAGGGACAGCTGGCCAAGCCGGGTCATGAGCTACAGGATCGTTTGTCAATCTCGACAAGTCAGGAAGATTCATCGTTGTGAGAAAAGGGAGCCTAGGATGATGAGGTCGATGGTCCGCTCCTTGATAGTTCTGATTCACATAGGTCTGATTACCATCATGGCCTTAGCCATAGTGCCCTCCTCCTGTTTGACCTATATAGGGTGGCATGGAAGCACCATAGTGTGGTGTATCTTAACTATTCAGATCTACAAGGCCATATTTTGGAGAGTAATCAGGTTGTTGATACCCGCCCCCATAAGGTGAAGAACCCTGTCCATACTACATCCCATAATAAGGTCCACAAGTCATCGCATGCGATTTCCCATGAGACACTCCGTAAGTAGGAATATATGCTCCAGAAGTAGGAATGTGACCTCTAGAAGTATGACCATGTCCTCCTGAAACAACATGTGGTGCATGAAGCTGAGACACTACCGGTCTAGTAACCACAGTATGGACATGACTCGTAGCAATGTTTCGGCTCAAAGGACCACATGAATGAGCTGGAGGGTGAACATTCAAAGAACTAGGGACAGAGGACAAAGGGACCTGAGTAATTATGTACATGTTATTCCCTATAGTCACTCGTCTTGGATCTGGTATCCTAATAGGATCACTAACCCTAGACCTAGGAGGAATATGTAATGTAGCTTCCATCGCCGAGATGGAAGGTGCAATGTGACTAGTGCTCCCAAACCTCTCCACATGGTAAGGAATGAGAGTGCCCCTAGGAATAGTGTTAGGCTCGAACTCATATTCGACATGAAATTCCAAATCATGTGTGGGAAAACCTGACATACCATAACTACCATAACTAGTGCTTGCGGGTTCAAAATGAGTCTCGTCATCCTCCGACATTCCATATCGACGATGTGTCAATGGGGAATCAACCCTTGAGTAAGTAGTTCTATCATGAAAAATACCTATCTTAGAAATCATAGGACCTAACTCAGTCAAGTCGGGTGAAGGATCATAGTTAGGAGTAAACTCCCCATCTTCCACATGAATGGGAGAAGGTGGTTCAGGAATACCTTCAACTTGGTCTCCCATGGTGTGTGAATCAATGTGCGAAGTAGTCCACCTAGACTATCTATTTCTCAATCCCAAAGGAGGGGGAGATGTAGAAGGCGGAAGCCCTACTAAATGACAAGAATGGCGAGGAGCCACACCCAAATCCACAATGACTCAAAAAATATAAAAGACTCTCTATCTATGCAAACCCTAGGCAAGCTATCGTGCACAGATTAATCACCAATAAAATCTAAAGCCAAATACAAGCAATCAAGGGTAGGATAAGTGAGCTCCCGAATGAAGCAGGTATGTCTCACTTAGGAGAGGCTTGAGACTCCCATACACAACAAGCGGAGGTACATAACCAATTATTGTGGCCCTCAGCTTCAACACGTAAAGGGGTTGTATTGTCCAACCCCAACTTGGCCGAGAGACCTACAGAAGAACCCCTGCAAAGTACCCCCTCGATATCCTAGGTAAGGTCACTAAGCTCACCTCAATATAATCAATGGTCAGGCGGACAGTGGCAGGCGGGATTGACCATATGGGTAGGGTAGCAAAGCCTGAAACTCTCAAAAGAGCCCCTAGATACGAATACAATCCTGGAAATATCTTCGGTGCTACTCAGTTATGACTAGGGGTCATCCCAATCAATAACCGCTCACATTTCCTCGTGCTTAACTCCCTTTTGAGAGGGCAATCCTAAGAAACACTGGTTATACCAAGGATTTCACACACTCACCTGGACAGACACATACATGTTGCTGTTTAGTGGTCTTGGAGAATTTACTCACAATGAACTATTCTAAGACCCTAAAACCTAATCTTGTTGGTGAACCCTATCAAATAAAATAGTGTAGTTCATTTTAATTAAGCGTTGATTTTAATTGGCTTTATTACTTAAAAGAGGGATATGGCCGTGCAACTAATGGTGTTATGACACAACATGAAGTAAAATGCACACCTAACAATCAATACAAATGCATTGTGTCCATGAAAATAGGGTATGCTACTATGTGAAATGCACAATTTTCTTCAAATGATAAATGCAAGCTTTCCTATATGAAATCCTGACTAATACTCCAAAGCAAATCTAGTGCAAGTACTATGCAAAATGCAAAATGCAATGCATGATGATAAGCACATATTTTTGGATTTTTTGAAATAAAATGAGATATAAAAAGAAAAATAATGATTCTGCAACCCCCAGACTCTGCGAGCACACTCAAGCAGCACTCAAGCAAAGCACTAAGGTAAAAGAAGTCTAATGCACTAATCCCAAAACAAAAAATCGAAAATGCAATGACAAGAACTTCTTAAAAAAAAGAAATTTATCCTAAAAAAAAACGTCTCTGTTCAGAAATAGAGGTGTATATAGACTCTGGCAGTATCAAAGGAGACTTAGAAATCATCACAACTCACCCAACAACCATTCAACTTCCTCTAAAAGGAAAAACTAAGGGCATACACGACTGTTTGCAGTAAACCCGCGTGTATACACGGAAATGGCAGAGAAAACTACATGTATATGCGACTGTGAGTTCAAAACTCGTGTACATGAATAAAGGTGCATAAAAATCAAGGCAAACAGACAAGCTGAGACAAACTTCACACCAATCAGACACTACCAGGCAAACATGCCCCCAGACCCAACACAGAAACAAGAGAGAAAGAGTAATTCAAAGTCATTGAATGCCGATAGAAAACCCCCAAAGGACAACTACTAGGAACTCCCCAGTGGAGTCGCCAATTCTATTACAGAGAGAAATTCCTATGGCTTGGGGTACCACAACAGACAACTTGACTCTAGAAATCAAGGATCAGACCTCGTACCTTATTCCAGACGGTTGAAGTAGATCCCCGTTGAGCTTTCCAACTTCAGCTTGAATTGATAGATTACTTCCTCAACAACAAGTAAAAAATACAAGCATACTATATATATTGGTGTTAGATCTATTCTATCATATATAATCAACAATGTATAAGCATTTGAAATCATCCCATGGATAAAATATTCATTCAAACATACATTATTGGACAGGAAAAGATATTTCTATTAATATAAAATCAGAGATTACAATGGATACAACCTCTGTTGGCACGTCTGGGAATTAGAGAAACTGAATCCCCCACCTAGGCCTCCACCACTTCAATCCTCCATCTCTTGATAGCAAGCTCACAAGCCAAAGGCAAGCTTGGGAAGAACACAAAAGTGCTCCAAGGGACAAAGGGATGCAGACTCAAGCATAAGTTATGGCAACAATGGACTATAGTTTCTTTGCTCTCAATTCTCTCATATGCCTTCAATGTACCATAGAGTTCCTTATATAGCTATTCAAAGGGGTAATGAAAGGTCGAATCTGAGTGATCTCAAGGCATATGGAAGGCCAGGAGTCAAGCGAGTCGGATCCATGTCAAGGAAAACTCCAAAAGGATTTGGATTTTGCACACATCCTGATGTACGCGGTTTTAGTGGTCAAACCCGCATATATACGCGATTAAGGGTTTAAAATTCGCATGTATCATTTTTCACATGTTTTTAGGGATGATCAAGGAAACATAAAAGGACACAAAATATGGTTCAAGGGGTCTAAGGATTCTCCAGTGGGACAGGGGAAGGCCGTACAAGTGTGATTCACCTAGAGTGATAAAATCAACTATAACAATGAGTATCTATATCGTCAATCTTTTCATTTTATATCACAAGTGCTATTTTAATTTGTAGCCCTTTCCAAACGTTGGCCTGTGGTTTTTTATGAGGAGATAAATACCTAGGTATCTAGTTTAGCCTTTTTTCATTACCCTTCAGTAATATTATCAAAAATTTCACATACCATACCCTTATTTCACCTCAATCCTGCTCATCTCAACTTCTTAACCAAAACAATGCTAACAATTGTCTCCAATTGGGGATGCTATCCTCCCTATGAGGTAGCAGAGAAACCGCAAACCAGTGTTGGTTTATTCTCTATAAAAAACCTCTTCATCTCAAAAACTAACAACTCTAATCTTTGTTTTTCTTTTTTCATAAATAAATCAAATAAAATGACAAATTTTCATATCTTAGGGCCTTCTCTTTGGGCTTCAAATCCTTCCATTTGTCACATGTTATCATTTTTCAATTTAAAACAACTATATACAACTAATATAAAAAATATCTTCATCCTTAAGACAAGTAATGCTTTAGAAATATTCCATTAACATGGCATCCTTTAAGTTGAACCCCATTTTGATGAAGAATAAAATAATTGTCTCCTCTAAAAGCAAGAATGATATATGGCCCTTTCTACAAATGATCAAACTTCCCATGTTTGTCTTCCTTCCTTGAATCCCACTTTAAAACCAGATCATCAACTTGAAATTGCTCTTCTTTAACCATCCTGCCAAAGGTTTTATTCATTTTTTCCTGGTGTACCTATACTTTATCATAACATTTCTCCCTTACCTCATTCAATTCAATGATATGATTTATTCTCCTCTGAATATGATTTGGCTCTTCCTCCTTTTCCTGTAGCAACTTCATTACAGGAAAACCTAAAGACACTGGACATATTACCTTTGCTCCGTATACCAGTTGAAAGGGTGATATACCAATGACTCTTTTAGTACTTATTCTATCTGCCCATAGAGCATACTTCAATTTTGTGTGCCAAGCTCTCTTATTCTCCTCCAATAACTTCTTGATTATCCTTACTAAAATTTTATTTGAGGATTCTACAAGTCCATTCCCTTGAGGATAATATGCACTATGCAGTAAAATGATTTAAGCTGATATGATATTTGTGAAAAAAGTTGATTAGTTTCTTAGACTTAAAAGCCTTGTGCATTATCACTTACAAGTCTCATGGGACATCCAAACCTTGACAAAATATTATTTTCCAGAAAATACATAATAACAACATCAGCATCCCTCCTAGTAGGTATAGCTTCAATCCATTTGGTAAAGTAACCAGTTGCGGTCAAAATCCATTTATGTTGACCAAAGGGATTTGGGTTTATTTCTCCAAGGAAATCTAACCCCCACTGCTGAAAATTTGCTTCCACTAAAATATGATCAAGTGGTAATGGAATTAAATTCCTCTTCCCATCAAATATTTGACACTGATTAAACAATCAGAAAACATGGTAGTCCAATAAAATCCATCCCTCAAAATTTTATTGGCAGTCACTTTCTAAGAGTGATGCCCTCCACAAAATCCTTGGTGAAATTCCTTCGTAGTTTGTTGGGATTCATTCTCAAATAAGCAATTCAAAAAGATACCTCCCGGGTCCTTCCAATATAAATATTGGTTCATAATGCAAAAATTTGCTTCCTTTAACTTTACTGACCTAGATATGGTTGTACTTAATCATGGAGGTGCTGTAAATTCTGCAACACATACACAATGTCATTATATCAAGGAGATGAAGTGAAGTCTATGATCACCTGTAATCCTAAATCCAACTGATTTGAAGTATTAGATACTAAAATTCAATTGCAAAGATTCACTGTTTGAA
This sequence comes from Pseudotsuga menziesii, assembly GCA_001517045.1. Lineage (NCBI taxonomy): Eukaryota > Viridiplantae > Streptophyta > Pinopsida > Pinales > Pinaceae > Pseudotsuga > Pseudotsuga menziesii. The sequence goes on along the minus strand of LPNX010412459.1, from coordinate 934,668 downwards.
TCAGTCATCAACTTAGTTAATCCCTGTCCTTTCACCAACTTTGTAGGTTTAATTTCCAAATCATATTCCAGCAAGACTGCTATCCATTTTTCTCTTTTTTCCCTTTGGATCAGGTTGAGTAAGAATGTTTTTCACCACATTTCTAGGCACATACTCAATGATATTAGAATGTAAAATATAGACCCTAAAATCCTTTAAAGACTTGACCAATACATAGGCTTGCTTTTCCATAATGTCATATTTTAATTCTCCATCTTTCAATATCTTGCTAAAGAAAGCAATGGGATGCTCTGCATTCTGATGATTCTTTTGCAGCAATACTCTAGCTATTGAGTGCTTAGAAGCAAAAGAGAAAACAATAAATTCTTTAAAAAAATTTGGACTGACTATAACAAGGGATTCTATTATTTCTTTGTTGATGTCATTAAAAGACTTCTTGGATTCAATGGCCCATCTAATTTCACAGTCCTTTCTCAACATATTTGTTACATTCTTTAAAATATCTATAAAACTTGGAATAAACCTACTCAAAAAATTTACTTGATCGATAAATGACTGAATCTTCCTCTTATTTCTTGGTACCTCTACCTTTAAAATAAAATTTACTCCGTTTGGATCAATTTTGATCCCATATTTTGAAATAATATGACCCAACAACTTCCCTTCTTTCATGGAAAAGTTAGATTTTCTAGGATTGAGGGAGATACCATACCTTATGCATTTTAGAAATACCTTTTCCAAGTGATTTAAATGATCCCTATCAGATTTAGAGTAAACTATAATATCATCCATATATATTACAACAAATTTATTTTTTCTTCAACAAAAATCTATGTCCATTTCCCTATGGAAAGTTGCTCCTGCATTCATCAACCCAAATGGCATTTTGGCATACATAAAGGTTACCCATGGTGCAGTGAATGTTTTTTTCTCCTAATATTTAGAGAGAACCTTTATTTTATTGTACCAAAAAAAACCATCCATTGTAGAAATCCTCTCAGCACCAACAATTTTATGAAGTATATGATCCATTTTAGGAAAGTGATAATTATCTTTTAATGAAACTTTGTTAAGGTTTCTGAAGTCTATACACAATCTAATTTCCCCATTTTTCTTTCTAACAGGAACCAAATTAGTCACCCACCTTGAAAATATGAGTGTTACAATAATTTTTCTTTGAATAACTTCCTTACCACTTTCTTAATTAAAGACAACAACATTGTGTTTATTCTTTTAAGCTTCTATCTAAAAGGATTTTCTCCAGGCTTAATAGGAAAGGTATGTTGTATAATGGATTTTTCATAGTCTTTTAGATCTTTGTAGCTACAAGAAAAAACATCAATGTAATTTTTGATCAAATCAATGTATTTCTTCTTTACTTCTGCAGGTAGGTTCTTTGAAAGCTTCACTATTTTTGAAGAATCCTCAGTTCCAATGTTTTGATTGTGAATATCATTTTCATTAGGCTGTACTTTAGGATCCTTGGCTACATCATTCTGGTCAATAAAAATTTTAGAGCTATAAGGACTTCGGAAATATAACTAGCTTTCAATTGAATAATATCCTTACCCCCAATCATATTTTTCAAATTTTTCTGCTCAATGTCTTCATCTGCAAATTGTTCATCATCTTGGATATTTTATGAATTCTAATTTTATACATCAATATTTGTATTTACAAACTCATTTGACACTTCTAAAAATATTTTTATTTGTAATTCATCCTCAAATACTTTCCAATATTTAGAATTGTCACAGATATAAGGTCTATTACAACTTCAATATCATACTTTTTGTTGGATTAGATAGGAACCTTAAAATTACTAGCAGTAGTGGCAAGATAATTAGCTATCTGATTTTGTATTTTGGGAATTACCATGACTCTATGTTCAGTAAAATTTTTTTCTAGCATATCTCAAACTTCATTTCTATAGGCTCTCATCCTGGGATGTTTAGTTTGATAACTACCATTCACTTAATTCACCACTAATTTCGAGTCTCCAAAAACATCTGTTATTTTTGCTTTTAATTCCTTCAAGGAATTTAATCCTAGTAACAAACCCTCATACTTTTCTACATTATTAGTACATTTAAATGTCAATTTAAAAGAATATACTTTAGAATCTCTATTTGGAGATATAATCCAAATACCAGCACCAACTTCATGCTTGCTTGTTGATCCATCAAAGTACATTGTCCATAACCCCTCATCAGTCTGTCCTTACTCCAATGCTTCTTTCCTCTTAGAAAATTCTTTATCTTCTATTTTTTCATCTACTACTAGCAATTCTTGTTCAACATGAGAATGATTGAAAATATAGAATATATCAGATCATTATCGACAACATATATATGATGATTGTTTGGTTTATCTTGGATGCTCACCACTTATGCTAATCTTTTTTCCCTATATAATATTATTTGTTCTTCAAACAAAGGAATTGTTGGAGGACATGTCCATCTGCAATGTTCCTTTGATATTTGAAGACCAAGACCATGATAACAACATACCAAATTTCGGAGGAATATCAACCACTACCACATCCATGATAATACTATTAGAAGGAATCTATGCAAGAGTAACTACCAAGTATTTAATTAGTCCCAAACATTTTATTTTCTTGGAATCAAAGAAAAACAAATCTTTATAGGGCCTTGTGACTTCCAATCCCAGGATTTCTATGACCACTCTTAGCATGATATTATGAGATGCACTAGAATCCAACATAGCATTATGCAAGATCATATCATGAACATTAAGGATAATATAGAAAGGTGGTACATCTTCTTCATCAATATCTTCAATCCTAGTACCAAGAGCTATTGTTGGGGCATCATTTGTCAAATTTAGTGTATCTGGAAGAAATTATCCATCATTTCTAACCGTTCTAGTAATATTTATTAATTTGTCATAGTGGTCTAGGAACTGAAAACACTGTCTCACAAAGAATACATACATATAATCATAAAATTGGCAAAATGGTGTTGTAATGGAAGTAGTAGCTCTGTATAATCAAATGAATAATGAATAATACAAATACAATGATCATGCTGGAAGAATGAATTCCAAGACAATTTGAATTTCCAAGGAGGTCATTCAAATTGATTGAGTGAGTCTAGCTTAACTGAATGTAAGCCACAGTCAACACTCAAGTTAACCATTGATCAAAACCCTAATTGACTCAACTGAGCCCTAACTGAAGTCAGAGTGCAATAAATGATTGATTCTAACTTAAAGTAGCTCATACACATGTCACTCCAAGCCAACCAACAATTGGTAGAGCATCAATGACTCCAATGAACCCTGATGGGGTTAACTGAAGTGTAACTGACCATCAGAAGTGGTTGGAGGTGCCCCTGTTGACTCCAGTTCATTAAATAATCATTAAATAATCAATTTAATGAAGGGAGGAACCTTCATTGCTTTGTTTAATTGATTGTAATGATCAATTAGCAATATGGGACATTTATGACACTCACATCACCCCCGAAGTTCTCTAGTTAGCCTCTGCAAATGAAGGAGAAGGATAAGTTAGCTTCCTTTACTGAAGGTAGGCATGGGTGTGCTCATGCTAATGTCATACAGTGCTCCTGTGATGTCAATTAAGTCAATAAAACTTAGGATAGTGGTTTAACTAGGCCAAATTGACCAAAATGAGTGTGTATGGTGGTAAATGTCTCCAACACCCCCCTTAAGCTATACTTAGGAGGAGTAGAAAACATAAAGTGCATAAGAATGCTAGGGCCCTGGAAACTAAGGCCATAGGTCACCCTGTACAATAATGAAACTCAAACAATGATAAAAAACAAACTAAGTGAGGAAAAGAGGGAAAACCCAGTGGGAAAAACCCCCCCCAAGATGAACACTGAAAGTAGTTGGATCACCTTGATTAACTCACCCCCAACAGTGAACAGAGGTAAGTGAAATTCTTTTCTGAAAATCTCTTGGTGAAGATGTCTGCAATTTGCTCATCAGTCAGGCAGTATTGCAGAATGATGGTCCTGTCATGCACTGGCTCCTTGATATAATGCATGTGTATCTCTACATGCTTGGTCCTCTGCCTAGTAACTGGATATGTGGATATCTTAATAACACTTTGATTGTCGCAAAAGAGGACAGTGGACAAAGTACTACCAAGATCAAACTCTGAAAGAATGCCTTGCAACCAAACAACTTGGATGCAAGCATTCACCACTCCTCGATACTCGGCATTTGCTGAAGACAATGTTATGGTGGCCTGATTTTTGCTAGACCAGCAAATGGGGCCACCACCAAATAGAAGACATATCCAAAAGTTGACTTTCGATCAATAGAATCACCCACCAATCGGAATTTGTGTATCCAACCAGCTCTAGCTCGGAGTTTGCAGCATAGTGAATGCCGTAGGTCATGGTTCCCTGAATGTACTGGAATATCCTCTTGGCTTCCTTCCAATGAATATCATGGGGCTTCTACATGTATCTCTTGATATAGCATTCATGGCATAACAGATATCAAGCCGAGAATGAGTCTAGTACAACAAGTTACTAATCAACTGTCGATAAATAGTGCAGTCCATGGGAGGTGTGCTTTTTCCTTATTCAAGGATGATACCTAAAAGGAAAGGAAATGCAGGCCTACATTCAGCCATGTTAAACTTGAATAATAGGTCTGATATGTATTTGGACTGAGTGACCATTATCCCAATATAATTTTGCTCAATTTCGAGCCCCAAAAATTGTTTTAAGAGCCCCAAATCGCTCATTTCAAATGCATTGTGGAGAGTAGTTTTGATGACCGAAATAGAAGCAAATGTGCTACCTGTGATCAGTAAGTCATCAACATATAAAACAATAATAATAAAATGACCATTGAACTGTTGTATATACACATTTGGATCTGATCTACACCTTTGGAAGTTTTGCGAGAGAAGGAAGGCATTCATCTTGGAATACCACTCTCTTGGGGCCTGTTTTAACCTGTATAGTGAATTCTTTAGCTTGCAAAACAAAGATGGATCATAGATGTAGCCCTCCGGATGCTTCATGTAAATATCCTCATGAAGATCTCCATGTAGAAAGGCTGACTTAACATCCATATGATTCACTTCCCAGTGCTTAGATGCTGAAATTGCCAAAACTAGGCGGATGGAGTCCATTTTTGCAACCGGTGCAAAAGTCTCATGGTAGTCCACACCTTGGACCTGGGAAAAACCTTTTTCTATTAGATTTTTATCATTCAAGCTACCATTATGATCTTAGGATCTTTAAATAAGAGAATAACATGCACAGAAATAAAACACAAGAACAACACAAGAGAGAAGAGACACAAATAATTTTCCTCGGGGAAACCATAAAGGAGAAAACCCCGCAATTTCCTCAGAGATAGAATCGGCACCAAAAGTAAAACCTGAAAACATAAATATGATCTCCACAGCTTCTGTCTCTCTCTCTCACTTGAGAGAACTTATCCTCTCTCACTAATCCACCCCAATGAGTGAGTGTGCATATGATAAATAGAGAGACTCACTCTTTATTTATATTCTTTCGTTCACTTGAAAACCACTCCAACATGTCAGCCTCACTTAACAATTACTTAATAGAGCCGACATCTCTAGGAGTGTCTAATAACCCTAGTGCCCCACAACTTGTGGGGACTTTGCCTCCTCTGACCAACAAGGAGGTTTATCCTTAACAAAATGGCGGGGACTATTGCCCCAACTTACAATGACTCACCTAGGGTTGACTTCTTTAGGATAGTCTAATAACCCTAGGGCCCCATAACTGTGGGGACTTTAACCCTTAACCAATAGGAGGGTTACCCAAAATGACTTGACATGACTTGTTTACATTATATAAACTTCTCAGAATAAACATTGGGGTATGACATGACTCAATTACATTACAAACACATCCTAGAATAAACATCGAGGTACAATACATAATATGTACGGATGAATACATTCCAAAGTTACAATTACATCAACACTCCCTCTTTACTAGGAAGGTATTCTCTCGACACAATTTATCAGCACAAGTCTTCTTCTCTGTATCATCTAGATCATCATCGAGTTCTCATCATCTTCATCTTTAAGTCATCTTAATTTGGATCTTGATCATCACTCGATCTGGATCATCATCACTGAATCTAGATCATCACTAGATCTAGATCATCATCACTGGATCTGGATCATCACTGGATCTGGATCATCATCACTGTATCTAGATCATCATCACTGGATCTGGATCATCACTGGATCTAGATCATCATCACTGGATCTAGATCATCACTGGATCTAGATCATCATCACTGGATCTAGATCATCACTGGATCTGGATCATCATCACTGGATCTAGATCATCACTGGATCTAGATCATCACTGCTAGATCATCATCACTGGATCTAGATCATCACTGGATCTGGATCATCATTGCTGGATCATCATCACTAGATCATCACGGGTGTTATCTCATGATTCTTCTCATCACAGGAATTTCTACAGAGCCAGCCCTTTTTCATGCTGGTTGTAGGCCTAGCCTCCATGTAGGTCTTCTTCAGCACTTATATCTGACCTGCTCATTAGAATGGCCCACCTAGCACTTACATTTGACCTACTCGTCAGAAAGGCACGCCTAGCACTCACATCTGATCATGTAGGAACCAATCCTATAATCATATCAGAAAGGCCCAACACTCACATTTAGCCATGTGGGAACACATCCTACAACCATGCTAAAAAGGCTCTGCTCTTCCACCCATGCAGGAACACATCCTGCAACCATGATGAAAGAGCTCTGCACTTACATCCACCCATGCGGGAACACATCCTGAAACCATGATGGAAGGGCTCTGCACTTACATCCATCCATGCGGGAACACATCCTGCAACCATGATGGAAGGGCTCTGCACTTACATCCACCCATGCAAGCACACATCCTGCAACCATGATGGAAGGGATCTGCACTTACATTTGACCTACTCATCAGAAAGGCATGCACTCGCATTTGATCTTGTAGGAACCAATCCTACAGTCACATCATAATGGCCCCTAGTCCTAGACTGAGCTACCTGGTAATTGACCAGGTGCCTCCATTCTCCCAGAGAATGGAAGTAGCCCTTACATCCAACCTACTCATCGGAATGGCCAACACTCACATCTAACATGGAAGGAACTTAATCCTTTAGCCATGATAGAATGGCTCAACCCTTACATCTGATCAAGTGGGAACACATCCCTCTATCACATTAGAATGGCCATACACTCATATCTGATCATATGAGAACACATCTCACAGTCATATCAGAATGACCCTCAGTCTCAGATTGAGTTTTCCTGGTAACTGACTAGGCACCTCCATTCCAAGAATGGCAATAGCCCTCATTAGAGGAAATTTGGGGTCTAAAATGGGCCTTATAAGAAAACGTGCCAAAATAAGTTTTTGTGAGTTGGAATTCAAGAACCAATAGAATTTCAATAAAATAAGTCAACCATAATGGTTGAATTGACATATTTGTCATTAAAAAAAACTACTTTTTTTGTTCGTATTTTCGACATATCTCATTGTGTTTTTACTCAAATTTCTATCAGGAGAGCTCATTGGATGTGGAATTTGATTCCGCATCCAACGAGTACCCACATTGCATACTTTTGACGGACCCTACTACCCCAAAAACAAGAAATACTTGAAAAAATGTTATGATGACTTCCGCATCCAACGAGTACCCACACTGCATACTTTTGACGGACCCCGCTACCCCAAAAACAAGAAATACCTGAAAAAATGTGATGATGACATCATCATCATGTTTTTTCAGGTATTTCTTTTTTTTGGGGTAGCAGGGTCCATCAAAATTATGCAGTGTGGGTACTCGTTGGATGCGGAATCAATTTCTGCATCCAATGAGCTCTCGCGATCAAAATTTGAGTAAAAACACAGGGAGATATGTCGAAAATACGAACACAAAAAGTAGTTTTTTTCTTTCTTCCTCCAAAATTAATAAATATTATTTTATTATTTTCCTTAGGAGGCCCATTTTAGACCCCAAAATTCCTCTAATGTATATCCGATCATGTAGGAACCAATCCTACAGTCATATCATAATGGCTCAGCACTCATATCTGACATGGAAGGAACCAATCCTCTCACCATGATAGAATGGCTCAGCCCTTACATCTAACCATGGAAGGAACCAATCCTCTCACCATGCCAGAATGGCTCATGGACTCATCACTTCCCTTTGGAGGGGACCTCTATCTAGAGAACACCAAGCTTCTCCCTGAAGTACTCAAACTTCACCCTAGCCAATGGCTTTGTCAACACATCAGCTATTTGATCATCTATCGCAACATATTGGAGCTTCACTACTCCCCTCTGCACCATATCCCTAATATAGTGATACTTGATCTCAATGTGCTTTGACTTGTCATGGAACACTGGATTCTCTAACAACTTTACGCAACTCTGGTTGTCATAATGTATACAAGTAGCATCCAATTGGAGATCAAATAAATCAGACAGTAGCTTCCTCAGCCATACTGTCTCACAACTAGCTGAACAAGCTGTGACATACTCTGCTTTAGCTATACTCAGTGCCACACATGATTTCTTCCTACTAAACCAAGAGATCACACCTGATCCCATATTGAAGCAACACCCTGAAGTGCTCTTCCTATTGATGGCACTGCCTGCCCAATCTGAATCAACATAACCCTCTAGGTTAATCTTCTGATTCACCTCGTACTTGAGCCCATAATCAATTGTACCCCTCAGGTACCTTAGAATATGCTTTGCAGCAATCAAGTGAATATTTCTCGGATTTGTCAAGAACTGGCTCAAGGTGTTCACAACAAAGCAAATGTATGGTTTCATGTTTGTCAGATACATCAAGGACCCAATCATCTAAGGATACATTGTAGCATCAACTGTCTATAATGAAGCATCACTTAACAGCTTCAGGTTCGATGCCATAGGTGTGGTCATGCAGTCCATCATCTTGAACCTATTCAGGATCTCTACTACATACTTCCATTGTCCACACCTCCACGCCTAGAAAATAGTGCATCGACACATAACATGAGCATCACTGGTCTTCCACCTTCAACCTTGAAGCAAAGGTTGGAATCTACTTTACTCTTAGTAAATCCTAGATTCATTAGTAATCTATCCATCCTATCGTACCATGTCGAACCTTAGATCTTCTGTAGTCACTCCCTTTGAAGTGAAGCATCATACTCCCTCTGTCTTCTGTACTCTATGCACTAAAACATTCTGTACCGAAGTGACAAGTAGCTTCCTATGCTACTAGTATTCTATGTATACATGTAGTGTATAGAATTTCATCTTCAACCTTGTAGCAAAGGTTAAGATCTTCATCAATCTCATCATGTATGTGTTTCAATTCTTATTGGTTGCAAATGTCTCTTTGTAGTCTATGCCTTCTTTTCATGAGAAGCCTCATGCTACGAATCTTGCTTTGTATCTCACGATGTTTCCATCTACTGCATGATGGAACTACGAACTTCCCTTCATGTATCGATACTGCATCCTAGACATCATTCTTCTTGAACTGGTATTCCCTTTCTTCTTGGTTACTTCTTCATGGCTGGAAGGTTCTACATCAATGATGTCGCTGCACTCGTCATATTTTTCTTCATCTTTGAACTGTTGTCACTTGTTCTTCGGAACAAGTCTTCATTCTTCTTTGCTTGTAGGAGATTATGTATGCGATCTTTCCTACAAATAAAATGCATTTGTATGGTTAGAAACATTTCATAAGGAATATTCATATTGGAAATTCTTATGCATAAATATATGATCATGCAACTACTTTAGCTAATACAACATTCATCCATATCTCACGGAAACTTCCTAGATGCCTTCCATCTCTACCAGGACAACATTGAGATTGTGCACTAATCCAATATGTTAGCAAAGAGGTTTCATTCTAGATAAGTAGCAATGGAGAGTTGTATAGCACCATGAGCTACTTACCCATTACATGCATATTAGTAGTATACTGTCGTTAATGCAGACATTCTATCATGCATAATACATCAACTGAATATAAACAAATGCATAACCAAATAATATCATGAAATGACAATTGAATACTTATCTTTATTTGTTTCATGGGTATAATCCTTCTTGAGCCTTTAGCTTCATCATCTTCTTCATTCATAATAGCATCGTTTCTTATCCAAATGCTAAGATGGATAAGGGGTTCTTCAAGAGTTGAGTTCTTCGAATTCCTTATTGGTTGAGGGATCTTCTTTTGGATGGTGAGAGCTTGATCTTCAGTTGCTCCCATCTTCTCTTCTCTTATTATGAGTAGAGCTTCTTCTTCTTCCCAGATTCTGCTGAAGGTAATCACTTCCTTCTGGCACACATTCCTTGAATTAATGAATCCCATGATCCTAGGAGACCATTCAAGGTGGCTATCACCACTTCTGCATTCTTCACTTCTTCTTTTACCACTTCAAGTTGTTCTTTGATTTGAGAGACCCTTGTAAAGTATGACTATATGGTCTCTGCATTCTAGATCTTCACATTCTTCAACTAGTTTCTTAAGGTCATATTCTAAATTATGTTCTTCCCTTCAAATAGCTTGGTCAAGGAATCAAACATCTTTGGTGTCTTTAGGAAAGATACTTGGGGTACAAGTTGATCCGTGATTGAATCAATAATGATCTTCTTGGCCTTGACCAAGTCATTAGAGGAATTTTGGGGTCTAAAATGGGCCTCCTAAGGGAAATAATAAAATAATAGTTAAAATAATAAAATAATAGTTAAAATAATAAAATAATATTGATTAATTTTGGAGGAAGAAAGAAAAAAACTACTTTTTGTGTTCGTATTTTCGACATATCTCCCTGTGTTTTTACTCAAATTTTGATCGAGAGAGCTCGTTGGATGTGGAATTTGATTTTGCATCCAACGAGTACCCACACTGCATACTTTTGATGGACCCCGCTACCCCAAAACAAGAAATACCTGAAAAAATGTGATGATGAATGTCATCATCACATTTTTTCAGGTATTTCTTGTTTTTGGGGTAGCTAGGTCCATCAAAAGTATGTAGTATGGGTACTTTTTGGATGCGGAATCAAATTCTGCATCCAACGAGCTCTCCCGATCGAAATTTGAGTAAAAACACGACGAGATATGTCGAAAATACGAACAAAAAAAATAGTTTTTTTTAATGACAAATATGTCAATTCAACCATTATGGTTGACTTATTTTATTGAAATTCTATTGGTTCTTGAATTCCAACTCACAAAAACTTATTTTGGCACGTTTTCTTATAAGGCCCATTTTAGACCCCAAATTTCCTCTAATTCTTCTGGTGTAAGGCTTTTAGCCTCATCTCCCTCTGGAACTGGAACCTCTTTACTTATGTAGGTCTCCAATTCTTTTTCTTTAGAGAGATCAAATACTTCTATGCTTGGAAGTTGTCCACTTCACCAATCTTATCATCAAGCTGATGTGATAGATCACTTTGAAATGAGAACCTCAAATGAAAATAACAAAGGATTAGATCTTACCGATTTGAGGTATCCGTCCTAGTTCTGGAGCTAGCTGATCTAGGGTTTGTCAGAGAAACCCTAATTTTCAAAACTTAGAATCTTTCAGATATGATTGGATAGAAAGATACATCTCTTCAAATGGAGCTTTCCAATGTACTCCTTTTCTGAAAACAGTGGAGGGAAGCTCCCAGAATAGGAAGCCCTAGTTTTCCACTTTCTTCTGCAGAAATGCCTGATACTGTTTCTGCTGTATCTCTGGAATTAATACTACCCTATGTCTTAAATTTTTCACTGATGTAGCCTCACATATCCCTGTTCTATCACCATAGGTTTCATCAGAATGGGTTTCACCAATTGGGACTTATGGTATTTTTCCCAAGGTGACTTGTTACAGGAATGTTCAGAATAGCGAAGTTGTACGGACTGCCACATGTTACTGGTTCATATTTCGAGTCTGAAACTTGGACCCTAGAAATTACAATCCATTCCATTTTTGGAAAATCTTCCAAAATCGCATTTGGACCTGTGTAGCTCAAGCTATAGAAATTCTCCCCAGGTGTCCTGTTTAGGGATGAATTCTTGAAGAGGTTGGAATCCTAACTTGGAGGGATCATATCTCCTGGAATATAGTGAATCTAAGGCTGAATTTCAGAAACAATGTACATGAGGAGCTTATATTCAGCCTCTACAATGTTCAGCTCCTGAGCCTTTGCCAATATTGGGGTATAGTGAATGTAACAAAACTTAGCAGTTTTAGTATTTAGATTTTTTCTATCTCGGGGTCAAACTAGGGTTTGAATTTCCTGGAGTTTCACCCAACCAAAAATCTTGATCCAGGTCTCTAAACTTCGATTTTGATGAGGAGAACAATCCTATGCTGGGCTCACTCAAAAATTCCTCTTCTATAGGAAGCCTTAATTTTCCGCACCAAAACTGAAAATGCTCGAAATGGAATTCTGCTTCGACAGAAAGATGCGCCCTTCAATGGAGAGTCATCCTAGCATACTTTTACTAATGGATTGTGGAGAGAGACCCAAAAATTAATAAGCCCTAGCTTCTATAGATACACAATGTCTTCTTCTTAGGTTATCTCTGATACCATGTTAGATTCTTATCATTCAAGCTACCATTATGATCTTAGGATCTTTAACTGAGAGAATAACATGCACAACAATAAAACACAAGCACACACAAGCACAACACAAGAGACAAGAGACACAAAGAATTTTCCTTGGGGAAACCATAAAGGAGAAAACCCTGCAACTTCCCTAGAGATAGAATCAACACCAAAAGTAAAACCCAAAAACATAAAGATGATCTCCACAGCTTTTGTCTCTCTCTCTCACTTAAGAGAACTTCTCCTCTCTCACTCATGCACCCCAATGAGTGAGTGTGTGTATGATAAATAGAGAGACTAACTCTCTATTTATATTCTTTCATTCAATTGAAACCCACTCCAACATGTCATCCTAACTTAACAATTACTTACTAGAGCCGTCATCTCTAGGAGTGTCTAATAAATCTAGTGCCCCACAACTCGTGGGGACTTTGCCTCCTCCAACCAACAAGGAGGTTTATCCTTAATATAATGGTGGAGACTATTGCCTCGACTTATAATGACTCACCTAGGTTCAAATTCTCTAGGATAGTCTAATAACCCTAGGGCACCATAATTGTGGGGACTTTAACCCTTGACAAATAGGAGGGTTACCCACAATGACTTGACATGACTTGTTTACATTATAGAAAATTCCTGGAATAAACATCAGGGTATGACATGACTCAATTACATAACAGACACATCCCAGAATAAACATCTGGGTACAATACATAATATATACGGATGAATACATTCCAAAGTTACAATTACATCAACATTTTCCACCAGCCTTACCTTATATTTTTAGGTGCTTCCATATACAAAAACCTTAGTCTGAAACACCCACTTGCATTGAACCAATTTCCTTCCTGGAGGAAGGGAAACTAGCTCCCAAGTAGTGTTGTTCTGAACAGATTCATCTCTTCATCCATGGCAACTTTCCATCTTGGATCCTTCCAAACATGGTAGTAGGAATTTGGGTCTGAAATTATCATCAAATAACAATATTTGGACATCAAATAATCAGGACAAGAGAGTGCAATACCTGCTCTTTGGAAATCAGACCCAGTTCTCCTTGGATCATCCGGATTTCCAATGTTATCTCCTGCGGAGGAGAGTGTCTATTGGGCCCATGTTGGGAGATGATTTTGTAATTTAGGTTCTGATTCAACATCTGATGTTTTCTATACACTGATATCAGAAATTAGAGGATCCAAATTAGGTTCATCACCCCCAATTTCATCATCCAAATATTCAGTAGAATAGGAAGGAAATTCAACAGTTTTCTCCTTCACTAGTTCCACCTCCTGAAGAGGCTCATCGAACTTAACACTCCTTTCGATGATGATCTATTTTGTTTTGATATCCAGCAGCTTGAAACCTTTTGGTTCATCAGGATACCCAATAAAAAGACATTCTATGCTTTGTGGTTGCAAAGCCCTCCTTTTATCAAGTGGAATTTGGGCCCATGCAGTGGACCCAAACACCCACAGGTTTGACACATTTGGCTTGTGTCCGAAGTATGCTTCGAAAGGGGTATTCCCTTTCATGGATGAGTGTGTCACTATATTTTGAATGTATGCTATAGAATGCATGGCTTCCTCCCACAAATTTTTATCCAACTTCTTTGATTCCAACATACAGGTGTTCATCTCCTTGAGAGACCGATTCTTCCTTTTCGCTACACCGTTCTGCTGGGAAGTGTAGGGAACTGAATGTTGGACCTAAATACCACTTTGGGAGCATATGTGTTGAAACTAATTATTGACATACTCCCCAAAATTATCAGATCTCAATATATTGATCTTTTGGCTAGATGCATTCTCGATCAAGGCCTTCAGTTCAGTGAATTTTTCACAGACTTCAGACTTCTTTTTGATAAAGAAGACCCATGTGTACCTAGAAAAATCTTCAGAAGATACCTTGATCCATTCATGGATTTGATAGGCATGGGAACACTGATATCAGAATGTATCAGTCCCAAGATGCATGTAGATCAGCTTGCCTTCCCCCGATCGAACTTGTGCTCAGGGTGCTTTCCAACAACACAGCCCTTGCAAATTCCAGTGGTTTCCTTGATGACTGGGAGGCCTTCAACCATGGAGTTTTTCCATAATTTTTGCAAGTATTTGAAGTTGACATGGCCAAAACTCTCATGCCATAGTCTACTAACTTCATTTCCATGAGTTAGCAGTGCGGTGGGCTTTGCATCCACCACAAAATGGGAAAACTCATAGGATTTTGCATGATGGTTTGCAAGGTCTTTTGTAACACATTTCCTGGATGAAATTTCTGTGATCTCTACATCATTTGGGCTGAAGGATACTCTCTTGGGCACTCCCATATGTGTCATTTAACAAACACTTAGGAGGTTTGATGCCAAAGATGGTACATACCAAACATTTGAAAAATAGCCATTCTCAAGATCAACAGTACCTTGTCCTTCTAAAATGATGGTGGAGTCATCTCCCATGTGGATGGGGATGGATTTTCCGGTCTCCAAAGATGAGAAGGAGTCTCTTTCAGTCATCATGTGGTTCAAAGCTCCAAAATCTATCAAGAGTGCTTTGGACTTCAAAGTGCTTGCCATGAGGGCATGACCTCTTTCATGCTGTGGTTCCCGATCTTGCTGATCTCTTCTCTGAAATCTTTCCAAAATATTGATGTGATTTCTCTTAAGGAGAGAGATAGATTCATCAAGTTTCTTATTCATTCAGGCATGTTCAGGGTGGAAGCCCTTCCCGCAGTATGAACACTTAACTTTTTCCTTTCCATGATGCCCTTTTCCTTTGTGCTTCTTTGAGCCAGAAGACTCATCATGCTGCTTGTTTTCAACTTTAGGATTAGGAGCTTCGAATTTAGTTTATGGGTTCTTATGCTGCTTTCCTTTACCCTTCATATCTTTGGGCCCTGAGACATGGAGGTCTTGATCATGGGAGGATCCGATGATCCCCATCTGGACAAGCTTATCATGTTCACTTGTTAGGGACTCAATGAAGGCATTGAGTGAAGGCATCTTCCATTCCGGGTTTGTGAGCTTCCCTGCACAGAATCTAGAGACAAAAATCAAATAATCAACTCCAATTTTGGAGAGTATGGCGAGCATGAGTTGATCATCCTCCTTCTCCACTTTACATTGCTTCAACAATAAGACAATGTGCTTGAACTTTGTGAAAAAGTCATTCAAGGTCTCGAAATTGGAAGGATGGAGAGACATCAACTCATTCTCAAGCTGGTATACTCTCAAATCATCCTGCTTTCCATATAGGGTTTCCAATTTTTCCCAGATTTCCTTTGGAGTATTTAATCCTGAGAGATGGAAAAGAAGATCCCGAGAAATAGAGAAGCACAAGAATCCGAATGCTTCATATTTCTTGTTAAAGAATATAGATTTTTTTGTCATAGAAGCAGGATCTTCTTCAGTGTCCATAGTGACCCTATAGAGTCCTCTGGCACATAACTGGATCTCCATGTCTCCTTTCTATGAGTGGAAATTGAACGGAGTCAAGAGTTCTACAGAAGAAGCCATCTGAAACTGCTGGAGCGAATGCTTTCACCTATTAAAAACCTAAAAATCACAACAAAAGGGGCACCATAAGGTCGGACAGCCTACACATTTTAGGATTTCATCACACCCAGCATAGTCAATCAAGCAAGCTTGATCAACAATTTCCTTACTTCGGGTATTAAATGGTAAGCTTTGGCTTCTGGTGCAGTGCTGGAATTTTTGAGCTTTGCTCAATTTTCATGCAAGATCTGTCAAAAACCTTGTTTTTGAGAGATCTGAGCTTCGTCCCGCCGTGAGCTCTGATGCCATATTAATTTGTCATAGTGGTATAGGAACTAAAAACACGGTCTCACAAAGAATACATACATATAATCATAAAATTGGAAAAATGGTGCTGCAATGGAAGTAGCAGCTCTGTATAATCAAATGAGTAATGAATAATACATAATGATCATGCTGGAAGCATGAATTCCTAGACAATTCAAAATCCCAAGGAGGTCATTTGAATTGAATGAGTGAGTCTAGCTTAACTGAATGTAAGCCATAGTCAACACTCAAGCTAACCACTGATCAAAACCCTAATTGACTCAACTGAGCCCTAACTGAAGTTGGAGTGCAATAAATGACTGAGTCTAACTGAAAGTAGCTCAAACACATTTCACTGCAAGCCAACCAACAAGTGGTAGCACATCAATGACTCCAATGAACCCCGATGAGGTTAACTGAAGTGTAATTAACCATCATAAGTGGTTGGAGGCGCCCCTATTGACTCCCGTTTATTAAATAATCAATTTAATGAAGGGAGGCACCTTCACTGCTTTGTTTAAATGATTGTAACCATCATTTAGCAATATGGGGCATTTATGACACTCAGATCACCCTCAAAGTGCTCTAGTTATCCTCCCCAAATGAAGGAGATGGCTAAGTTATCCTCCTTTACTGAAGGTAGGCGTGGGTGTTCTCATGCTGATGTCATACAGTGCTCCTCTAATGTCAATTAAGTCAATAAAAATTAGGATAGTGGTTTAACTAGGCCAAATTAACCAAAATGAGTGTGTATGGTGGTAAATGTCTCCAACAATCTTTTGTCTATATTCATTGTTATTCAATAATTCATTGAAAGGAATGGAAATATTTATCTTGGAAATTTCGTTTTGTAAATTGAAGGAGGAAACTGTTCTGTCACTTTCAATTGACATTTCTTTTTTATTTTCTTTTAATGCCTCTTTTTATTCTCTAGAATATTTTGTACAATATTTTCTTTTTATTTTTCTACATTTTGTTGACTGCTGGAAGGATGATTTGGAGAGGGCCTTCCTTGATTTATAACTACATCTCTACTTCTCAAATTCAATTTTTTCTGAAAATCATTTATAGCATTCTGATACCCTCTTTGGTATTGTTATGTCTCTAATTCAAGGGAATTACAACCAGATTCCTGAGAAAACATATTATGTTCCTTTTCTGTAAGATAAATTTTAGAATCTAGATCATCAAAATGGTGAATCTGATTATCCAGGGGATCATTCTCTTCTTCATCATCTAAATTTTGTTATGGAAATGGTGGTCTTATTTGTTTATCCTTAACAGTCCTTGGATTCCTTTGATCTCTCTGTCTAATATGAGGAGGAGGAGGTCTTCTGGAATTGGGATTTATGATTTGTGTCTTAGGTTGATCCCTTCTTAGAGGCCTATTATCCAATTCTAATCTATCCATCAACCTCTCTATTTGTGCCAGAAATTGTTCTCAGACTACTAGAAGAACAAACCAACACAATCTCAAAAAGAAAACAAAATGAAATTGGTTTTTGAATGGTTTTGGCTTAAAAAGTTATCAACAAGGAGGTAAAACATAAAAAAGCTAATACAAAACTAAATCATGCACAAGTTTAATAAACTGGGGATCAAACACATCTCAATAATCCATAAACATTACACATGAAATACTGATTCCACCCACAAGATACAAGCATTTGCATGAATAAAACCTTTAAACAAGAAATGAAATTGCATATTGAGCAATCAACCAGATCAGAACTAAAATGACATGGCAGGTAAAAAGGCTTATCAGTTTTTATATAATCAATAATAGTCATAAGTTACATAAGAGTTATAAGTGCTAGCTTGAGATATCACAGCTTAAAAGCCTCTCCTTGAGTCAAAATTTGAACCCTTGCACTATATGTTTTTCTTCCTTTTATCATCACAAAGGTAAAGTAGTTCCATAACTACCTTCTAGGTCAAAATTTGAAATAGTTACATCAATTAGTTACATGCTAACTCAAAATATTTAAAGACAATTAACCCAAAAATAACAAATCGGATTTGGGAAAATTTGGTGAATTTCTGAAAATTTGGGTCTCAAAGACGCCTCCATATCTCTCGATCCGGGATACCTCTGCAAACAATGAGAGAGGTTTTTTTAAACACGTCCGTTATAAACAAAAACCTCTCTTGGTTTTTAAAAATACTCCTTCAATTAATCGTAATACATGCTGGAAATTTGTGACTAAAACAGGAAATTATTAAATAATTCAAACCTTGAAAAATAGGCCACATAGATGAATTCGAATCTCTCAAACGATAACACATGTTGCAAAATTGAGAGAGGTTTTTGTGAATGATTTTGTTTTGGACAAAAAAATCTTTTGGTTTTCCATAATTTGTTTCCATAACCTCATAATATGCTCCCAATGATAATGACAAAAGCAGGAAAAATAGAGCTGCTATAGGAATCTCCTCATGAAAATATTTGACAAAGGACTAAAAAATGAGGGTTAGATTATAAAGCAAAACTTGGAATAAACTTTATCATAATCTTTTCAGACCTTAAATAATATATATTTTCTAATAATCCCAAAGAAAAACTTTAAAAACCAACAAAAATGAAATAGCCAAATCATTAAAAGCATAAAATCAAACAAAAATGTACTTATTACCAAAAAAACCTCAAAACCAACTCAAAATTGAAAGGTAATAGAGAAACCAAATTTGAAAAATAAGACACATAATCTTAAGAACAAAATCTAGTTATAACATCTGACTCCTGCTATGGGATGAAAGCCTCCTTGTGAGGTTTCAAGAACCTGTAGACCTTGTGCCTTATTCATTGGCTGATGGAGTCATTTACCAAATCTCTACAACTTTCTCAAACTATGAACATATACCTCTGAAATGACAAAATACTGCTACAAACCAGCATACTGAAAAGAATCTACATGCTCTTATAGCGAGCTTATTTTGCTATTTACTCTTACTTCTAATCGCAGGAAACAACCCAATCAAGTGTAATCATACTTCCAGTGAAGCCAAGAAACCATTTGACTAAGAATCATAATTCCATGCATGATATTGTTTGATAAGACCCACAAAAGATATGATAAATGAAATAAATATTCTGTAGGCAGCTGATACTTATGTCTGGAAATAGTAAGTACACGAAAAGCTGGAGCATTAGAAACCTTTGGAAAATACAACTCCATCCAAGAAGCCACGGGATCATGAAACTCATGCAAAATTATTCCTTCATGTTGTTCAAAAAGAATAAACTAATGGGTGTCCTCAAATCTCAATACTCCATGAGATAATGCAATAAGAGAACAATATATAAAATCTTTGACTATGTTGAGGTTATCCTGTTTTATATCTTCCACTAACTCAAGCTGACTGATTTTTGAAGAGTGCTTCTCAACTAATGAGGACTGAAAGAATGGCTGTAGTATTTCTTTATATCCAAAAAAAATTGGCATATTTTCATAATGGTATTTAGCAACAAAGTTATCATGGCCATGACTATTAGACACATCTAATATTATATTCAAAGTATCTACAGTCTGGATGCTATCAATTTGAGAGTCAAAGCAATTCAAAACTTTTTCTTGTTCAATAAAAATATTGGAATATAATTCACCTACAATCGGTTTCTGTTGATCATCAAGCTTCTGATCTAAAACTTCAATGTCTTCATCATATTCATCATAAAAAGGCTGATTTGAAAAAACATTAGCATGATCTTCCTCATCATTATCATATTTTTTATCTAGATTTGAAGTAAAGGGTACATAAAGAGAAAGAAAGTCCTCTTGTTGTTCCTCCTTGGAAATAGATGATCTCTACAAATCCAGTTCTTCATGGTTGGCTGAATTTCATTTTGTATGCAAATATGAAAGATGGGGATTGCCCTTATTGATTTCCATTGGAATTTGACCAAAATATAACAGATCATTGTGTTTTGTATCTAAAGAAACCAAATCTTCAGGTTTATAATAATCATAATTAATGATAATAAAAGAACCTCCAGCTTCTTCATTATTCACTTCTAGTTCATATTTATGTGAAAACCTATCATCTTGAAGATCATTAGAGAATTGATGAATATTGTGAGGGACCAATTCTTCTCTATCTATATCTTCAATCTCATCATGCAATTCATATTCCTCACAATAATTTTCAAATAGAATATCTACCGGATAAAATCTTTGATAATGATGATGAAAAATAGTATGAAACTCCTTCAAAGAATGAATGCTAGCAAAGGGAAGAGTTTGACACCATTCACGAGCATGTTTTTCTAACGAAAATCTGAACATCTTGATTAATACATCCTTGTGAGAAAACTCATGTTCAAGCATGCATTTATGAAAATTTAATAAGTGCTCACGAGGATGCTCATACGTGTTTCCTCTGAATCTAGGAAGATAGTCACCCCACTCAGTTATAGAAAGCACTAGATGTGGAAAACCAACAATATTTGAGAAATCACAGAAAGCATACCTCGCAGCCACAATGTCTTCCATGCTCATTGACATCTTGAATCGGTGGAGTGTCCAAAAAATCTTTCTTCTGTGGAGTCGCCGGTGAAAAATTGTAGTCTAATTTTTTTTTTTGACTTCATTCACCTCTCAAAATCAGATGAATAATGATATCCTAAGGAAGATATACTTCAGCTTCATCCCCGACAATGACGCCAAAGATGTTTGTGCCAGAAATTGTTCTCAGACTACTAGAAGATCAAGCCAACACAATCTCAAAAAGAAAACATAATGAAATTGGTTTTTGAATGGTTTTGGTTTAAAACTTTATCAACAATGAGGTAAAACATAAACAAACTAATACAGAACTAAATCATGCACAAGTTTAATAAACTGGGGATCAAACACATATCAATAAGCCATACACATTACACATGAAATACTGATTCCACCCACAAGATACAAGCATTTGCATGGATAAAACCTTTAAACAAGAAATGAAATTGTTTATTGAGCAATCAACCCGATCAGAAATGAAATAACATGAAAGGTAAAAAGGCTTATCAGTTTGTATATAATCAATAACAGTCATCAACTTACATAAGAGTTATAAGTGCTAGCTTGAGATATAATAGCTTAAAAGCCTCTCCTTGAGTCAAAATTCGAACCCTTGCACTGTATGTTTTTCTTCCTTTTATCATCACAAAGGTAAAGTATTTCCATATCTACCTTCTAGGTCAAAATTTGAACCAATTACATCAATTAGTTACATGCTAACTCAAAATATTTAAAGACAATTAACCCAAAAATAGCAAATCGGATTTGGGAAAATTTGGTGAATTTCTGAAAATTTGGGTCTCAAAGACACCTCCATATCCCTCAATCTAGGATACCTGTGCAAAAACTAAGAGAGTTTTTTTTAAATGATTCCGTTATGAAAAAAAATCTCTTTTTTTAAAGAAATTCCCCTTCAATTGATCGTAATACGTGCTGGAAATTTGTGACTAAAACAGGAAATTATTAAATAATTCAAACCCTGAAAAATAGGCCACAAAGATGAATTCGAATCTCTCAAATGATAACACATTTTGCAAAATTGAGAGAGGTTTTTGTGAATTAGCTTGCTGTGGAAAAAAATTCTTTTTTTTCTTCCATAATTCGTTTCCATCACCTCGTAATATGCTCCCAATGATAATGAAAAAAACAGGAAAAACAGAGCTGGTACAAGAATCTCCTCATGAAAATATTTGACAAAGGACTAAAAAATGAGGGTTAGATTATAAAGAAAAACTTGGAATAAACTTTATCATCATCTTTTCAGACCTTGAAGAATATATATTTACTAATAAACCCAAATAAAAACTTTAAAAACCAACAAAAATGAAATAACCAAATCATTAAAAGCATAAAATCAAACAAAAATGTACTTATCACCAAAAAATCTCAAAACTAATTCAAAATTGAAAGGTAATAGAAAAACAAACTTTGAAAAATAAGACACATAATATTAAGAACAAAATATAGTTATAACACTCTCCATGGTATTCATCATTATATCAATTTTTGCATTAGTTGAGGAAGAAGTGTAGGGTTGATTTTATTTCCTAGTTTTTCTCCTATCTACCTCGACTCTCTGTTTCATTTTTCCAGAAGCCATTAGGTTAGTTTCTACCTCTAGAGAATTTTTAAGCATGGCAGGGAGATTAGAATATTTCCTTGCTATTAATAACAAAGCAAAATAACTATCAAATACATCAACATAGTGTAATTTAGCAGCTCCTACAAAGGGTTTAATGTCAGCTGGCATTGAATTATAAACCCTCATAAATATGGTAGAAAATTCATGAACTGACTCAAAATTTTCTTTCTTTAAATTGTTGTATTGGGGTAAAACCTACAGAGGACTCTTTTTATCTTCCCATATATCAAAAAAAAGAGTTTGAAAAGCCTCAAAAGTAGCAATAGATCTTACAGGAAGATATTTAAACCACCTTTTAGCTTCCCCAGATAAAGTTTGTGCAAACAATCTCATTTTAGTATCATCAAAGTTTGCCTCTTCTAAATTAATGAAATCATCGAACCTATCCATATGTTGTCTAGCTGTGAAATTTACTTCCCCATCAAATAATGAAATCCTTTGTGAGTAGTTCTATGGCGAGTCATGTAAGATAGTAGGCAAGGCAAGTAGATAAAGACTAGCAGCCATGGCTCTAGGAGGGTTTTGAACAACATGAGGACTTTGAACAATACTAGGAATTTGAGGTTGAGAAGTTTGTATTGTTAGGTTTCTTTCTTCTGTTTTCATAATGTTATGGAGATTTTTCCAAAGTGAATCTAAAAGATATGAATGAAGTCTATTTGGATTGATTTCAACTTGTTTCAAATATGATTCAGATTTATACCTTAAAAGAGACTGTTCAAACTTTGTCTCCAAATCAAAATCTTGAAAGCTAAGAAATTCTTCCTGAGTTTGAGAAAACAATCTTTCAATTTGAGAAGTATCTTCCTGTTCTTTTCCTTTTCTTTTCTCAATTATACTTTAAGGATCTTACACACTATACAAAGTTTTAGAATTGGGGTTACCTCTTGTGTGCGCTCTCTTGAAAGACATGATGTCGTCTTTGGAATACCTTCGTGAAAATTAATGTGGAGTCGCCAGGTAAACAACACTCTACTTTGGATGTAAGAAACTATGTTTTCCCACATAAATAATGTCTTCTTGAATAATATTTTCATTCTTCCCAAGGAATATTTGAACTCTTGTTCCCTAGCAATGGTGCCAAAATGTTAGCACCCAAAATTTACCCTCGGTTGTGAAAGGGTAATACCAAGGCAACCACAAAACCAAGATTTAGGAGGAAATTTGGCTTCTTTCCTTCCAGAGAGGTATGTCTCAATAAATAACACAAAGGCAAGATATTTTGAAAATAAATAAAATTTAATAGTCATAATGGTTGAAACAGGTGGTCACTGGGCATGGATTCAACTATGAAAAACAACCAATGACAGTACTTTGCAATGGAGTTCTTAATAGAGGTATGGTAGTTACTCTTTCACAGTCAAAATGCTAGTTGGGATAGTGATACGGAAGAATAAGAGAAAATCCATTAATGTGGGCATATAAAGATGAATCCAATATTAACTTTAGTGGAAATAATTTTGTGAATGCTTGAAAGTAAAGGGTCAGAGCATAAGATTATGAATTCTAACCCAATATACACTCATTCAAGAATGAAAAGATAACAGAATGGAAAGGTAAATAGGAAATACATTCACATAAGAAGAGAAAGTACAATTTGTAAAATAAATAAAACATGAATCTCTATAGAAAACCTACTTGGCTTTGAATTTTTTTATTAATCTTTGAAGCTCTCTTACAATAATCAAATCTTGCTCATGGGTTATGTTATCAAGAATATTGTAGTTTCCCCATGATATGATTCTATTCAAGACAAAATAGGAAAGGAAACTAAAGTCATGACCTACGATATCCAAGACTTCCGAAAGAAATTGGATGTCACATCAGTCAAAGATACTTACACTTTAGACCAGTGAAAACACAAAGCCCATGGGGCGTTACCATGACCAAGAAACCCTAAAACAAGGAATATGAATGAGTAGCTAAGGGAAAATTGGTGGAATCTCTTAGTAGGATGGTTAATTAGAGTTTAAAATGAAAACCAAGAGATTCTGAGCATCCAAGTGAAAAGCCCCAATGTTTCCCTAGGGTTTTAAGCAAAAAAAAATGGGATCTAATGAAAAATGGTGAAAATTACTGAAAAATGGACGCTCAAAATAGTTTTTGGGTGTAATATTAGGTGAATGGAAATAAAACCAACAACACCCAGTTTGCGGTTTGTTAAAATGACCACTTTCCCCAAGGGGGGTGTTTTTCCCTAGTAGCCCACTAGTGCTTTGGATGGGAAAATGGAGTCCGATTAAGCCAAAAATTTAAACCTAGGGGTTTTATGTTAAATATAAAGTGGGTTTTTAGTTTTATATCTCACCTCAAACTAGAACCTATGGATATATAAAATGAGGGTTTTAACATAATAGAATGATGAGCAATGCATATACAGAAAATAAAAGAAGAGAAAATTACCTGTGAAACATACCTGGATTTTGTAGAATGCCTCTGAAACGATGAATAATTCCACTTTCCATATTAAATGAAAATTTTTAGAGTAGATATTGACCGATTTGAGCTTCATCCAATCACCCTAGTGTCCCTTTCTATTTACCAAACCAGAGAAAACCAAATAGTAAGGAAAATGAATGAGATCTGTAAGATAAAGGAAGGAAAAGATAGTAAAAGTTCATAGTAAAGAGTTACTACTTGAACCAGACACCTCAGAATAAAGACAAAGTGAGTTTCCCCATAACTGCATCCTCCCTAGTGCACCTCTTTAACCTACAGAAAATGGGTAAAGGAAAAAAAAAGTAATATATGTCCTGAAAAATGCTCAGTATAGAAGAGTAGGAATATCAGTCATCAAAACATCGGATCAACTCCACAAAGTACCCAGAGATTAGTCCCAAACAAAGATCTCTTTATTCAAATTCTAGTGCCAATGCTCCTGAATTACAATGGGGGGTCACCTCTCTTAAATAGTTTTAGAGAGACATAAACCCTAACTCACTTTATCATCCAACAGTTGAGATTAAAACATCATCAACGATGGAGATCAACAATACATAACTTATCACATGGATCAAATGACTGAGTCAACCAAGGGGGTGCACTTTTCTCAAGGACACCTATCCTAAGTCAAACTCAAAATATAACATAAAGTGTGATACAATATACTAAGGGGGTCACTTAGGGGCTTAATTCACCCTAGGCCCTTTTACAACTTCAAATCATATGATATAACAGTGAAATACATCAATAGCCAATAAGAGGGGGCTACCCTTGGGGGGGTTTCCTCACTAGATGAGCCATAAATAAATAATTCAGACATCTGATGACTGTAAACTACTGAAGGACTATCTGGGATGCTGAGAAACATCATTTTTCAAATTTCCAAGCCATTTCGTTGACTCATGAGGCCAAATCAATTTTTTTAGTGATTTACTAGTTCATTTTTTGCTGGTATAATCTCTGGAAACACTGAGGAAGAAAAATCAATTTTTTTCAGTGATTTACTAGTTCATTTTTTGCTGGTACAATCTGTGGAAACTGATAAATTCACCATAACTCTGTCTAGGGTGCAAACGGGGGAAAACTGGATACTCTAGATGATCCGGGGACATAAAAGAATGGTATAAGTGACTACTCATACCCCCTAGAACATTGTTATGCTCTAGGAGAACCAATCATACTGTGATCTGGAATAAAATTTGGTCATTTGGACAATAATTAAGTGATAATAATCATTTTTTTGGAGAATCGCTGCCAAACTCTCAAAACTGAAACCGTAGTATTGTTCCTGGGCATGTATGGAAAAAACATAGACCATGTTGTGTTTTTGAGTCACTGTCTTAGGAACCATGATTGACTTGGTCAACTGGGTTGACTAGGTCAAAGTACCCAAAATCAAGGTGAGATACTGTATCAATATGATCCTGCAACCATCCAAGGTAATAAGTGCTCCAACAATGTATAGAAAAACCCAGCTTAGATCAATTATTCATAATCATGGTGACAAGTAATAATAATAATAGTAAGATGTACCTTTGCTTCCAAAAAATCTTAGAATCTTCTGGAAGTCTGCTTGTTCATGCCATACTTACAAAGTGTAAAAGATGTGCTACATATGGGTGAGGATGGAAGAACCAGGTTAAGGAAAGGGGAGATGAATTTTGACTGACTTTGTCTCAATGATCTATCTGAATGATAACCAATACACTCTACCAAGGTGACATATACATGATGGATGAAAAATAGGGAATGGTGGTGTCTCACAAGTGGATGAGATGATTTTAAAAGTGTCCATTCAACCTTAACAATCATGTATATGACTCATATTCAAGACAAAGAACAAACTCCATGAGGATTTTTCTAGGACCCTTGCGTTGAGTACACAAGAAACTGTAGTGAAGAGATCCTAGGGGACACTTAGAATTAGTTTTCCCTTACTCCATCTCACATCAAAACCCTTAGGATCCATGAGGAATTAATCATTAAATTTAAATAATATGGCCAATAGTCTTTAGATTTAGCATTTGTTTATCCACTTCTTTATTTGGGCCTTTCACAATTTCATTTCATAGCCTTTTTTATTTGTGTCTAAAGACACAGCTTGCAATTTCATTTGTAGTATTGCATTTCATAATACATTTAGCACATAACTCATAATTTATGTAATGATGGTAGACAAATTGCTTCAAGTTTTACCTGACAATTTCTTGGGAAAATAGGGAGAATATCCACAGTTAGGACCAAACATCGGGGGAAACCGACCAGAGAGGTCAAGGCTTCAAAACCCAACTCACCTAAGCTCAGGAACCAACACCAAAGGATTCTTCTTGCCCATAAGAATCAAGGCTTCAACAAGTTTTGTTACACAACTCAGATCTGAGACACAAGACAACATGGGATCCATCATGCATAGGGGTCAGAATGGGGAAAAGGATCTTCAATCTTACAAGCCTCCATCAGTCTAATTCATGGGATAAAAACAAAATTGGATGAACTGGATGGATGCGGACAAATGAAATGGAACCATCCTAGCACCAAGGTTTACACTTTGTTCAAACATGGCATGGGAAACATTCTTCACATTGAATTCTTTAATTAATCATAACAGAGGTTAGATAAATATAGAACATATAAGCATAGGTCACCATAATCATCCTAACATTACAAGCATAGGTGTTTGAGATAATTTATAGAGAAAAACTAAACCAAATAAATATACCTGATCTCACCATGTATACCTGTCTCCAATTAGATAATCCCCTCTAGAACTGTGTGTACCAACTCATGATCTGCTGCTCTACTCTAATGAACTATATCATCATTGAAATCATCTCAATGCACTCATGAATCTCAGTCCTGAAAGGAAAATATGATAAACAAGGCTTTGAAGTGAAATGAAGCTGTAAATATCCATGCTGATACCCCATGTAAAAAGTATCTCGTAATAGAAATAGAGACAAGTCTGCATGTTGCATCATGGAAGACTGGATGCAAATGTATATGTGATAACATGTTCCAACCCTCAATACATTGTAAAAAGTTGCTTAAATACATCAAAATGATCCTTAGGCTGATAATTGTTTCTATGCTAAAATTATGCAAAAATAACTGCCTTATTACACTTGTCATTAAACTCCTAACAAAATAAATACTCAGAAAGCTTTTACATTTTTCAAAATAAATTTTCCTTCAAAAGATTTTGAACTTCTTTATTGATGCAATTTGTACTTTGTTTTGCCAAAATTCTCTATTTTATTCCACTGGTCCACAAATGGAAGCTCTAGATTCGCCATTTCTATCACTAATACTCTCAATTCCACATGATCTACATATGAAATAGTTGGCAGATTGGAACAAACTAATCTTAAATTATTAATTATCTCAAAATACACTGCTAATTTGTCAACCAAAATTTTCCTTGACAGATATTGGTTCAAATATTTAAATTTATTATGATCCAATCTAATTTTGACCAACAAAGTATGATATTCTACATGAGACAAAATTTTACCATAATATTCCCAAAAGGAAGGAAAACCTTTCTAAAATAGTGACACAAATGAACCTTTGAAAATCTTCACTTGATGTTGCATTATGTCAACCTTTTCCTGCACAGTTTCTATGTGCTAATGCTTTCCCACTATTTTCCTGACCCATGTGATCATTGTAATTCTGTCCTTAATTCCCATTGTTCTTAAATCTTCCTATGATAAAGTATTTATGAATTTAATTGTATTCTTGGTTGTATCCACAAGATTTTTATTCAAAGATTCCTTTACTGTAGTACAACTTTGTCTAGCAGCATTTAAAACCATTTCATTTTCCAGATCATGTCCAACTTTGTCTGAATTTAACATCTTCAACAATGATCATGTCCCTGATGAGATAAATGGCTCCCTGCATTGGCAATTGTCTAGATAATTGCTTTACTAGTTTCTCATTTTTAACCAGCAACTCTTTACATTTGTTCTCCAATGCTTTTCTTTCTTCTTCTTTCTTCAAAACTGCATCAACTAAATTTTTATCTTGGATTTTCAAACCAACAATTTCCAAGTCTCTCATACATACTTGGGACATAGCCGTACCAATGGATTATGTACCTGTTTATGCAATAGTTTGGATTATATGTACTTCATCTTCTTTCTCTTTTTCTAAAACAAAATGTCTTTCATTTAGAAAATCAAATTTTGCATTTAAAAGACCTTTCTCTTTCCCCATTCTTTCTTTTCTTCAACAAGATTTAACAGCCTGGCCTTACTGTCACTCATCCCTTTTGCTAGAAACTCTTTTTCTTTTTCTAATTCTGTCAATTCAAGACCTGAATTAACTATGTAGCATGAATTTTTAATTTCTTATTTAAGAATTGAATTGTATTGTCCTTCTCTGTTAGAATTTTTTGTGTGACCTGTCATTTATTAGCCTCATTTTCCATAGCCAACAAATCTCCTTAAAGTTCCTTTATTTGTTTTTGGTGTACTTTATTCTCCACCTTCTTCCGCATCAACTGATTTTATATTTTGGATTGTGTGGATTGTAACTTGGATACCTTCATCAAATCAAATCACATCACTATAAATCACTACCCTAGTTTTCTTGTGCAAGGGGATAATGTCAGGGACTGGGATATCCTTAAGGTTCAATCTCATTTCTGCTATCTCGTTCTTAGTGGGAACTGCTGAATTCAAATTAATCTTAGTGTGGTGTTTGATAGTTACTAGTAATACCTCTTTACTAGATATCTTCCTGACATCTGAGGACAATTTTGTAGATTCCTTTAAATAAATCTCCCTATTATCCTTGTACTTTTCATCTAAGTCAGCTCTGGATTTAAATTTATTACTTGATGTTTCAGGAACCTTTGATAATTCATATTATTCTACTTAAAGTTTTTTCCCTTTGACCTTTCCCTTCCTTTCCTTACTTTCATTTTTAACTACTTCTATCAGTTGTTCCTCAGCTTCAATCTTTTTTCTTTTAGCTATTTCTACGCTTTCTTCTTCCTCTATTTCCATGGCGTCTGAAAAGTTGATTTTACGTGTTACCTCTAAATTACTTACAATGAGAGTGACTATTGTTGTTTCTTTTAGCACAACCAATATATTTTTCTATGAAACTTCGGCATTCTTCATTTTTAATGGATAATCTAGCCAATTGATTCTTTCAGCCAATCCTTTTACTACCTAGTGCTCAAAATCCTTGTTCTTATTCATTTTCCTTCTTTGTGAGATAACATGTTGTGGATCATAATTAACAACAAAAGCTATCTTAAAATCCATTTCATGTAGGATACTTTCAACTACAGGGAGTGCAACTTTATTTTTATGATGAAGGGGCCAATCACCCATGGAAATTTGATTTCCAAAGCCTTTTTGAAACTGACAAAAGTGTTCATTTTCTACTATCACCTTATGTCTTACAATATCCAAAGCAAACACTCTAGGAGTAAGGAATGAAACCAAAATATACGGTTCATGAGTGAATCCATACACCCTGATGATAGTGTGTTCTTCTAATAGGAAAAATCTCATATTTTCCTATCTGAAGAAAATTGTAAAGCCTCTTGCATATGTGGTAACACTATGGGTAATTTGTTCTGAAAGACTACTTTGTAAACCTCTGCCATCAACAGGTTCATATATTTGAAAAGGTAACTACTAATTTATGTTATAAGCACCATTTCTGGGAGCTGAAGGTTTTCTTCATTGAAAAATAAGAACATTATGATCAAATATGATTGAAATTTGAAATTCTTGGTACTGTGGAAATTCACTAGTTGAGAGTGAATTCTTTCAGCTAGGAATATTTCATCAAATTTAAGGCAAGGAGGTTGGGAGGATTGAGACTCATATTGAATCATGCTGATTTTGAATAAGAGAATCATTAATAACTCATGAACATATCTATATGTGTATATACCTAAGAAATGGCTTAGCATTGAAATAAATAGCTTTGTTTATTCAATGAATTGGTTAACATCCAGGGGAGATGGTTGGTTGGAAAGGGGCACATCAGATATGAAACATTTGGAGAAAAATGGTTGTTTTCCTCAAGGGTTGCATTCTTGAAGGACTGCATTATGTCTTCTTTGTTGAAATATTCTCAGCTTAGGGTAAATGAAGGCGGGACTATGAGTGAATCTCGTAAGACATGGGAATTTACAAGGCACATGATCTTGGTTTTCGCAGAGTCCATAATTAATCTCTTAGAGGAAGAGTAATTTGATGTACACTAGTCAATAAAGTCTAAGAAATTTAGGGTTTGATCTAGACAAAAATAATACCAATGGGTATGGAAAATGCTATGTAGGTCAGTGCCCTAGTCCTTAAAATCCTCCAACTTGTTTTTCAATTTATGAATAGGGCCAAAAGATAAAACAGTATAAAACATGCTTCCATCTCTATCTTCACAAAACCTCGTCTATTTTTTGAAACTCCAAGGCATGAGCCTCAACTTCCCCTCCATTACCCATTTTTAAAACTAGTAGGAGGGTGAAAATGTGGCCTACATGGAAAACTGACAGGTGGAAAGATAACTGTTTGACTTGGCTTTGTACATGCAAAAAATATTTTCTTCTCCCAATGAAAAAAAGACGAATAATCCTTGAACACATGTATTTTCCCTTTATAATCTTCTTGAAATAGTGGTTTTGGGATCTAGGGAAGTAGTTTTATTTTCATTAGTGGAATTCTTTGTTGATCCTCATGCATGTCATAAGGGAGGGTTTTTAGGATTTATAATCCTCCCTTGTCCAAACTGGTCTATTAGATTATATTTTCCTAACTTAGGATTCATTTAGTTATTATTGGGTTCACTAGTACCATTGGGTCCACTTGGACTAATGGGGACACATATACTAGTCACTAGAGTGTGGGGAACACATATTGAGGCTAACTGCAAGTGATTGCACATTATTGCATCAATCTATGCCCCTGCTATGCCAATCCCTACAATTTGGGAGCCACTGGGAGTGTTGAAACCAACCTCCTTTAGTTGTTGGTAGTTGGTGACTAGTCAAGATTAGTTATGCTTCAATTACATTCAGTTAGATGTACTCCAGTTTAGTTAGCACCAATATTGCATGGATACATCTAGATAGGTGCTTATTCTCACCTAGTTCTCACCTGCCACCTCAGTTAGGCTAGTTTAACTGATTATAACTAATTGAGAGGCTGGATTAGACAATTGGAGCTTGGCTAGTTAGCTCCGATAGTGATTTAGACACTTCTAGTTATCCATGCAGTCAGATTGAGTTAGTGGATTCAAATCCTATCCACATGATTCAAATTCCATTATTTGTAACATTGTTGTATACTGATGGGATTAATGAAGTTTACACTATAATTATACTAAGCAATACTTGTCTATTTCCTATGAGATTTATTTTGTTCAGTGTGTATTATTCATTTCTTTACACTGCATAATAATTCAATCTAATTGCACTCATTTCCTAAATATGTAATGGCACAATAATTATAATATGGTATTAGAGCCTCCTTAGGCAAGCTTCAAGTTTGTCTACTCTCCATTATACACTAGAAGCAACTGGGTTTCCACAGAAGTCCCACAAATATTTACTTACTAACTTTGGATTCATTCAAAGTAGCGGTGCAGGTATGACAAACCATGAAAAAGTGTACATTGTCGAGAGGGAACGCTTGATTATGACATAGTGTGAATTATTTTTTGTTTTGCAGTAATATTTTGTAGGTACAACTTCATATGGATTCAATATTATTAGTTCCTCTTCGTACTCCATCCACAAGATATTCAAAATGGAAATTGAAGATGATTTCCTCTCTAAAGGGACAAGATCTCTATGAGGTACCTATTGGGATTGGTAAAGAGTCTTATGAATATTAGAATGAATAGATAAATGATGGTGATAGATCTTTTGGAACAATATGTGGGGCCTTTTCTCCAAGCTTGCACTACCTTATCGGAGTCTATTGAATACCCAAATGATCTCTGGACATAATTAGATAAAACCTTTGGAAAGCACAATGAGGATCATTATAGCAATTTGGAGAGCACACCCATCACCACAAGATTTATTTATTCAAAATTCTCGGCCTCTACTCTCTCTGATGAATTTGTTCAAGATGAAGAAGAAGCAGAATCTTCCACATAGTCAATTCGAATTGAAGAAAGTCTCCTTGGAGTGACTCCTCCTCCTTCTACTACGAAATTTTATGATATATTTGATATCTCATATTCTCATATGGATGATCCAGAAGAAGACATTTGAATCTCTATTATTGAAGAAAAATTCTTCTTCCTTTCTATGCAAACATTCTCCACTGATTCTTTTTTAAATTCCGTGCAAAGTTTTCTAGTGATTGATTCAGAAAATGAAGAGGAATTTGATTTATATTTATCTAATGTTGCTGATGGTGTGAAGATAAATAATACTTTTTATGTTTTGGAAATAATATCATATTGTAGGAGTGATCTATTTACTCTCATTTATCTAGAGCTTCTAGCAAATTCCTACAAGATTTCATGCACCAATACTCAGAGTTTTGAAGAAGGAGAAAATTGTGCATCTACCATCTTGGTGGAGCACTTGGATTTGTTCCAAACTCTTGGATCTGATATGATATTATTTGGCTCAAATTTTAAGGTTCAAGAGCCTACAATAATACTTGTAGTTGTTCTCATCAATTTTGGTGTGAACAATCAAGTGCCAAAAGTCTCTTTCAAAATTGTTGCTGGTGATTTGATGTTAGTTTTCTCCAATGAGTTTGATGATATTATATTTTGTGAATATTTGGATATTTTGGAATAAATATAAGGCCTTATTAGTGATCCATTCACTCTCATTGATCTTGAGCTTCCAACAAATTCCAACATGATTGCATGCACCAATATTCATAATTTTGTTGAAAAAGGAGAAAGCCATGCATCTACCATTTCGGTGGGGCACTTGGAACCATTGTTCCAAACTATTGGATATAATATGAAATTATTTGGATCTGATATGATCTTATTTGTTTCAAGTTTTAAGTTTCAAGAGCCTCCATTCATGCTTGTAGTTGTTCTCATCAATTTTGGTGTGAAAATCAAGTACCACAATTCTCTTTCGAAATTGCTGTTGGCAATTTGATGTCAGTATTCTTTTATGAGTTTGCTGATATTATATTTTATGTATATTTGGATATTTTTAAAATAAGATCATATTTTAGGAGTGCTCCATTCACTCTCATTGATATTTAGCTTTCAGGAAATTTCTACAGTATTCAATGTACCAATACTCATAGTTTTGAAGAAGGAGAAAGTTGTGCATCTACCATCTCTGTGGAGCACACTCTTGGATATGATATGAAATTATTTGGATATTATATGATATTATTTGGATCTGAAATGATATTATTCGGTTCAAATTTTAAGTTTCAAGAGCTTCCAGTCATGCTTGTATCTATTCTCATCAATTTCGGTGTGAAAAATCAAGTATCGCAAATCTCTTTCAAACTTGTTGTTGGGGATTTGATGTTAGTTTCTTCTTATGAGTTTTCTGATATTATATTTTGTGAATCATTGGTTATTTCTGAAGCTATATCAGATTATGGAGCTTAATCATCCACTCTCCACAGTCCCAAGGTTTCTCTACCTTTCTATTTGATCACATGCTCATCTCCTCACAGAACTAGTAAAGAGGGAGACATTCTGCATTCACCTGGACACATGCTCCTAACACTTGGAACTCATTATACCTCACATGGTTAGATGTTAAAGACTGGAATATATCCGTTTCTTGTTTTTTCCTCACATGGTTCAAATTCTCAAGCACTTTTTCTCTCTCATCAGTTGATTTCAGTTGCTCTACATGGGTCCAGTTTTCATCTTGCAGTTGTCTATATTTCTGATTTAGTTGAGCATTTTATTTTTCTTCCAGAGAGGAATATTCCTCAAGACATAATGATTTATTTTGGATTAAGAGGTTCACGTGCACAGTTTCAAGATGTTGTTGCACATAAGAACCAAGNGGGTTCCTATGAGGTTTTCCCCTATTTCCTTGGTTTATTAAGAAACATTTTTTAATTTTTTTAGATTTGTATATGGGTGACTTTTGGCCTTGTTTCTAGGGTTTGCAGTTGTCCAAGTTAGGATTATGGGTGTGTGTCAGTATTTATAATCCTCCCATTGTCCAAACTAGTCTATTATATTATATTTTCCTAAATTAGGAGTCATTTAGTTATTATTGGGTCCATTAGCAACATTGGGTACACTTGGCCTAATGGGGCCACATATAACCATAAATAGAGTGTGGGGAACACAGATTGAGGTTAATTGCAACTGATTTCACATTCATGCATCAGTCTATGCACCTCCTAGACCAATCCCTACAATTTAGGAGCCATTGGGAGTGCCGACACCAACCTCCTTCAGCTGTTGGCAGTTGGTGACTAGTCAAGCTTAGTTATTTTTTAGTTACATTCAATTATATGTTCTCCATTTCAATTATTGCCAATATTTCATGGTTGCATGTGGATAGATGCCTATTCTGACCTAGTTCTCACCTACTACCTCAGTTAGACTAGGTTAATTGATTATAACTGATTGAGAGAATATATTAGACAACTGGATCTTAGCTAGTTATCTCTGATAGTGATTTAGACACTTCTAGTTATCCATGTAGTCATATTTACTTGGTGGATTCGAATCCTATCCACATAATTCAAATTCCATTATTTGTAACAATTTGTATAATGTTGGGATTAATGAATTTTATACTGTAATTATACTGAGAAATACTTGTCTGTTTCCTGTGAGATTTATTTTGTTCAGTGTGTATCATTGATTCCTTTACACTTCACAATAACTCAATATAATTGCACTCATTTCCTAAATATCTAATGGAATAATAATCCTAATACGGATCCCTTCCTCTCCGTAGATTCAATCGACTTTTGTTTTTAACTGTCGATCTTGATCACTTGTTAAACTTGTCCTTCCCTTATTCCACTGCATCACTTGTTATCTATCATCCATGCACTTTACCTTAGAGTACCATCTAGCTGTTGTAGACATACCAGACCTTCCTCACCCACCATTGATTTCCTCCACCATTTAATCCACACCTTTATTTTCCACTTCCCATTTGATTTGTAAAATAGTGTGCAATTTATCTAGGAGGATCACCTAAAAACCATTGATATTATCCACAGGTGATCGTAACCATTAATAAAGATATATTTTGATAGTTCCACATATCTCCAACTCATCATATTTCATTCATTTTTTCCTAGCGGACCCCATCTCCACCATCGATCTTATCCATCCTTAATCTCCATTTTTTATTTAATCCATGCTTTAAACCTTCCTCCCATCCTTGATTCATCTTCTTCCATGCATATTACCATAGAGGATTCTATCTTAAGCATCGATCTCATATCCTTAACCTCCATCATGGATCTAAGTGGGTTGTAAGCCTTTTCGTTGATCTCCAAATTTAATTTTTTCGTGCAACTTCAATCAGTGGATCAATTTCCCATCATAGATCTTCCCACTTGAAGATATAGACCGTCAAAATTTTCATTATATACCACAAGCACTATTTTAATTTTGTATCCCTTTCCAAACCTTCGCCTATGGGTTTTTACGAGGATATAAATACTCGGGTCTCTGTTTTAGCATTTTTTTAGCACCCTTTGATCATATTATAAAAAATTTCACATACCATACCCTTATTTCACCTCAAACTTGCTCATCTCAACTACTTAACCAAAATAGTTCTAACAAACCTATTTCATCTTATGCCGAAAACTCGGTCATTCCATTGCATCCAAAAAACTAGCTTACTAACTTGGAATGATGATAGGCAACGACTGGAGTAGGTTGTCGCACTTACTTGTAGTGACTTTCTTGATGCAGGAATTACAAATGAGATGTTTCCAGAAGCTAAAATATTATGACTTGTGTTAGCACTCAGAATGTACCCAGGTTGTAAAAGGTATACCCCAAGGTAACAACAAAACCACTTTAGGAAGAAACTGGTATTTTCTTCTAGAGAGGGATCTCTCAATAAGGATTTAGCAAGACCAGATTCAAAATAACATTCACAGATTTATGTATTTGGCTGAAACAATCACATAACCATTGGGCATGGAGTCATATACAAATATAAAAATACCACAAAGACAAATACATGATATTCATCAAAGGCAAGATAATCATATCATCACAGTCATTCAAATTGATTCAGGTGGAACAGAAGAGATGAAGAAACAACCCATTAATACAGAGAATCCACAAGGATGAGTTCTATATCAACTTTAGCAGAAAAATCAAATAATATCTGAAATGATGACTAGAGCATACACATATGAATTCCAATCATCTAACGCTATATTCCAGATACGAGGAAGAAATAGAATGGAATGTTACACAAGGGAAATACAATCACATAAGAAAGAGGCACAGACTGTAATATCAACGACACATGAATCTCTGACAAAACTCTCATGCATTCACTTTGTCATTCCAAAAATAGATATGTTCTCCAAAATTATTCACTACCCGATGGGTTCCAACCCCCATCTCTTAAAAAATATGCATATTTATACATAAAATGATCGGTGCTCCAACAAGGAGACCAATAACAGAATGATCCGCTTAATTTAGAGTTTGTAACTGAATTCCTAACCCCTAGGAAGTTTGTTACAACTCCAATCCTAACAGACCACAAAGTACGAATCAACTTGACAACAAACTTTGTCCCATCAGCTCCATATATTTTCCCCATCAGCTCCACATCTTTGCCCCATCAGCTCCATATCTTTGCCCCATCAGCTCCACGTCTTTGCCCCATCGTCGGCTCTTTAGTGCATGACACCTGTTCTTAAGGATGGAGAATATACTTTTTCTTGCCAAACCGCTCCACAGCTTTCCACTGCTCCGAACTTGGGGTGTCACACTCCATCATTTCCCGAATAGCTACCTTGAGCTCCATATATGCTTCATAGGAATTTCTGGGCAATCTGCTCCTGATGATGGCAAACTTCTGCAGAATCTCGAAATCCTCTGTGAGCATATCCACGATGGTCTTTCCTGTCAGGTTTTTCTCTAAATCATTGAATTTGGTGTGATCCATGCGGCACTGAACAAGCAGGTTATGATAATTTTCTTGTGAGAACATGCGCCCTTCTCCATCCCAGAAAGAAGGCAATCCGTCCTCGAACAGTTCTTTAAACTCCTGTTTAAAATTATTTACCTGCAGCAACAATCCTTCTGACTTATCATGGACCGTTTTGATTAAGTGATGCTTATGGATGATTTTCTTTGCCCACATCACTATTGACACTCTGTCCTTTATGCCCAATTCCTGCAACTTCTGATATGACAATGAATTCAGAAAATTTAATGTGTTCTGAGCCGTAACAAGGGGTCTTTTCTCCATATGTTCATTTACTAGTTTCAGCCTCTGGTGGGCCAGATTTATCATTATATTCAAATCATCAATAAAATTTAAATAGTGCCTGAACTTGGTAATATCTATACACAGGGTATCCCAAATGATGTGTTTTGTCCCCTGAAGAGGGCCTTTCCCAATGCATTTTTCCTTTAGTTCATTAAATTTCTTCTGTAATTGATTCCTGTCCTGCAGTATTTGCTTTTTGATTTCATTAACTTTGGCCAGTTCAGCTTTCATCTTTTCATTTTCTGCTTTCAAATCTTTGATTGCTTCTTCTTTCAGACTCACCTGGGACATCGGCACCAACAAATCGTCAGTAGAGAAATCATCTAATGGCTTCTGGATATTTACAATAGATAGGTCCTCATCGGTGGGAGTCTGGCTCATCAACTCTTCCATAATCTCCTTCTCTTCATTATGATCTTTTTTCATCAAGGAGATTTGGGATAACAGCTCCTCCCTTTCGGCTTCCCACTTCTCTTTTTCTTCTTGTAGCTCTCCTGCTCTTCCTTTGTATTCCATCATCTCCTGATGGAATTTATCCTTTTCTTCTTGGAGGGCTAGAAACTCAGATGACTGAACATGTTTAGTACCTGGGATCTTTAGTTTCTTCTTCAGGACCTAGAGCGTATTATCCTTTTCCTCTAACAACCTTTTGACTTCCTGTGTACTGTCTGAACTAGCAATGTCTATCTGCAGCTTCTTAATTTGAACAACGTTTGCTTTATTTTCCACTTTCTCATGTTTCAACTGGATCTCCAATTTATCTATCAAAACCTGTAATTTACTAATCTTCACCATGGCTTGTAGTAAGTCCGAGTAGAGGATATCGCTGGTCTGTTTGTGGAGTTGAATTTTATCTGGAGTGCTGATTTTGTCTAACCGGATCTCCATTTCAGCCATTTTCTTATCGCTTACCATAGCCATTTTAAAAGTATTCCTCTCGGCATCTCTAGCAGAGACCAGAGAGGTCTTCGAACTGTACAAACTTCTAACCTTCGGGAGCAAATTCCTCGTTTCCTCCATAGATTGTTTCCTCTTTTCCATGTAACTCGCCTTTAGGTCTTCCTTCGACTTGAACATGTGGCATAATTCCGAACTGTCTACATCACCCTCTGTACTTTTAAAAGAGAATTGACTTACTTGTACTGCTTTCAGGGGAACTAGGGCACCTCTTTTGGAACCATCAGAAACCTCCTCATCTACAATTTCGCCACTTTGCAGCAGCTTTGTCCTTTTATGGGGGCCCTCCTTGTCTACATCCATACTCTCAGTTTCAGACAAACTCCTCTTGACCAAAATACCAGCACCTTCTGTTATTCGAGATGCTGTCTCTTCATCAGACTTTGACCTATCAGTACATTGTAGAAAATTGGCCATTTCAGCTAGCCCCTCAATAGCCTGATGCTCAAATGGTTTATTCCTGTTTGCCTGTTTTCTCAATGAGATCACCTGGTGGGGGTCGTAGTTCATATTTACATCTTTTATGAAATCCATATTCTCCATCAACTTTTCTACAAATGCCAGGGCACCTTTACCTTTAAAAATGAAAGGGCCGACTTTAAATGGAAATTTAACATTCGAAGATTTATTGAAAGCACCAAAGTGCTCTTCCTCAAATAGCAATCTCTGCCTCATGAACTCTAGTGCGAAAATCCTTGGGGTCAAGAAGGATGGTAGCCTATAAGGTTGACTAGTAAAGCCATATATTCTTAACACTGTGTAACCTCTGTACAGTAACCAGTTCCCCACCCGATCTTCAGGTGACGACTGCATTAGGTATCTCATTTCGTCTAGGACACAGGGCAGGTCCTCATCAAATAACATTTTGTACATTTCGGACATGATCGAATTGGCAAATTTGACCTTGTTGATTTGCTTGGGAAAATCAGAAGAACATAGATCACTTAAGAATTTCAATTTAGTAACATTAGAGCACAATAACATGTTAAGCAAGTATGTTTGAAACCTAAAGAACTGGACTTTGGGAAATTCAGTCAACTGAAGGTGGATTGCTTCGGCAAGGTACTCATCTAAATTAAGCATGGGGTCTGACTGGGACTCAGGGATTAAAGAATTTATTTTCAATAAGAAACCAAGGGTAACATCACCTATACAACAATCGTCGTGTAGACCTAACACTTGACAGACCAAAGACATCACCAGTTGCACCTCAGCCTTAAAAATGTGCAAGGGGTAAGGCAAGAAAAGACCTTCAAGGGACTGACCTTCCTTCAGGATACTTAACAGGAATCGAGAGCGATTTTCACTTTCACAATTTTTGAAAAACTCGACAAGGACAGATTCATTTACAGACTCACGATTTACAGGGTAGCTTTCGGGTAGACTAAGGTTTTCTCTGACGACCGAAGCATCAATTTTACATAGTATTTTCGATGCGGACCTACTCACAATGATCCTCTGAGAGGGAGAATAGTTCACCATGCACCATTCGGCAAATTCAGGGAAGTGGAGGGTTTTCTCAAGGACGAAATGGTACAAAAGAGACTTGCATACATTCAGAATGTCATTCCCCTGTGAAAAATAAGACCACAATTTCTCTTTGCTGCCGGACACGCTCCCTGTGGATAGGAAGGGGTCATAGATGCCCCTGTGTCTGTCTACTAAAAATTCCTCTCTGTCATCCATGACCTGACCAGACACACAAACCTCGCTCCCTTGGTCCATTTTTTAATTTATAATGGTAATTTGATGAAGGAGTTACAGGGTTAAAGTCCTACCTGGCTCACTGTGGAGGCGCATGTTCGGAACGTGCCAGGCACTGACAAATGGAAGCTCCCAAATCGCCAGGTCCTTTTCGCCGGGTCCCGAGAAAATAAAATAATCATTGGCGCGGTCAACCCTGCCTTTATAGGGCCACCCAATTCGCCACGTGGACAGCATTAACTTCCGCAACCACCACTTATCCCTAACTGCCGTGCACCTCTATTTTCCAGTTTCATTCAAGACCGTAGATCTGATTTCTCTTTAATTTCTGGCCTTTGGATCGTGTGCCACGTACCCCGTTCCACCCGGCCCCTTGGTGATAAACGACGTGCCAGTCTTCGTCCCGGAATGATCTCCTACCATTGATGAAATCGCCGTTTATCATGAGCCGTTGGATCGGGTGACACGTACCGAATTCCGATGGGAGTCTGGGACTTATCTCCCGTGCAAGTTTCAACCCCGGAATCGATCCCAACCGTTGATCATTCTGCCTTTAAGTTTCGACCGTCGGATCAAGCACTATGTACTGAATTCCTCTGGGCTCCTTTCTTTTATCCAACGTGCAGCTTTGATCCCCAAAATCATCCTCAGCCATTGATGTGATATGCCTTTAACCTTCCACCGTCGGATCATATGCCATGTACCAAATTCCGCTGATCACCTCAGAATTATCCACCGCGCTAGTTCACTCTCCGAAAATCATAATAGCCGTTGATCTGACTCGCTTCAATTTTCAACCGTCAGATCACTCACAGGGTAACTCATTCCGCTGGGTGCTGTAGGTTTATCAGTCGAGTAGTTTTTGGTTCTGGAATCAATCTCGATCGTAGATGCGATCCGACTGTGCCTCTCCGCCATTGGATCTAGTAGCCTGTACCTGATTCCACCGAATTGTGTCATTTTAACCGCTATGCAAGTTTACGAAGCGGATTGGATACGGACCGTTGATCCGCCCGAACCAACCTGACGACCGTTGATCTGTGCGCCTGATAAGCACCTGGTCAAACCTTTATCTTCCTTGCATCTCCGAGGAGCGGAGAGAATACCAGCCGTTGATTTTCTTCCTTCTTCCGTCGTGGCCTAGGATCTTCGGTGACTTGATCGCATTTTGCTTATAGCTCCATTTTTACGATATATCCTTTGATCCAAGTATCCAAACAACCATATTTCTTACTCCATGATGGTTTCTTATCCTCTTGATAAATAATGGTGTTAATAGCTGGCTCCATCTGGGGATGATATCCTCCCTGCGAGGTATCAAAGAACTCGTAGACCAGGTGCCTGTTTTTGATTTTGCCTACTAACTCCCAAAAACCCATCTTTTGTCTTTTTTAAATATATCATTTTTATATATTTTAGAAAATGAACGGTAGGCCTCCTAGATCTTAGGGCTTTCACTGCGAGCTTCAAATGCACTCGGCTTACCATTCATGTTTATTTGTGAAGAAAAACAAGTATATATAATCTATGATACAAAATTTTACCTTCCCCTTCAGGACAGGTAATGCTTCAGATATCTTCCATTTACAAGGTTACTCTCCAGAAGAACCCCGTTAGTATATTCCAGCAAAAACACATTCTGTCATCTATACCCAGCAACAACATAAGGTCCGACCCACATAGGGTCAAACTTTCCATGCTTGTCTTCATTAGGAGCATCCCACTTCAAGACCAGGTCATCAATCTGAAACTCCTCTTCCTTGATCCTTCTGTCAAAAGTATTCTTCATCTTCTCTTGATGAGACTGCACTTTGTCATAAGCCTTACTTCTTCGTTCTTCCAGCTCAATGATCTGATTTATCCTCCGCTGTATGTGATTTGGTTCTTCTTGCTGATCCTGGAAATATCTCATAACTGGTACCCCCAATGATGTTGGAAAAATTAATTCAGCACCATATACCAGTTGAAATGGAGACATGCCGATTGCTCTTTTAGTACTAATCCTATCAGCCCATAGAGCATATTTTAGTTTGGTGTGCCAGGATCTCTTATTATCTTCCAACAGCTTTTTGATAATCCTCACTAGGCTTTTATTTGAAGACTCAGCTAATCCATTTCCTTGAGGGTAATATGCAGTTGAGTGATTGAGGCTTATATGATACTTATGACAAAAGTTAATCATCTTCCTAGATTTGAAAGCAGCTGCATTGTCTGTTACTATCCTCTTTGGACACCCGAACCGAGACAATATATTTTCTTCAAGAAACTCCATGATCACATTCTCAGTGGCCCTCCTGGTA
The DNA here is from genome assembly GCA_001517045.1 of Pseudotsuga menziesii. Taxonomy (NCBI): domain Eukaryota; kingdom Viridiplantae; phylum Streptophyta; class Pinopsida; order Pinales; family Pinaceae; genus Pseudotsuga; species Pseudotsuga menziesii. Next base: position 891,285 of record LPNX010412459.1, on the reverse strand, counting down.
GGAATTACTTCTATCCATTTAGTAAAATAGTCTGTAGCTGTCAAGTTCCACCTATGCTGACCTGACGAGTTGGGGTTTATTTCACCAATAAAATCCAAACCCCATTGCTAGAAAGGAGCCTCAACTGTTATTGGACCCAGAGGGAGAGACAACACCTTTCTCTTACCATCGAAAATTTGGCATTGATGACATTTGCTGGTTTCTTTATATACATCAGAGAATAATGTAGGCCAATAATAACCAACTCTTAGGATTTTGTTTGCGGTCACCTTCCAAGAATGATGTCCCCCGCAGTCTCCTTTGTGAAATTCTCTGGTAACTTGCTGGGCTTCGTCCTCCAATAGACAATTTAGTAGAACTCCTCCAGGATCCTTCCAATAAAGATATTTATTTATGATACAGAATTTAGCAGATTTCAACTTTACAGATCTTGCTCTCGATTTACTTAATCCTTCTGGTGCTTGCAAATTTCGAAGGACATATACAATACCAGAATACAATGGAGAGGCTACAAAATCAGCCATCACTTCTATCCTTGTGTCCACCTGATCAGACTGGTGAGTCAAAAAATTGATCTGTAAAGATTCACAATTTGAGTTTGTCATCATCTTTGCTAACCCTTGCCCTTTAACCATCTTCGTGGGTTTTATTTCTATATCATATTCCAATAATGTAGCTATCAATCTCGCCCTCCGGCCTTTGGGGTCTGGTTGAGTCAAAATTGCTTTTACTGCAGCAGTTGGGACATGTGCAATTACATGGGAATGCAAAACATATATTCTGAAATCCTTTAATGCTTTAATCAGAGCATAGGCCTGTTTTTCCATGATATCATATTTCAACTCCCCATCCCGTAGCATTTTACTGAAAAAGGTTATGGGTTGTTCCAAATTTACATCATTTTTCTGCAATAATACCACTGCTATAGTATGTTCCGAAGCATATGAGAATACTGAAAAATCCTTGGTGAAATATGGACTTATCAAGACAGGAGCTTCTGAAATTGCTTTCTTGATTTCCCGAAATGACTTCTTAGCTTCTATATTCCACTTTATTTCATGACCTTTCTTCAACATATTTGTAATATTCATCAAGATCTCGACAAAGCTTGGTACAAATATCCTCAAAAAATTTACCTTTCCCGAAATGATTGTATCTCCTTTTTGCTTCTGGGTTCTCCCACCTTCAGAATTGCACTTACTCTTTCAGGGTCAATCTTTATGCCATCCTTGGATATTATGTGGCCTAGCAGCTTTCCTTATTCTAATGCAAAATTAGACTTCTTAGGGTTCAGAGATATGCCATACCTCCTACACTTCATGAAGACCTTCTCCAAAAGATGCAGATGTTCTCTGTCAGACTTTGAGTAGACTGTGATATCATCCATATAAATTACCACGAAACTTCCAATTTCTCCTGCAAAGGCAATGTCCATAGCCCGCTGAAAAGTGGCGCCCGCATTCATCAAACCAAAAGGCATCTTCGTGTACATGAAAGTGCCCCATGGTGTAGTAAAGGCGGTTTTCTCTTGATCTTCTGGCAGCACTTTGATCTGATTACACCTGGAAATACCATCCAGCATCGAAATCCTTTCAGCTCCCACCACTTGCTGCAGTATATGATCCATCTTGGGTAAGGGATAGTTGTCTTTCATGGAGACCTTATTCAAATTGCAGAAATCTATGCACAGTCTTATCTCTCCATTCTTCTTTCTGACAGGAACCAAATTTGCAACCCATTTAGAAAATCTAAGTGTAACAATGATCTTAGCATCAAATAATTCTTTATTTCCTTCTCAATGACATGGAGTAGCTTAGGATTGATCCTCCTGAGTTTCTACTTAAAGGCTTTTCTCCAGGCTTTATAGGAATAGTGTGTTGTATGATAGATGTATCATATTCCTTGAGGTCTTCATAACTCCAAGCAAACACATCTGTATACTTTTTCATCAACTTTACATACTCCTCTTTTTATTTTTCTGGCAGCTTCTTGGATAATTTTATGATTTTAGGATTTTCCTCAGTGCCAATATTTTTATCTTCAACGGCATCACCAACAGGTTTCACTTTGGGGTTCTTGGCAACATCATTTTGATCAAAGAGCCTTTCTAAAGGGATTAGGCCTCTTGGTATGAAATTATTTTTCAGCTGGATGATGTCCTTACCTCCCAAGGTCTTCTTTAACCTCTCAGTATCTTCTTCTGATTCGATTTCTTTGTCATCTTCAGGGGTCCTATCACTATCATTTTCATTGTCAAAATGAGTATTCACAAATTCTCCTGACAACTCTAGAAATATTTGGATCTGCATATCATCTTCAAACACCTGCCAGTATTTGGAATTGTCAGGGATAGAAGGTCTGTTCAAAATCTCCACCTGGTATTCTTTTTGACTAGTCATTGGGGTCTCAAATCTTCCAGCAGATACTGCCAAAGAATCAGCCACCAAATTGTCAACCCTGGGAACCACCTGAATCGTATGCTCTGTGAAAAAATTACCTAGCATATCCCATACTTCATTTCTGTAAGCCCTTATCCGAGGATGCCTGGCTTGATAACTCTCATTTACCTATTTTATCACCAACTCAGAATCTCCCAAGATCCTGACTCTTTGAGCCCCCAAATTTTTCAAAGCATGTAATCCCAATAACAAAGCTTCATACTTTGCTACGTTATTTGTGCATTCAAAAAGCAATTTGTATGACAAAGCTTTGAAATCATGAATAGGAGAAATGATATAGACACTAGCCCCAGCACCAACCTTCGCAACAGATCCATCAAAGTACACGATCCATTGGCCTTCTTTTTTCTGTTTTGCTTCCAAAGCTTCCTGTTCTAAAACTTCCTTTTCCCCACTTGCCTCAGACTTCTCTTGCAATGCCTTTTCTTCCTCATGTGGGACAGTCTCATTAAAGAAAATGGAAGACCCCAAATCAGTATCAACCGCATATATGTGATGGACTTCAGGTTTATCTTGACTGCTAACCACATAGGGAGTCCTTTTTTCACTATATAACCTTCTGCTTGGCATCTGGAACAGGAATCGTGGCATATGACATGTCCATCTGTAAACTACCTTTCAGCTTGGAGGTCCAAGATCTTGACAGCAATACCCCAAATTTAGGTGGAATATCTGCTACCACCACATCCATGACTATAGTTTAAGATGGCAACTTATTCAGGGTCACCACCATGTCTTTAATCAAACCAAGGCATTTTACTCTCTTGGAATCAAATGAATATAAATCCTTATATGCTCTAGTCACTTCCAATACTAGACTTTCCATGACTCCTTTGGGAATTAGATTATGGGATGCCCCTGAATCCAACATAGCATTGTGGACCACTTTGTCGAGCACATTTAGACTTAAATAGAAAGGAGGAACCTCTTCACCTTCTAAATTTTCAATTTTTGGTCCAAATGAAATAGCAAGATTATCATCATTTAGTTCTAAAATGTCTGACTGCCATTCTCCTTGGTTTTTGATCATTTTGGTGATAGTATCTTTGTATTCAGTGTTTCTCAATAATTCGTTAAATGGAACAGATATTTTTAGTTTTGAAAGCTCATTCTGTAAGTTAAAACCAACACCAATCTTTTCCACATCAATCGGAGTCGCCTTCTTTATTATTTTATCCCTTTGTACCTCCTTTTCAACCTCTTTACTCACAAAGGGTTCCTTTTGTAGTCCTTTTCCCTTTTCTTCATTCAAAGAACTAGAGGAAGGCTGATTTGGATTTGCCTTCCCTTTATTTATGGGGACATCCCTATTCCTCAGTCTCATTTTCCTTTGCACATCATCCATTGCATGCAAATAACCTCTCTAATAGAGCTCATTTTCAAATTCTTCATTTGGACCTTCCTGCGCAAACATGTTATGTTCTTCTTCAGTAAGATATATTTCTGAATCCTGTTCTCCAAACAGATGAATCTCATTTTCAGGTGGATCTTCTTCATCACCAACATAATTTTTAGGGAAAGGCGGACGGATAGGCTGTTCTTCTTGGTTTCTTGGATTCCTCTGCTGGTTTTGGGGAGGGACACTGGGATTGGGTCTTCTAAAATTTGGATTCCTGATTTGGGGATCCCCCTGCTCCCTATTGAAGGGCCTAGTATCCATGGTTAACTTATCCATCAACTTTTCCATAGTCTTCAACATTGTCTCAAATTTAACATCAGCGGAAGAAGATGAAGTAGAAGGCATATTTTCTTCCCTTCTCCTCCTGTCCATGTCTCTATGTTTTATCTTCCCACTAGCCATGATGTTAGCCTCCACTTCTAGGGCATCAGTAAACATGGCAGCAAGAGTTGCCGATCTCCTTTCCCGTAATGAAAATGCAAAATCATTATCAAAAGCTCCAGCATAATGCAATTGAGCAGCTGCAGGAGAAGGTTTTATATCTTCAGGAATAGAGTTGTAAGCCCTCATGAATCTACTTGAAAATTCATGAACAGACTCAAAACCCCCCTTCTTAAGACTGTTGTACTGAGATAGAAGCTGCAGAGGGTTCTGTTTATCGTCCCACCTGTCTAGAAAGGCGTTTTGAAAGGCCTGAAAATTTGCTATAGATCCATTAGGCAAGTCCTTAAACCAATTCTTTGCCTCCCCAGACAAACTTTGGGCAAATAACCGCAGTTTGACATTAGGATAGTCAACTTCTTCCAAGTCAATGAAATCTTCAAACTTGGCAACATGCTGTTTTGCGGTTATATCACCTTCCCCATCAAATAAAGAAATCCTCTGAGAATAATTTTGGGGGAGATCATGTAATACAGCTGGAAAACACAAGGGAGAAAATCTAGCGGCCATTGGCCTGGGTGGGTTCACAGGAACTGCAGTACTTTGAGAATGCTCGGAGGCTATTGTTTCAGCTTTAGAGGTTTGTTGCAAGTCCTTCCAGAGGGAATCTAACAGATAGGATTCTAACCTGCTAGGATTGGACTCAGTATTTTTGAGGTCGGATTCAGACCTAGTTCTCAACCCACAAGGAATGAACTCAATGTTTTTTAGGTCGGGTTCAGATCTAGTTCTTAACAGGGTCTGCGCAGTATTGACTTCCCATGCTGGATTAATATGGGAACCTGGTCATGACGATGGGTCGAACAAAGGGCAATCTAACTTCTCTTTATTCTTTCTCTTAAACAACTTTTCTAGATCCTCAAAAATATTCAGGATTTCGGTATCAGAGTTACCTCGTGTATGTCTTCTTGAAGCCAGAATGTCGTCCTTGAATTCTGAAACAATTTCACAATGAAGTCGCCATGGCAAATATACAACCTTATTTTCTCTTTGAAATTCCTGTTTGCCCATAGAAATCTCTCTTAATCTTTGTCATTCTCCCGGGGCAGATAAGCACTTTCGTCCCCGGCAACGGCACCAGTTTGTTAGCACTCAGAATGTATCCAGGTTGTAAAAGGTATACTCCAAGGTAACAGCAAAACCACTTTAGGAAGAAACTGGTATTTTCTTCCAGAGAGGGATCTCTCAATAAGGATTTAACAAGACCAGATTCAAAATAACATTCACAGATTTATGTATTTGGCTGAAACAATCACATAACCATTGGGCATGGAGTCATATACAAATATAAAAATACCACAAAGACATATATATGATATTCATCAAAGGCAAGATAATCATATCATCACAGTCATTCAAATTGATTCAGGTTGAACAGAAGAGATGAAGAAACAACCCATTAATACAGAGCATCCACAAGGATGAGTTCTATATCAACTTTAGCAGAAAAATCAAATAATATCTGAAATGATGATCAGAGCATACACATATGAATTCCAATCATCTAACGCTATATTCCAGATACGAGGAAGAAACAAAATGGAATGTTACACAAGGGAAATACAATCACATAAGAAAGAGGCACAGACTGTAATATCAACGACACATGAATCTCTGACAAAACTCTCATGCATTCACTTTGTCATTCCAAAAATAGATATGTTCTCCAAAATTATTCAATACCCGATGGGTTCCAACCCCCATCTCTTAAAAAAGATGCATATTTATACATAAAATGATCGGTGCTCCAACAAGGAGATCAATAACAGAATGATCCACTTAATTTAGAGTTTGTAACTGAATTCCTAACCCCTAGGAATTTTGTTACAAATCCAATCCTAACAGACCACAAAGTATGAATCAAATTGACAACAAACTTTGTCCCATCAGCTCCATATCTTTGCCCTATCAGCTCCACGTCTTTGCCCCATCAGCTCCATATCTTTGCCCCATCAGCTCCACGTCTTTGCCCCATCGGCTCTTTAGTGCATGACACCTGTTCGTAAGGATGGAGAATATACTTTGTCTTGCCAAACCGCTCCACAACTTTACACTGCTCCGAACTTGGGGTGTCACACTCCATCATTTCCCGAATAGCTACCTCGAGCTCCATATATGCTTCATAGGACTTTCTGGGCAATCTGCTCCTGATGATGGTGAACTTCTGCAGAATCTCGAAATCCTCTGTGAGCATATCCACGATGGTATTTCCTGTCAGTTTTTTCTCTAAATCATTGAATTTGGTGTGATCCATACGGCACTTAACAAGCAGGTTATGATAATGTTCTTGTGAGAACATGCGCCCTTCTCCATCCCAGAAAGAAGGCAATCCGTCCTCGAACAGTTCTTTAAACTCCTGTTTAAAATTATTTACCTGCAGCAACAATCCTTCTGACTTATCATGGACCGTTTTGATTAAGTGATGCTTATGGATGATTTTCTTTTCCCACATCACTATTGACACTCTGTCCTTTATGCCCAATTCCTGTAACTTCTGATATGACAATGAATTCAAAAAATTTAATGTGTTCTGAGCCGTAACAAGGGGTCTTTTCTCCATATGTTCGTTTACCAGTTTCAGCCTCTGGTGGGCCAGATTTATCATTATATTCAAATCATCAATAAAATTTAAATAGTGCCTGAACTTGGTAATCTCTATACATAGGGTATCCCAAATGATGTGTTTTTCCCGCTGAAGAGGGCCTTTCCCAATGCATTTTTCCTTTAGTTCATTAAATTTCTTCTATAATTGATTCCTGTCCTGCAGTATTTGCTTTTTGCTTTCATTAACTTTGGCCAGTTCAGCTTTCATCTTTTCATTTTCTGCTTTCAAATCTTTGATTGCTTCTTCTTTCAGACTCACCTGGGACATCGGCACCAACAAATCGTCAGTAGAGAAATCATCTAATGGCTTCTGGATATTTACAATAGACAGGTCCTCGCCGGTGGGAGTCTATCTCATCAACTCTTCCATAATCTCCTTCTCTTCATTCTGATCTTTTTTCATCAAGGAGATTTGGGATAACAGCTCCTCCCTTTCGGCTTCCCACTTCTCTTTTTCTTCTTGTAGCTCTCCTGCTCTTCCTTTGTATTCCATCATCTCCTGATGGACTTTATCCTTTTCTTCTTGGAGGGCTAGCAACTCAGATGACTGAACATGTTCAGTACCTGGGATCTTCAGTTTCTTCTTCAGGACCTAGAGCGCATTATCCTTTTCCTCTAACAACCTTTTGACTGCCTGTGTACTGTCTGAACTAGCAATGTATGTCTGCAGCTTCTTAATTTGAACAATGTTTGCTTTATTTTCCACTTTCTCATGTTTCAATTGGATCTCCAATTTATCTATCAAAACCTGTAATTTACTAATCTTCACCATGGCTTGTAGTAAGTCTGAGTAGAGGATATCGCTGGTCTGTTTGTGGAGTTGAATTTTATCTGGAGTGCTGATTTTGTCTAACCGGATCTCCATTTCAGCCATTTTCTTATCGCTTACCATAGCCATTTTAAAAGTATTCCTCTCGGCATCTCTAGTAGAGACCAGAGAGGTCTTCAAACTGTACAAACTTCTAACCTTCGGGAGCAAATTCCTCATTTCCTCCATAGACTGTTTCCTCTTTTCCATGTAACTGGCCTTTAGGTCTTCCTTCGACTTAAACACATGGTATAATTCTGAACTATCTACATCACCCTCTGTACTTTTAAAAGAGATTTGACTTACTTGTACTGCTTTCAGGGGAACTAGGGCACCTCTTTTGGAACTATCAGAAACCTCCTCACCTACAATTTCACCACTTTGCAGTAGCTTTGTCCTTTTATGGGGGCCCTCCTCGTCTACATCCATATTCTCAGTTTCAGACAAACTCCTCTTGACCAAAATACCAGCACCTTCTGTTATTCGGGCTGCTGTCTCTTCATCAGACTTTGACCTGTCAGTACATTGTAGCAAATTGGCCATTTCAGCTAGCCCCTCAATAGCCTGATGCTCAAATGGTTTATTCCTGTTTTCCTGTTTTCTCAATGAGATCACTTGGTGGGGGTCGTAGTTCATATTTACATCTTGTATGAAATCCATATTCTCCATCAACTTTTCTACAAATGCCAGGGCACCTTTACCTTTAAAAATTAAAGGGCTGACTTTAAATGGAAATTTAACATTCGAATATTTCTTGAAAGCACCAAAGTGCTCTTCCTCAGATAGCAATCTCTGCCTCATGAACTCTAGTGCGAAAATCCTTGGGGTCAAGAAGGATGGTAGCCTATAAGGATGACCAGTAAATCCATATATTCTTAACACTGTGTAACCTCTGTACAGGAACCAGTCCCCCACCCGATCTTCGGGTGGTGACTGCATTAGGTATCTCATTTCGTCTAGGACATGGGGCAGGTCCTCATCAAATAACATTCTGTACATTCCGGACATGATCAAATTGGCAAATTCAACCATGTTGATTTGCTTAGGCAAATCAGAAGAACATAGATCACTTAAGAATTTCAATTCAGTAACATTAGGGCACAATAACATGTTAAGCAAGTATGTTTGAAACCTAAAGAACTGGAATTTGGGAAATTCAGTCAACTGAAGGTGGATCGCTTCGGCAAGGTACTCATCTAAATTAAGCACGGGGACTGACTGGGACTCAGGGCTTAAAGAATTTATTTTCAATAAGAAACCAAGGGTAACATCACCTATACGACAATCGTCGTCTAGACCTAACACTTGACATACCAAAGACATCACCAGTTGCACCTCAGCCTTAAAAATGTGCAAGGGGTAAGGCAAGAAAAGACCTTCGAGGGACTGACCTTCCTTCAGGATACTTGACAGGAATCGAGAGCGATTTTCACTTTCACAATTTTTGAAAAACTTGGCAAGAACAGATTCATTTACAGACTCACGATTTACAGGGTAGCTTTTGGGCAGACTAAGGTTTTCTTTGACGACCGAAGCATCAGTTTTACACAGTATTTTCGACGCGGACCTACTCACAATGATCCCCTGAGATGGAGAATAGTTCACCGCGCACCATTCGGCAAATTCAGGGAAGTGGAGGCTTTGCTCAAGGGAAAAATGGTACAAAAAAGACTTGCATACATTCAGAACGTCATTCCCCTGTGAAAAATAAGACCACAATTTCTCTTTGCTGCTGGAAACGCTCCCTGTGGATAGGAAGGGGTCGCAGATGCCCCTGTGTCTGTCTACTAAAAATTCCTCTCTGTCATCCGCGACCTGACCAGACACACAAACCTCGCTCCCTTGGTCCATTTCTTAATTTATAATGGTAATTTGATGAAGGAGTTACAAGGTTAAATTCCTACCTGGCTCACTGTGGAGGCATGTGTTCGGAATGTGCCAGGCACTGACAAATGGAAGCTCCCAAATCGCCAGGTCCTTTTCACCGGGTCCCGAGCAAATAAAATAATCATTGGTGCGGTCAACCCTTCCTTTATAGGACCACTCAATTCGCCACATGGACAGCATTAACTTCCGCAACCACACTTATCCCTAACTGTCGTGCACCTCTATTTTCCGGTTTCATTCAAGACCGTAGCTCTGATTTCTCTTTAATTTCTGGCCTTTGGATCGTGTGCCACGTACCCCGTTCCACCCAGTGCCTTGGTGATAAATGATGTGCCAGTCTCCGTCCCGGAATGATCTCCTACCATTGATGAAATCGCCGTTTATCATGAGCCATTGGATCGGGTGACACATACCGAATTCCACTGGGAGTCTGGGACTTATCTCCTGTGCAAGTTTCAACCCCAGAATCAATCCCAACCGTTGATCATTCCGCCTTTAAGTTTCGACCGTCGGATCAAGCACTATGTACTGAATTTCGCTGGGCTCCTTTCTTTTATCCAACGTGCAGCTTTGATCCTCGGAATCATCCTCAGCCATTGATGTGATATGCCTTTAACCTTCCACCGTTGGATCATACGCCACGTACCGAATTCCGCTGAGCACCTCGGAATTATCCACCGCGCTAGTTCACTCTCCGGAAATCATAATAGCCGTTGATCTGACTCGCTTCAATTTTCAACCGTCAGATCGCTCACCGGGTAACTCATTCTGCTGGGTGTTGTAGGTTTATCGGTCGAGCAGGTTCTGGTTCCAAAATCAATCTCGACTGTAGATGCGATCTGACTGCGCCTCTCCGCCATTGGATCTAGTAGCCTGTACCTGATTCCACCGGATTGTGTCATTTTAACCGCTATGCAAGTTTACGAAGCAGATTGGATACGGACCGTTGATCCGCCCGAACCAACCTGATGGCCGTTGATCTGTCCGCCTGATAAGCTCTCGGTCAAACCTTTATCTTCCTTGCATCTCTGAGGAGCAGAGAGAATACCAGCCGTTGATTTTCTTCCTTCTTCCGTCATGGCCTAGGATCTTCGGTGACTTGATCGCATTTTGCTTATAGCTCCATTTTTACGATATATCCTTTGATCCAAGTATCCAAACAACCATCTTTCTTACTTCACCATGGTTTCTTATCCTCTTGATAAATAATGGTGTTAACAACTTGGAGAAGTAGCTGGAAACCTTTACAAATGAGTCATAAAATCCAAAGCAAAGCTGACTCCCAGTACACCCCCTAAGGTACTAGAATCTTGATAGAACATAGTAAAGGAAAATACTCATAAAATTCAAGAGGTCAAGGCACTTTGTGCCCAGTCATATCAAGAGGTTTCTCAATCATAGGAAGCCTTGATGGATGACACAATTCTATAGTATGTAAAAGAGAAACTTCATACTTTTGAATAATTTTTTAATAAGATGAAGAATGAATTGAAGAAGTTTCCAACAGTGGAAAATATGAGAAAGTATTCCCATTTTAAAATATTCGAAAAATAACTAGTATATAGACTACGGACACAAAAACAACAATGAACAGATCATGTCATGGAGCTACAAACGGAAGCAGAGAAAGATACAGGAACAATATACTCAATTCATGAAAAAGTGCGACAGGAATTGGGTGTGGTATAAGTAGAAACTTTGGAACATACTAGTTTTGAACTTATGGAACAATTGTAGAAAATCTAGGAAGAGGTGTGACAAGAAGGAGAAGTAATAATGAAAATATGTTAATATTTTCAGATCAATATCGCATCGACAAAAAATTTAGACTAATGTGGCTTGGGAGGATCCACAGGTGAGTGTTGGGGGAATGTTGGACGTAGGAAAAGATAAACAAAATTTTGTTTAGAAAGATGAAGGTTTTGGTTGCAAGACGAGCAAAGGACGCAACAGAAGAAGTTGTGACAAAAGAGGATAAAATCAAGTTGAAATGAGGAGTTTGGCATAGGTTTGGGTAAACGGTAGTTAGAATAATAGTCTATTTTGGGAATAAATACTGATTGTAAATTGGGACGATAGTACCTATATTTAGATGTAACGGTATGTTTTGGGTGGGTAGAACAACTTGTCGACTGAGAGTTGAGAATCGGTTGATGGTTAAATCAATAAGTGTAAAATATTATAAAGTTGATCCAAGCTGTGTGTGGATCATAGATATATATATTTGAAATTATTATTGTTGTTGAGACATGACATAAGGAGAGATATAATAGAGGAAAAGAGAGAAATATCATAACCTGAGAGAATGAGACGAGTAAGGAGTTTATTGATTTTAGATAATATCTAAAGAAGAGCCTGTAGGCTGTGTACATAGACCAAAGGCATTCAAATATTACTCATGCCAGATGAATAGTGCCTTTGTGGTTTTTCCCGGATGGGTTTCCACATTAAACCCATGTCTTTGTGTTTATGATGAATGGATTCCTATCGTGAATGAATATGTTTAAGTGTGTTGAGAATATAGTGATTTGATAATATGGAATGTTGATTAATGTGTGTTATAATTTATACACAATAATATTTGAAACTGAAATTCGATGCAATCCGATGAAATTGACCCTGTCGTCGGATTTCACCTTTTTAATTACAATTTTTTTGTTTCTTTTTTAAATTTACTCCAGGTTCCTTTGGATATCTGATTTTCGTCAGTCATCCCATGGTAGTCGTTGAATTACCAACAATAGTCGTCAGATATTCGACTTCTATCGTCAGATTACCAATGACAAGATTACAATGGTTAATATCCTAATTTCATTAGATATCCGATGATAATTTATTTTTAGAAAATATATAATAGGAGTGTCATAATCATCATCATTATCGTCATCATCATCATCATCATCATCATCATCATCATCATTATTGTCATAATAATTGTCATCATCATCCTCACTATCATCATCGTCATCGTCATCGTCATCATCATCCTCACTATCGTCATCGTCGTCATCATCATCATCATCATCATAAATATTGTCATCATCATTATCATCATCATAATCATCATCATCATCATCCTCACCCTCACCCTCATCCACATCCTCATTGTCATTATCGTCATCATCATCATCATCCCCATCATTGTCATCTTCATAATTATCATAAATATCCTTATCGTCAACATCCTTATTGTTATCATGATCCCCATTGTCATCAATATCCTCATCGTCACCATCCTCATTGTCATCATGATCCTCATCATCGTCATCATTATCATCATCATGATCATCATTGTCATCATCATCCTCATCCTTATAGTAATTTTTATCATCATCATCATCACCATTATTATCATCATCATGATTATTGTCATCATCATCGTCGTTGTCGTCCTCCTCATCATCATCATCAACGTCGTCATCAGCATTATCATCATGATCACCATCATCATCCTCATTGTCATCATCCTCATACTCATCCTCATCCTCATACTCATCATCATCGCCATCGTCATCATTGTTAGCATCATCTACATCCTCATAGTCATCGTCATCATCATCATCATCATCATCACCATTATCATCATAATCATCATTATCTGTTGCGATATTTCTGTGGTTATTAGTTTCAGTTGATTTCAGAGCATCCACAGTTCCAATGTCACGTTGTCGACATTTCGAATCCAAATCGGGATCCATCATCAGGACGAGTTTGTCAATTTTTGGAGAGTATCTGATCTTCGTTATTAATAATGGAGATGTAGAGATAAGTTAATAATGTTGGCTATGTGGAAGAATTTTTAGGGTTTCAGTGAAGAAGACAGGGTTTTGGTTCTAAAATAATTAGTTTTAATTTTAATTATAGTGTATGGGTAATAGTATATTATTACTAATGTTTAATTAAATATTTTTAGTTTTTTAATTAAGGTATTTAAATATTTATAGTATTAGTAATAGTGTTTTAATTGATTATAGTTAATAGACTTACTTAAAAACATTAGTTTTGGATAAGACAAATAAATAAATAATTAATTTAAAAATTAAAAGATTAATTTAAAAATTAATTAATTTAAATTATTTCTTTTTGATTTATGGTTGAGAATAGGTGGAAGCCAACTTGTGCTCACTTTGAGGCCTCCATCCCTATTTAAATTGTTAGGAAGTTTAATTATTTCTAGGGCTTCTCTAAATTTCCTTTTGAAGTAATGGTCTTCTTTAGCAATAATCTTGGTGTCTTCCAAGCGGATTTGGTGTTTGATTTTGGCACAATGTTCTGCAAGAGCCGAGGTGCGGATGCGTTCATTCTTTAGATCAGCTCCATGTTCTTTTAATCTAGTCTGAAAGGAGCGTCCTGTGTTGCCAATGCAACTAGTTTTGCAAGAACATGGGATTCTATAGACACCCTTAAATTGTCTTTGATCAATTGGGATTTCACTGATTTCATTTTCATCCTAATGGTCTCAAAGGGTTTGAAAGAGGTTGTGATATTGTTCTTCTCAAGTATTCTAGAGATTTTGTCTGTGACCCCCTGAATGTAAGGTAAGTAAGCCCTAGGGTTGGTGGTTTCATCTTTGGAGGTTGTCTTCTTAGTGTGGTTTTCATTGTAGGCTTTGTTTAGGGTTCTTCTAATATCTTTGGGCTCATAGCCTATGTTTTTAAAGAATTCTCTAAGGTGGTCCCTTTCTTCATCAAGGTGTTAATTTTATGAGATCCTTGAGCCTCTAACGTCTAAGGTGTTAATAACCCCAATTTTATGGGAGGGATGGTGGTGAGAGTCTGCATGGAGGTAGCTCTCAGTACAAGTCTTCTTTTTGAAGACTCTATGTCCTAATGTTCTGTCTTCTCTTCTAGTTAATAGGACATCAAGAAAGGGGATGCTCCCATTTTCTTCTAGTTCCATTGTGAACTTTATGTTAGTGGAAATATTGTTTAGATGGGTGTAGAACTTCTTGAGTTCAACTTCCCCATGTGGCTAGATCACATTGGTGTCATCTACATATCTCTTCCATCTTGTTGGTTCAATGGGTAGGAATCTAGAGCTTCTTTCTCGAATTTTTCCATGAAGAGGTTTGCTACTATGGGTGAGAGGGGTGATCCCATGGCTACTCCTATGGTTTTTTCATAAAACTCTCCTTGGAAACTAAAAAAAGTTGATCTTAGACACACCTCTACTAACATGGCTATGTTTGGATCAATAGTCTCTTTGATGACTTGGATGGCTTCATTCAAGTAAATCTCCGTGCAGAGGGAAACCACATCAAAACTTAGGATCATTTCATCAAGTTCTATCTTCTCTGTTTTGATTAGAAGAGCCCTAAACAAATCCTACAACGAAAACCACACTAAGAAGACAACCTCCAAAGATGAAACCACCAACCCTAGGGCTTACTTACCTTACATTCAGGGGGTCACAGAAAAAATATCTAGAATCATTAAGAAGAACAATATCACAACCTCTTTCAAACCCTTTGAGATCATTTGGCAGAAAATAATATCAGTGAAAGACCCAATTGATCAGAGACAATTTAAGGGTGTCTATAGAATCCCATGTTCTTGCGAAACTAGTTACATTGGCGAAACAGGACGCTCCTTCTAGACTAGATTAAAGAACATGGAGCTGATCTAAAGAATGAACGCATCCACAACTCGGCTCTTGCAAAACATTGTGCCAAAACCAAACACCAAATTTGCTTGGAAGACACCAAGATTATCTCTAAAGAAGACCATTACTTCAAAAGGAAATTTAGAGAAGCCCTAGAAATAATTAAACTTCCTAACAATTTAAATAGGGATGGAGGCCTCGAAGTGAGCACGAGTTGGCTTCCACCTATTCTCAACCATAAATAAAAAAGAAATAATTTAAATTAATTATTTTTTAAATTAATCTTTTAATTTTTAAATTAATTAATTATTTATTTCTATGATCCAAAACTAATCTTTTTAAGTAAGTCTATTAACTATAATCAATTAAAACACTATTAATAATACTATAAACATTTAAATACCTTAATTAAAAAACTAATTATTTAATTAAACATTAGTAATAATATACTATTACCCATACACTATAATTAAAATTAAAACTAATTATTTTAGAACCAAAACCCTGTCTTCTTCACTGAAACCCTAAAAATTCTTCTACATAGCCGACATTATTAACTTATCTCTACATATCCATTATTACTAACGGAGATCAGATACTCTCCACAAATTGACAAACTCGTCCTGATGATGGATCCTGATTTGGATTCGAAACGTTGACAATGTGACATTGGAACTGTGGATTCTTCGAAATAAACTGAATCATCATCATCATCATCATCATCGTAATCTTGTTATCAGGAATATAACACCTTCTGTGGACAGAAGCTGTTCCTCTGGTCTGAATGGTTCAATTCCAGACCAAATGAGTAACCGCTAGGTTGAAGACTTTCCCTGAAAGATATGGATTCCTGGAATAAAAATATGATGAAATACCTGTAGACCTATAGAAGCACATAAAACATACAACAACATCAAAGATACCAGAAAACTATCCATAGATCCATATCAGTGACTAAGGAATCCAATAATATATACGTGAGATTAAAACAGAACAGATATGGGAAGGAAATCAACTTTGCATTAATAGATGAATGAAAGAGCTTACAATAGGTTTTACTTAGTGTCGATGCACTCCACAAGAATATCACCTCATCCTCGACAACTCCAACTTGCTCCTTTATGCTCTCTAATGGATTAGGCCAGGATGTTAATTCAGCAGCATAACTTTACTTCTTTCTTCTCTCCCCAACCATGGAGTATGAGCTTGTATTTATAGGGCTCAAAGGGATAGGAATGGTTGATAAATTGGTGGGTGAGGTGGCCATGAGATCCTCAAAGGAGGGATCTCGAGCTTAACTGAACCAGGTGAATAGTTATAAGGCTAGGAACAAGGCTTTTGTTCTAGAAGCTTCGTGAAACCTCTGTTTTTCACTTTTTACCAAGGGCACCGCTTATACTCCTTTATGATAGAGTGATGAAGGGGGAGAACCACACCAACAAAAAAGGTTAAAGGCAATATCATTGCCTAGTTTCCACATAACTTGGGTGGTGCTACATAAGGTACTACTTATCTACTTGAGGGTAAGAGCGGTGTTGAAGTTTTGTATGTTAAAACCAACACCTAGAGTATGTTTCATTTCAAGTTTGGGATTTGAGGACAAATATCTGTGTTAGGGATCCTATCACATGCTGGTGACAAATTTTGAGCGTAACAGAATGCCCCCTAAAGCATGAGGCTAGAGGGATACAATAGGCGAGAGCTTTGATAGAGCAAGTTATCACTTCGAGGTAAAAGCTAGCTTGATCGGAGAGTGTCATCGAGCAGGCATATGCAATACATCAATACTTTTACTTGTGAATAAATGTAACCTCATCATGGCTATAGACCAATACAAGGAAGATCCATGAGAGGAATGAACAACCATGGCTACTAGAATACAACGTAGATCCATGTGATAGAGTACTCAAACTTAGACATAGCTACGAAATATACAACATAGATCTATGTCATACAGACACAAATTTGAGCATATCCACGACCATACAAATGTGGATCCATTATGGTACTTCATACAATATACTCCATCACAACCCGGGGAGAAAGCTATGAGTGCTTAACAAATACCCAGGGTCTTCATCTCGTCTTCCATAAAGTATGATTATATCCATGTGATTACAATGATCTGAAGTCAAACATGGTAGAAACCAATTGATTACTGGCCAATGATGTGAATCGTTAAAAAGTGAGGGAGATCACCATTGATGTTAATGATTCCCAAGGTACCCTAGTACAATCCACTGAGTGTGAATAGATGTTTTGATGTCGAACACCCAGTGGAATATTTCAATCAAAGGTAAATGATGTGAACCTATGTCGAGAGCGAGAGAATATGTCATTGAGGCATACAGATCTCAAGGTACTAAATTTGATTCTAAGACTAATTCCCAGATGATGAGTTGATGTCGACAGGAATATTCTCGTCGAAGGAGGGCCATGATGAATCCCACATCAACGACATGAAACTAGGAACAAAGTTTTGGAATTTTGTAGATAATGTAACCATAGGATTGACTCAAAGTATTGACACACAGGCGGTTTCAACTGTAGGATTAAAATTCTTTATTTCCTTTGAACATTGGGCGGCACGACAAAAGGCTTGGCAATAGGACTAGACCAGAAGGACACACAATCTGATAGTGGACAATGCATTATTTTGAAAGGCTCAAAGGAGTGACATGACTCATGAAAGGGGATTGACTTATAAATCAGTTGAATACCCAGTTGACTGAATGATATGTGGACAAAACAAGTTCCATGTTCAAAGGTGACAAACAACTGCCATTTGATTTGCAAAAATATTCCCTTCCCTTAATTTCCCCATCATGATTGATGAGTGCCTCTTTTCATTTTTATGAGTCCAAAGAGGGTATCAAACACTCGTTTAATCTCATCCAAAGATAAGTCCATTCCCATATATTTCACGAACCTAAGAAAGGAGGGGTTCGTTCCCAAAAAAGGGTCTCTCAGTGTGAAGTTTAACGAGTCCAATGAAATAAAACTCGGTATCGTTCATATTTATAGAGTCTGAACGAAGAAGAAAGAAAACTCCAAAAGGTCCTTTTTAGTAAATAGTCTATCTGAACCGAAAAAGAGATAACCTACTGTCAGAGAGAAGACTCTTCAAATAATTTTACGAGTATGAAGAAGACAAGTACTTGACAATCTTTTCATATTTAGGGAGTCCGAAAAGAGCTTAAAGGAGACTCCATTAGGTCTCTTTTTACGATGAGAAGTTTTACGAGCCTAAAAAGAATCAGAAAAGGACTCGAAACTTTGATACTGAGTTCTGAGAGCGTGACCAAAGTGTCGAAACAAATACTCGGGGACTTTTTTCGTTTTATGGAAGTACGAAAAATCCAAAAACAAACTCCCCATAAAATTTAATGTTAACGTTTCTATCCCTGCAAGACTCAAAAACAATATTAACCTCTCAAACAATGACTTTAGTGGACTATATAAGTGGATTTTATAATAATAATGATATCAAAATATCAAAATAGAATTAGAAAACCCTAAAAATAGATATAAAAGTCATTTTAAATAGTAAAAATCAAACCATTTTACTATTTACCACATAGTAAGAGCATTTTGGAGAAAATTTGAGCCAGATCTTTAGTCAGAGATTCCGGGTTATTCAACCGTCCGATTTGAGCGCCGTCAGTGCCAAGTAAATGAAAAAAACCCAACCTTTCTTTTTAAAGCATCCAAAGTTTTATTTTATGAGGGTATTGGGTTGTTTTAGGCAAGCCCTAAACCTCAAATGCGGGCACCGCTCCTGCCCCTTACGGAACAGGCGGTGCCATCACTCTATGCAAATGGAGCTCAGGAGGTGCTGGCTGTGAGTGGGGAAAAATGAATAAATAAGAAAAAGCATAAGTTTTTAATTGATTTTAATGATTTATTGTGTTTCTAATTGGTCCATTAATTGTTTTTGGCAGGTCCCAAGTGATAAAAAATGGTCATATGGAAATAACGGCAACACAATGATGATGATGCTTTTGTCGAGAGAAATGTGGGATGCATAGCCTCATTGAGGAATTGTGGCCTCCTCAAATTCTTCCACACACCTAGAATGGTTTCTCATGAGTGATTGCTGGAGTATATCCTCCATATGTGGAACCTAGAGCATAAATACTTCGAGGTAAGGGCCCACGTATTGACAGTTGAGGTAGAGGATATCTACTTCTTGACTGGATTATTGAGATGGGGTGCTCCAATTTCATTGACTGGTTCATGTGGAGGGGATGTCACTACCCAAGAGTTGATCGATTGCTACTGCCTTCTTGGTACTAGAACTTTGAGGAAGAAAATTCCCATTAAGGCAATGAGGGATGATCCTCTCCGTATTGTTCTTTTCACCATGCAGAGGTCAGCTGGGAGCTAAGGGCCTCATCAGACTTCTAGGGCACACATGTTATACGTGATAGAGGCTATGGAACCTACTATCTTTAATTGGGCAGAGGAATTACTACCAATCTTCAAGGACCAGATGACTAAATGTCAGCAGGGAGAGATAAAATAGTTTGACTATGGTTCCATATTAGCCTGTTTCATTTTTGAGTGGGTCCCTCATCTGAGTCCCCAAGTGGTTTTTACTGAGCTAAGGGCAAGATACCCTCATATGTTGAGGTCGGTCAAGATCATGGCCCACACAGGAGCAGGAAGAGGGAAAGTGAAGTTCGGGGATCCATTTTTCTACTGGCTGAACGACCAGATCCTCATGGTTGAGGATTATGCGTATGCTGGTACATATTTCAGAGGCGGCCCTAACCTACCACTTCCACCTGATGGACAGTGGGGAGACATAGGTAAGAAACAAAACCCTAAGATGACCGTTTGTGTTTTTGTATTTTTGAATGTTTTTTTAATTTTTTGTGTATAGTAACAAGACCTAAAAATTTCCATGTAGATGTCAGAGTGGCATGACTTGGGGATCTCCCCACTGGATAGACGAGCGGGAGCTTAGTTTATTCAACGAGGCAAAAAGCCGATGGGAGAGATGGAGGAGAACCTGGAGAGGTTTACTTTGGAAATACCTGATGCATCCATCGATGATCTCTCGATGCGATATCGATGAGAGAGTGCCATAATGTTTTAGTCGTTTGCTATGTAGGGTAGTGTAGGCTGTCATGTGCTACCATGAGCATCACTAGACAGTTCTACATGATGTTTTACTGAAAGCTGATATAGCTTCAGGATTTTGTATGATTTTGTGGTGAGTGAAGGCCAGAGTGCTTCAGATGAGGTCTCATGACTTGTTTTTGTAAAAGACTTTATATATATATACTTTTTCTTCCGATGTTTATGTGCTTCAAATGGAAAATGTATTTACATGAGTTTTATATGTTTTTACTATTTATTTACAATATGACGAACCATGTTTGATTTTCATGTTATGAATGGGCAATATACCAGTCTAGGATATAATTTTCCAATGAATCAGCAATTGCATTGTCTTCCCTTGGGATATGCCTATATGTGATAACCTCAAATGAACTTTCCAATAGACGTATCCTCCAATAGAGACGTAGTAGTATAGGGTTTCTGATGGTATAGAACTAGTTCAAATGACAAAGCAATAATTGTGAGTCCATGAAAACTACCAATTCATGAATGTCCCGGGATGTAGCCTCAGTCAAAATACCTATGACTGCTTCATACTAGACGATATTGTTGGTAGCAGGACCAATACAAACCGCTCCCGAACTGACTAGATCAAGTGCAAGGAAATATAGAACCCAAGAAGCTGAAGCAAGGTTCAGGGTATAGCAGAAAGCACGATCAGCGAAGCCATAAAAATCCATCTGATCTGCATAACCAAAACATGGTATAAACAGTCTAGACACTAAACTCAAAACCATATTGAAAATACTAAAACACACTCAAAATTCAAACAATGTACATATATACAAGGTACCATACATAAATGATTTAGGCATAGTACCTCTTTAGGTACAACCCATTGCGAGGTTGCCTGAAGGGGACTCTATCATATTCCACGAGCTCATAGGCCCCTTTCTCTAAAACCTTGGAAATGATAAAAGGACCGTAACACATTGATTCAAACTTTCCTTTTCCTAGATTATCATGTCTTTGATCATAAGTCAAGACTAGGTCACCTTCATTAAACACATGAGGTTTGACAGATTTATCGTACTACGCCTTGACTCGTTTCTTATGTGCCTCATTAACTAAGGCAGTGTCTCGTCTAGTTTCATCAAGGTTGGTCAAGTATAAAAACCTTTCTTCCTCAGTAGAAGTATTAGGGATAAGTTCAACGGCAAGTTTCAAAGATGGAATATGACACTGAATAGGTAGGACAAATTCTAGTCCATATAATAACTGAAATGGTGTAAAACCACTCGTTGTTTTTACTGAAGTTCTATAAGCCCAAAGAGCGGAGAAGAGAGTCTGGTGCCAGTTGGATTTGTGATCTTCAACCATTCGATGCAGCATATTTGTTAAAACTTTGTTAATGGCCTAAACTTGACCATTAGCTTGCGGATAATAGGGAGTTGATTTTTCATGAAGAAAACCCAACTTAGCACTTAACTCTGCCATCATCTGATTCCAAAAATGTGATCCATGATCAGTGACAATAGACTGAGGAACTCCAAACCTAGTTATTACATGGTTCAAAAGGAAGAGAGTGGCATTCTTACCATCTTTTGCATATGTAGGCATAGCCTTAGCCCACTTAGTGAAATAATCCACGGCTACTATGATGTAACCATGCCCCCTGGCTGAGGTAGGCTTACAATGCATGGCATCTATCACCCATTTGGAGAAAGGGCCAATGACAATGATGGGGTGTAACGGAGAAGGGTGGGTGCACTTTTTTGGATAAAAGTGTTGACATGGTGGGAATTTTTTAACAACCTTGTGACAATATTTAAAAATAGAAGGCCAGAAATAGCCAGCACAAAGGATTTTTTGAGATGTAGCCATCCCAGAAAGATGATCACCACATGCTCCAGAATGGTAGTCATTTATTACATGTTCAGCCTCGTCATGGGTGAGGCATCGTCGGAGAATGGTATCTATACCACTTCTATACAATGTATCATTGAGGATAAGATAGTACTTCATGTGGTGACGGATGTGGCGACGATCATCACGAGATATAATAGGATGAAAATTCCGTGTCTAGAGATAAATGATTAAATATCCATACCATAGATTAGTTGTGCTTAGTAGGAATATAAATTCATCCGGGAATGAATCACTGGGTTTAGAATCCATTAAAGCACAGGGAAGGTCACACATCAGCTCTGCAAAGACTAATGATTTTTTCAAATTAGCTTTGGAAATATCAAGGTCAAACTCCTGTAAGATGACAATCCACCGGGAGTATTTCCCCCCTAGCACTTGACGAGTCAGGATGTAGTACATAGGGTTTTGGTCTACAAGTACGATAGTGGTGTGAAGCAGGATGTAGTGACAAAATTTTTGGACAACAATGATCGTAGCCGATGTTAGCTTCTCCACACACAATTATTGAGTTTTGAAATTGAGAAGATTCTTACTGGAATAATAAATCACGTGTTCTAGGCCGTTCTGGTCCTCTTGGAATAAAACCATCCCGATAGTAGTAGTAGAGGCAGCAACATACAAGAGAAAATCCTTTGAGTAATCCAGGGGATGTATCACGGGTGAATGAGTCATAGTGTGCTTAAGATTATTGAAGGCTCATTGGGCCTGGTCATCCTAGAAGAATGGAGTATCTTTCTTAAGGAGATGCATATAACCATGTGTTTTCTTAGCAAAGTTACAAACAAAATGGTGCAGAAAGTTTTCCTTCCCTTGCAAACTTTAGAGTTCAAGTAAGTTGGTTGGGGTAGGTATAGCGAGTATTGCAGCAATCTTTAATGGGTCAATCCAAATACCATATTTGGAAACCATGAAGCCTAAGAGACGTCTTGTATCAATGCAAAAAACACATTTGTGTGGGTTCAACTGTATTTTGTAATGGCAACATCTCAAAAAAATGTCTCTAAGATGTTGAGGATGGTATTCCCATTGTTGTGAATGCGCAAGGAGATCATCGAGGTATGGCTCCACGATGTGCTTAATGTTGTGAAACACATAGGACATAACGCGATGAAATGTGGCCCCAAATTTCTTAAGACCAAAGGGTAACTTACTATAGGCAAAGGTTCCCCATGGGCATATAAATGTTGTCTTGTGCTGATCGGTGGGAAATATCTCAATCTGATTGTAGCCGAAAAATCCATCCATAAATGAGAAAATGACACTCCCAGCACAGTTATCGATAATATGATCGATGTGTGGAGTCATAAAGTTTTCTTTAGGACAACCTTTATTCAGGTCTCAGAAATCGATACAGACTCGAATAGTTCCCTGCTTTTTATTTATAGGAATGATGTTTGATACCCATTTCATCAGGGGTACAGGATAAATGAATCCCTCCTTTAGAAGTTTCTCAACTTCCGCTTTTATAGCCGCATCCTTCCGTAGATGGACTTATCTAAATTTCTGCCTAACCGGTCTAGTTGTAGGATAGGTTTTGATCTCTTGGACCACAATAGAAGGATCTATCCCAAGTATTTCTTCATAAGACCAGGAAAAAACATCTTGGAACTCTTTAAAAAGTTCTCTATACTCTTCAGTTTCATCTATTGAATAGTTTTTTCCTATGTGAACATGTTCAATAGTTCCAGGCTTGATCGGTATGTCGATGGGAGCCATTTTGGTGATGTTGCATAAATTTCCTTCAGACTCATAATCTTGCAACAAGACAGGTGTTTGCAGCTCATAGACAATATCAATACACAAGAGAGATACAAAATCATTATCTGTCGAACTAGTATTGGGGAGGAACAAGGATCTATGATGGTGATCGTCGATACTAATTCATTTGTATTCATAATCTCTATAATAGACTCATCTGATGGAAAAGTCTGGGAGAGATAATCCATAATAGGAAGTGACAGTTCTAACCAGTAGGGAAGGTGGTAAGGATCCGAAGCCACAAGGTGAAGATTATCTATAGGAACATCGGAAATAGATTGGATGGCATCATAAACTGCTTCATGCCGGATGAGGGAGGATGTCTCAACAACTTGTTTACCCTTAGGATTATAGATAAATGAAGAGATCATATTAAATATTGCCATTTCTATACTAGAAGGGGCTAATGGAAACACGCCCATGAAGGTGGAGTCTTTCAACATCCCTACCCCAATAGACTGGTAAGGAGGAGGGGATTAACCTATCAAAGGGACATTGTTCGCCGTAGGGGTAGCAAGATCCGATGTATAGAAATCAAGTTGATCAATCTTCACAATTTTTCCCAAATGTGGAAAATGGAGGGTTCTAAACACCGTCAAAGTGACAACGGTCATAGCATAAAACCAATTTCTTCCTAAGAGAAGATTGTAGTCTAACGGGGAATCCACTACTTCCACCTAAATGGAAACAATTCCCCCCCCTAGGTCTACTGAAAGGGTCGGCATGAGGCCATGGGGCTGGAAACATCTTCCATAAAAGACTTTTAGGGTCATCGATGATTTTACAAGCTCGGTAGAGCCAATGGATTTCCAACAGGATAGAGACAGAACTGAGGTTGAAGCACCTTCATCTAAAACAGTCCCAAAGAACTTTTTCCCAACTACTATTGTTATGATTTGAAAATCCAGTTGGTGAGGTAATCTAGGTTTGAGGTTCTTCGGATTGAAATGAATCAGATTCGTGTCACCCAGGTCCATGGCTCCTAAGGCGGTCAATAAGTTTTTTCATTGTGTGGGACAACTTTGGAGCACTTCTAAGGTAGACATTGCACATGGTGACTGAGCTAGGTCTTCTACAACATTATATAACTGTGCAGCTCGAGCATTAGGGTTAAAAATAGCCTTCCTGAGAGTGCTCTTCGGTGGATGCAAAATCATGTCGAGATTAGGCTTCTCGATTGTTAGGGGACTAGTAGACGAGGATTCGAGAGAACTAGTAGAAGGAGCTTTGTTTGGAGAAGGCTTCTTGATTTTCTTATCCTCACGTTTATCATATGAGTGACTTCAAGTTTCTATATTAACAGTTTTCGATGACATCATTCAAATTTCCTCTGTAGAACTAGAATTTCCCTGGTTGGACATGTGGTCTACCAATTGTTGCTGAGAAGGAAAAGGATCGGTAAGAGCTACCAGTGCGGGGTTACTCTTTAAAAACTTATTAATTTCATCATGTCAGGGACACTCCTTCATGAAACATCACCACCACACAATAGGCAGGGATATTTATATTTATTTTTTCCTTTATTGTCATTCTTTGGGGCCATAGGTTTGGGATTTTCCTGTTGGTTTCCGAGTTTCTTGTTTTTACCCTTTCCCTTCTTCTTACTACTGAATGATTGCATACTTTGAATAACATCCACCTCGGTGGAAACCATAGCATTGAAAGGAGCAAGAGTGGAAGTACTGGGTTATTTGGTAGCTTTTACTACTGATGGAGGCTAGATTGAACCAATAACCCCATCAATAGGAGTTTCTGTAGGTGGCTTAGCTGGGTTCGTACTAGGACGAGGAGCTTGAGGAATAAGGTCATACAAAGTTCCAGACTAGGAATATACCAAGTCTAGATACTAAGCACAGCTAATGGCTTGCTCTTCAGATACAACACCCCCCATAGCCACATCTCGGGAAATGGGTGGCAACAAAGACTTCATAAACCAATCAACTAAGAGTTGGTCTGGGAGAGGAGCTTTAATGAGCCTTCTCTACCTTCTCCACTTGTGAATATGATCTGAAATGTGAGTGGAGGTATTTTGACGTAGAGAGGTCAAAAGGTATGTACCCATTTCGTAGCAAATGGGTAGTTGAAAGTGTGTGAGGAAGACAGTTGCCAAAGCACTAAAATCCACAAACAAGTGTCATGGAATTTCGATATACCATTTCATGGCCATACTGGTCAAAGTGTGCTGGAAGAGCCTCAATCGAATAGAATAATCCATCAAGGAATTTGACAAACACCATTGGTGGAAAGTCATAACGTGATTTTTGGGATCATCTCCCTGTTTTCCATCGAATTTCCGGATATCCGATGGTAACTTGACTGGAATGGGAGGCCATGAAGGATTGTGTTGGATGGGGTCATTGATTAACTTGGACAAATTAGGAAAGTCCAAAGTTTCTAGGAAAGGTAACTGATAATTCGGTTCAACATATTGGTAATATTGATAAGGCATGTAACCACCAGTAGAGTCGTAAGTGGACTGATACATAGGTTGTTGAAAAGACTGATGAGATGATGAACCTCCGGAAGATGGACCTCCAGGGTTAGAGTCGCTAGAACCACCTGGGCCATTAGGAGGATTAGGAGGAGGACCTCCAAGACCTCTGGGACTACCAGGACCTTCGGGACCTCCAGCACTACTAGGACCACTAGGGGGAGGACCACCAGGACCTCTGAGAACACCAGGAGAAGGACCAACCGGACCTCTAGGACCACCAGGAGGAGGACCTCGGGGACCACTAGGCCCCCCCAAGGAGAGGGCCTCCATAGGGGGGCCCTCCAGGACCTCTAGGACCACTAAGAACAGTAGGGGGAAGTCCTCCGTAAGGTGGCCCTCTGACACTTCCAACCACATAAATAGATATTCCTCCCAATGATGACATGTAGGATCACTTGGGTTGCCC
The DNA here is from genome assembly GCA_001517045.1 of Pseudotsuga menziesii. Lineage (NCBI taxonomy): Eukaryota > Viridiplantae > Streptophyta > Pinopsida > Pinales > Pinaceae > Pseudotsuga > Pseudotsuga menziesii. The sequence goes on along the minus strand of LPNX010412459.1, from coordinate 864,432 downwards.
CCCATGGAGTGAAAGTATTTCCAGGATATGGAATTCCAGTGTATGACATGCCTATAGGGGTAGGTTGGTAATTCACATTTTCTATAGGTACTTTATTAGATGGGTGACCATACCCCCAAGAATCCTGATTAACTATAGGTTGTGCCCCTAAAGGTTGAACTGAACTCCATGGGGGGTTAACTATATTCGTACGAGGAACATAAACTGTGGATGTGCTTGTAATAGAGGCCTGTCTATTATGAGTAACAACTCCACCATAAGGTAACGTAGATCGTGCTGGGGGTTTCCTCTCGACACTGTAAGGTACTGATGCAACTAGATTTGAAGGTTACCACCCAGTCTTAGAAGACCTAGGAGGACTAGGAACAAACCCAACATTTGCAACCATAGGGTCATAATTTTGAACTGGGTGGTGTGAAGTATCAACATCATTGATAGGTTTCATAGAATAAGTTAGCAAATGATATCCGACTAGCCAAGGATCCGTATTATGGGGGAGAAGAGCCGACATAGTTTCTTTATGAGGGATTAGGGTTTCTAAGATAGTATTTAATCTTTGCATTCTATCCTATAAATATTGTGCATGGTGAATAGCTGATTGAATTTGTCTATATTCTTCCTCACTTGGTGAAGAATGTTCAAGAGAGGGCCTATGTACTCCAAATGAAGCAATGGTCTGTCCCATAGAAGTTCCCTAAAACAGAGCATCTGGACCATAATCTAGATGAACAGGACTATCAACACGACCTTCCATAGGACCATGGAAAGAAGTGTCACAGGAGTTTGTTGGACCAAGGGAGTAACGTAAGAAGCAAATTGGTCTCTGCCTTCTACAACTAGGTTCTCTTCCACATGGGAAGTAGCTTCATCTCCTTGGTCAGTAGCTTCCATTGGACCTTCTCCTGTAATGGGAGGAAATTCAGGTGGTAAGCCCTGTGTTCGTCTGGACCGTCTCAAATGAAACTCAACCAAATTGCACAATCACTAATATAACCTAGGGTTTCAAAGCTAAGAAAAAACACACCAAAAAACTTTCTCCTACTCAAGATATAGGAAAACAAGCAAATTCAAATGACAAGATTAGATCAAACGGTTGGTCTCTCACTAGGATTTTCAAGCAGGTGCAACTCATGATATACCACAAGGGTACATGCATAGTAATCTCCCCAAATGATGTTTTTGGTGTATTGCTCCACACAAGATGACCAAAGGGATTTTCTCAGATAGATAAGGTATCCTAGTGGGGTCTCTCGATATACTCGAGGTACATGGGAGCTCAAATTGGTAGTAGTGATGTCTAATACACAACCGTTCACAAGGAACCTTACGATATACAATCGAGTACATGAAGTACGTTTCTATATGCCTCAAGGGTATGTGAAAAGTTGTTCGATATACCGATGGTACGTGGAAGAACCGCGTGATTCTTGGGTTGTAGTGCAGACAAATAATGACAGCTCCTATGTTTAACGATGCCCGAACATGTCTCTAGCTTATCACTCAAATTTCTATACAAATTTTAAGCCTATAACTACCGGTAATTTTAAAGAGGACGGTTAGGTGAATGCATGAGGTTTTGAAAAAAAAGTAAAACCATGCAAATATGAAAATGCAAGTTCATTCACATTACCATTCAGTATGCCTAATTACAGGAAGGAGAGAGAGAGTTTTCTTTTTCAATTTTTCTTTAAAACCAAAAAATTCCCCAAACAACTATACTAATTTTATTTTTTATTTTTTTATTTTTTTATTTTTTATTTTTTTTTCCGAACATACAATCAAACAACACTTCTTCAAATAGACTCTTTTTGAAAGCAAACAGGTAGGGTAAGATCTCTTTTCAACGAAGAAGAAAGACAAACAACACTCAAATATGCATATGCAAGCTATTTTTTCGATTTTTCTAAAACATGGAAAGATCTAACTTAAACTATTGATTTTTTTTTTCTTTTTGATGAGATGATGATGTAAAAGAGACAAAAGAACAAAGGAATCCTAAAAGATTGTGAGGCTAATCAGAGACCCAGTTACTTAATCCCAATAAAACAATAACCTAATCTCAATAAATTTTCTTTTTTAGAGTGGAAAGAAGTATTTCTCACACTTAACGAAAAATAGAAACAAGCAAACTGATCTAAGGGAGTATTTATTTTCATTACTAGTCTATAAAATGAAGAGATCTAATTTGATCTAAAGCCGTCAAAAATTCATTTTAGAACATACTTACATGAAGTAATGAATGATGAATCTAACCTAGATTTTTGTTTTTTGATTTTGACAAACAACCAATTTCCACATAAAAATTTTAGATTTCAATCACTCAGGCAACTTCAAACAAGTCTCGACAAAACTAATTGAACACACAAAAATGAAAAAATCACAAATATTGTGCAAAAATTTGACAAAATCAAGGTCTGGGACATGCCTACTTGGCACCGCGCCGAAGGGGTTGCTGATAGGGTGGTTTCAAAGTAGAACCACTTCTTTTTCACTGCACTCAGGCAGTGGCACCGCTTTTTTCCTAAGGCACATGCGCAGTTCCCTGTAACAATCCAGAACACAAGGAGAGCGAAAAAATCAAGTTAGAAATTGCAAAAATTCTACAACAAATGATGAATCAACAACAATACATAGCATATAAAGTCAGAGTGACTCAGATCCGAAGAGATCTAAAGATTTCAAACCAAAACTTCACTAGGTCAGATGTAGATCTGACTGCAAAGATGGGAGGCTGGAGCTTGGATTTGGACAAGCATAGTTCAGAAACTGAGGAAGATCAGAACAGATAAAGATTAGATCAAATGTAATATTCCCCAATGGAGTCGTGAAATTTGTTATCAAGAATATAGCACCTTCTGTGGACAAAATATGTTACTCTGGTTTGAATGGTTCAGATCCAAAACAAATGAGTAACCACTAGGTTGAATACTTTCCATGAAAGTTATGGATGCCTAGAATAAAACTTTGATGAAAGACCTGTAGACCTGTAGAAGCACATAAAACATACAACAACATCAAAGATACCAGAAAACTATCCATAGATCCATATCAATGACTAAGGAATCCAATAATATATATGTGAGATTAAAACACAATAGATATATGGGAAGGAAATCAACTTTGCATTAATAGATGAATGAAAGAGCTTATAACCATTTTTCCTTAGTGTCTATACACTCCTTCACAAGACTAGCACCTCATCTCGATGGCTCCAACTTGCTCCTGTATGCTTTCTAATGGATTAGGCCACGATGTTAATTTAGCAGCATAACTTTACTTCTTTCTTCTCTCC
>LPNX010412459.1:821140-858640 GCA_001517045.1 Pseudotsuga menziesii | reverse complement strand
TAGTGGGGTCCGTAAAAAATATGTCGAGTGGGTACTCGTTGGATGGAAAATTTAATTTCGCATCTAGGGATCTCTCTCGAATGAAATTTGAGTAAAAACACTAGAAGATATGTTGAAAACACGAACCAAAAAAGTAGTTTTTTTATGATACCTATCCCCAAATTTATATTAAAAAATTGTTTAAGACCTATACGGTATTTCAAATTTAAAGCAATTTCATTGGCTAACACATGATGACATAGAATTTGAATTATGGTTAAAAGGCCCATTTTGAGTTGAAATTTCCTCTAATGCAAAGTGAGAGCATCATGACAAATCAACTACTTTTGTCAGTGATCAAGGAGTCCAACAATATCTAATCTGCAATTAAAACACATTAAATATGGAAAAGGGAACAATTTTGTATTAATGATGAGATAGTAAAGTTACAACCAAGACTCCTTCACAATACAACTCATCTCAGTATTTTTGGTGTCTTATTCAGATCTTTGATTTTCTCATGTACTTATCTGACAGTGCACTTATCTTTGGTTGACAGAGCATCGAGCTCTCCACAATTTTTTTTTCTTCTAGAATAGAGCGTCGACATCACCTTTTTTTAGTTAACACAGAGCGTCGACGACGCCTTGCCGAAGTGTAAAAAGAGAGTCTCCTCCTCTACAACGCTCTGGTGTAGCCTGTCTTCCTATGCCTGTATTTGAACTGCCTGTTTTTTTTTTTTTTGAACTTTTCATTTCTTTGAAAGATTCCAGTGTGATTTGCTTGAGTTCTCTGATTAATTGATTTTGCTGGCTTTTATCAATTGATTCTCATTTGTTGAGTTCAATTTCAAGACATTTTATTTTCTTCATTTGGTAAAAATCTTTTGAAAGGAATTGTGTTAAACCAATCTTGGTTTTTGTTGATTTTTGTGTGCTCTGTTCTCTGAAAAAGTTCATCTTGAAAAGGAAAATCATAGCCTCTGATTGAGTTAGTTTATTTTGAATTGCCTTATATCTTTTATGTTTCAGAACTTCAATTAAAAAATACAAAAATAAATCAGTTAGTTTGTCTTGTTTATTCTTTGGAAAATTTTGTTTTCTCAGTTGCATGAGTGAGTTAGACATATAGGTCTTTTTTGGCATTTTTGAAGAAAAATTAAATTCTGAAAATTTTAGAGGATTTGTATTATTTTCTTGTTTCAAAAAACTAAATATGTTATTGGAAATTTTTTGTTTGATGAAATCTTTTTAGAAATATTGTTAGGTCTTGATTTTAAATTGTTGAGAGTGGCATTTAAATTGGTGTGTTTTTTGAAAGAAAAAGAAATGGTCGTTTCCCTACTCTAGCTAGTTTTCATTGAAAGAAAAAGAAGTGCATCACATATAGAATAATTTTTCATTTTGGAGACAACGCCTCACAAACATTCACTAATTATTTAGATAAAATAAACTGTAGCTTTAGGATACAATTTTATAGAAATTTGAGTGATAGGGTAGAGACGTGTTCCGACATCTTAAAACGTAGTAGTTTTCATTTCATGTTTGCACTGCGATCCGGTGTCTACACGGTTCCTCCACGTACCATTGGTATATAGAATGGCATTTCATGTACCCTTGAGGTATATTGAAACTTACTTCACATACTCGATTGTATATATGAGGGACCCTTTCGAACGGTTGTGCATTAGACAACACTACTACAGATTTGATCTCCCACGTAGCTTGTGTATATCAGGAGACCCTGTTAACCCAAAAATCCCCCACATAGTTGTCAATGGCCTACACCACCCAAGGACACCATCTCACAACTTTTATATCACTCCATTAGATCCCCACACCTCCAAAATAGCCTAAGGATGAAGAAAAAGGGCTAAAAACCCCCTAAAGGAGCCAAAAATAGCCCCCTAGGAGCTAAAGCTCTCAAAAAGGGGCTAAAACCCTAAAAGGGGCTAAAGTTAGGGAGAAAGGGGCTAAAATCCCCAAAAAAGGGCTAAAGCCCTGAACAAGGGATTAAAACCCTAAAACCCCTTGGAAAAGCTATTAAAGGAGGGTGGGGGTTCACTCTCAAAACACTTCTCCCTTGCCTATTGTTATGCTGCCCATGGATGCTTTGAGACCTTTGCCTCTCAAACCACCCACATTCCCTCTCCTCCACATCCATTCCCATTTGAGCCATTGCTCCCCCAACCAAGAGAGAGAGGCTTCCAGGAGCTAGGGCATGGTGGCCCATTACCCACTAAGAGAAGGTATATTTGCATCTTTTGTATTTACTTAGTTATTTAGATTTCTTTGACTTCTAACCATTGTTTCTTGCAGGTTTTTATTTAACATTGTTTGTAGGTTTCTCCATTGTAGCTTAGGTTTGTTTTGTAGGGTTTAAGGAGGCATAACCCTAACCCATTTTCTGTAGAGGGGTTCACAAGGATTCCACTTCTTCTCTCTGCTCTTGCTTACGATTTAGTTTAGTTCTAGTTTCTTTCATTAGATTAGCTTAGTTTGATTTACTGTTCTGTTTACTTGCATTTCCATTTCATTTTTCCTATTTTCCAATAGTAGGAACCTACCCTTGTGCCCTATAGGCACAAGGGATTCATTCCTGCTCCTGCAGTGAGGAGAAATCCTCACTACAGCTTTGGCGACCATACTAGGTCGATCCCATAGGATCCTTGGTCCAAAATTTTCATTTTTAAGTTTTTAAATTTTTTTCCCTAGTTTTTCAGGAATCTTATGTTAAATCTGTCTTAAATCCTATTTATTTCCTATTTTAACCACTACTGAAGCCTCTGCTAGGCTAAACCGAGTCAGACTGATCCCAGTACCAGTTACTGTTAGCCAGATCTGACTCTGTCTCACCAAAAAACCCCATTTCGGAGCAAGGCGCTCTTATTGAGGCAAAAGGTGAGACTGGGGTGCTCTTAATGAGCAAACAGGTGTGCCCAGGGCACACTTAATCCCCCGATAAGCGCGACTTCAGCCCAGAAACTCAAGTTGTGTCTATTTTTGCATTTTTTGTGACCCCTCGCTTATTTCTAAAAAAATATCGCGGCCCCCTCACTAGATTTGGTCAAAAATGTGCGGCCTATCACACAGAAGTTGAATTTAAGATTAATAGACAGTAATTTTCAGTTTCAGAGGACTGTTAGTGCGGCCCAGCCGCCTCTGTCCACCATTGCAGGTCATTTTCAGTTTCAGTTTGTATTTTCTACAAATAATTTCATGAACAATGTGTAAATGTTAAATGAACCATTAAGGATTAATAAAATGAACTATTTTAACTAAAAATAACTTAAAAATTACCATCTTGCTTCCCCTTTCCTCCTCTACCCAGTCATCACCCTCCGGGCTATTATGGGATACGACGAAGGGCAAGCTCGTATAGATCTAGGCACTCCATGATATTTTTCCCAAACCACTAAAACCGGGTGACCAAGAAGGTAGAGGGGGTAGAGAAGGAGGGATTCTCACGGCGCTAAGCGTCTTCCCTGTTGACCAACCTAGCATCCGAGAGGTGACATGAGGATCTATGGATGGGCTTAGTCCCATTGTGTTGAGAGCCCAACACCTTCTTTTGGTTGAAGAAGAATATTACTGTGAGGTAGACATCTAGTTAGGCCAGCAAACATTCAGGGTTAATCACTGTACTTGCTTACAAATTTCTGTTTATGATTGCATACAAAACCATGACATGAAATCTACCATGATGAATTCATAAACCATATTACAGCAACCAAATACCAGAAAAAACAAGAAAACCAACACACCATATCAAATAATTAACCCAACTCATTTCATGACGCTGAGTAAGCCTTAAAATTTACCAAATTTACACTAAGTTCAATCAATTCTACAGTCTTTGAGGACATAAGTCCCTGACTGCTTCAACTGTGGGAAGTACTTGGGATTTTCCCAGAAACTCATTGTGAGGAGTACCACAGGAACCCCAAAGTAGCTGGCTGCTGAGAGAAATTGCCAAGCAAAACGGGCAACGACCCCTTCCGATTGAGTAGAAGCACCTGTGAGGAACAAACCAAGTGTTGTCTTCTGCTAGTATTGGTGGCTGAGAGACCACCTTCAGCCAATAGGAAGCTATTGAAACTAGGGTCCAAATCTCATACCCACTAGTTTCATACACAAAATCAAACACAATTTATCCTCCACAATCTTCCTCGTGCCTCAGAGGCAAACCACCACCATTTGGAACACTTGATCGGCACCATCGAAGCTGTTCTCAGCGATCTGCCACACCATCAGAGGGCCACACCACCTCTGATTCTAATTCAGACCCATATCAGTATGAACCAAACCTCCACACCGCACCATTAAGCCCCATGGCTAGTGCAAATCCGGATCCATTTTTCGGCCTAACCTTAGCAAGTGGACCCATGTCCACATCACAACCTATCACCCACAAGTTGGCAATTGCACAAGCACAGTCATGCAGAATGTCATTAGCCAACTACCACCACCCACAGTGACCAGCCAAGCTGGCCCAGTGGTAACACATGGGGGTAGTGGCCCATCCACACACACTACCCCTCTTGCCACACAGGGGGGCATTACACCGACCACCTACATTGCCCCTACTATCATACATGGGGGCAATGCCCCTGCCACCAATACCACCCCCCACATAGCACTTGGGGGCATTGGTCCATCTGCAATGGTGCCACCACAAGCCCCCCCAACTGTCCATATGCACTATGCACCTGCAAACCCCACCCCCATTGTAGCCCCATCCCACATTAACTTGGGATCAAATCTGTGCTTCATGGCTCGTCTGAAATTTCCTGATTTGGCTAGATTAAAAAATGACCCCATCCGCCACCAAGATTTTTGGCCACCCATGCCAACTAAGCTGCCATCAGACACCCCCAATTTTGAAGGCAAAGTTGAGGAATTTCCCCAAAACCACATAATGACATTCCATCTATGGTGCTCATCCAACAGCATTGTAGATGACTCCATTAGGCTGAGTTTGTTCCAATGCACCCTTACAGGTGTCGCGGCCAAATGGTACATTGAGCTGCCACAAGCCAAGTATCTCGACTTTAAATCCCTAGCCTTCATGTTCCTACAGTATTTCCAACTCCCTGTCAGATATGACAAGGGGGTGGAGATCCTGTTATCCTATCGCCAAAGCACCGCCACTCACATAACTGACCATATCCATGAGTGGCAGCAACACCGTAGCTTATGCAAAATCCAACTAGATGATAGGATCTTCTTGGATTGGTTCCTTAAAAATTTACTCCCGCCCATCACAAAGGACGTCATATTTGAACATCCCCAATCTGAAGAAGAGGCCATACTGAAGGCCCAACAATTTGATCTCATTTATGCCCAGTCTGGATACCTGTACACCGTCATTCTAGATGCTCCCCATCCAAGTACCTCCTACCATGACACACTAGGGGCATCCCACGCTACATACGACATCATAGGGTCAGTCTCCCAACAACCACAGCCTCAACCAACACCACCTACCATTACACCACAGCCAAGCAACACCGCTAATGTTGCTTACCAAAACCAAGCTCTGGACTCTGCTAGAATGATGTCTTAGTCCGGAGCGACAACTTCCTATGCACAACCTACACCACCGCAGTAGGTTTAGGCCATGACTTGGCCAACACAGTAGTATGTGGGGCAAATGCCCACATTTGTGGCACCACCACCTCCACAAATATACTATGCATCGCCAGTGCAACCAATTCAAGCCCCCACCCCCACTCCTCCCGATCCTCTAGGACAGGTGTTTGCACAACAAAACTGTCCCAACTAGATTGCCCCCGACAATTAACAAGGACAAGCTAGGAATAACTGGCCCCGCAACCAAGGCAATAACCAACCGCAGGGAGGTGGTCAACAACCGAATCCTCCCAACAATGTCATGGCAAACCGTCTAGCCCAGAACCCCCCACGACCAAATGTACCAAGACGTAACACTTTGTTGCACACAAAACAACCCTGCACACTCTGTGAGGTCTATGGGCACTACACATTCGAGTGTCCCTCCATGGGTCATGCGAAGCAGGCCATTCGAAACAAGGCTCAACAGGCTGCCAACGCTACAAACCAAGCACCACCCAACCCAGCACCTCAAGGGCCCCCTCCTATGGTGCTTCAAACCCCACTGTGAGTCCAAGGACTGGTGGAAACCGCACCCCCTCCCTAAGCCAATCCCAACGCTCCGAGGGCACCACCCATGGCTAAAACAGGTGTTCACCACCTTCTAGCCATGACGACTGAAGAGGTCAACTTGCAAACCTGACGGAATCAGTACGGTACCACCACCAAACCTGTTGACTCATCAGCAGCATCCATGTCTAAAACAATCCACTTACCTCTTCAGCTACCCCCATTTCCATGCCCCCCCATACACATAATCGCCAATAATGCCACAGCTAGAGCTGCAGTCAGCTATAGCATCGTGGATGATTTAGCCCAAACGCAAACTGCGAGTCCACTCTTAAGGTACTTAAAATGTGCCCAACGCAGCGGAAAGCCTTACTAGCTACCCTAGGGGCTGTAGACCCCTCCGACTCCAAGTTAATCACATTTTACACGGAGAATGGAGAGCCGCGCATGCTATCCACTATTTCCTTCCAAATCCTGGTGTCCATCCGGATCTTGGTTGTGCACTGATGCATAGTGGATGAGGGGGCATCCACGTGCGTCATGTCTACTTTGGTTTGGTAGAAGCTTGGATCACCAATTCTACAACCGTCCTCCATGACTCTGCAGGCTTATGATGGACATCCCACTAAAGTGCAAGGAATCCTCCCCCATGTCCGCATCATGTTAGCCGGGAAGACAGTCTTGATTGACATCAAAGTCATCAACACTCAATTGGACTACAACCTCCTCCTCAGAAGGAGTTACATGTACGGCATGCGAGCCGTCGCATCAACTGTCTTCTACCTCATGATGTTCCCCCACAAAGGGAAGATTGTGACGATTGACCAGCTCACCTACCATGATCCATAAGGGTTAACAGTGCCTGTTAACATTATCCCTACCATCACCACCATTGAGCTGCAAGGGGTGACTGCACATGCTAATGTCATCCCTACAACCAACACTATGGTTGAAAACACACCAACCTCCCCACCGTTGAATGTGGGCCCTGGGTTGTTTACCGATCCCACCATCGTGGCTCCTTTCCCATTGGTGTCACCACCACTGACACAAAAGAAAACTATGGACTTGTGCATGGTCTCATCAAGCACCACTGCACCCAAACAACAACCGCAACCGCAGCCCCAACCACAACCACAACATCGTCTGCAACCGCAACACCAACAACAGCCGCAACATCACCCGTAGCAGTAGCATTATGCGCAGCCACAACCACAACCTCACCCCAACATGCAACTAGCTGGGACTTATTTGGGCTCATCTCCAGTCCATACAATTCCCTTCCTCTTTCCCCCACCTTGTGTCATGAGCAAGTCGGTCATGGCCACCTTAAGCCTACCCAACTTTACGTTGGGGATCCCGGTGTGGTATCTAGATCTACCAGCTCAACCAACAATGCCTTAGGTTGTTTTAACCCTTGTACAACCTATTGCAGTTGATTCTGACCCCCCACCCGGTTTGCATAAGCCAACCACTGCACCAACACCTGCACCTCCCCAACCCAAAAGGGTTAGGGGAAAGAACGCCAAAGCCATCGCAGAACCATGACAAGTCCCACCTTGTGTTGTCTGTGAACAACAGGGCCATCCAACTCAGAATTGCCTTGAAATCCTAGTGATCTTTGCACATCTAGATGCCATGGATACAAATGAAAACATCCCCATGGTTGAACTCCCAAATGTGCCACTAGTCAAGAACAAGGCATTGAGGAAAAACCATGCTTATGCCCTTTGCAGCTTGTATGGACATTACTCCCACCATTGCCAAGACCTGCCCAAATTTTGAATGGCTCTCGCTGACCTCTGTCACCATTCCCTTGAGTTTGAGATCACCTTGATCAAATAAGTTCACCCACCACCTCCTTCGTCAGACACCATGTCCATTTACATGATGTCTAGTTCCCTTGACCAACTCATCCCCATCTCCAATGACGGTCCATAAAACCTGTCTCTTCATTGCTTCAGCAACGATGAGGAGATACTTGAAGCTCTGACCACCCCAGAATACCCATGGGACGACATGCACCATCACTCGTTCTTCCTCCTAGAAGAGTTTGTGTTGCAGTTCGACCAGTTTTCTGTGGAGACCAAAGATTTCATCCATGGGAAGGTTGACTGGTTTAAGAACCCAATCCCAGCGCCTGATGCCTTTGAAGAAGGGAACATGGAAAACATTTCACCAACCATTAAAATCGACATCTCAACCAACTCTGAGATCGTTGAAAAAATAATGCTGGGGGCATCTTGCTCCTTGGAAGAGGTCGATGCCTACACAGCTCTCTTCCAAGAATTTCACGATATCTTCGCTTGGTCATACACTGAAATGCTAGGCTTAGATCCATCCATTGTGGAGCACCACATCGAAACATGGCCCGATGTGGAACCCGTACGCCAAAAGCAACAACCCATCCATCCATCCAAAGTGGCTGCGGTGAAAGCCGAGATAGAGAAGCTGCGCATAGCTGGCTTCATTTATCCCATTGCATACACAACTTGGGTTTCTAATCCTATTCCCGTGAATAAAAAACAGGGTACCATTCACTTTTGTACTGACTTTCACGACCTCAATGGGGCATGTCTCAAAGACAAATTCCCCACACCTTTCATCGACCAGATCATCGATGCATGTGCTGGACATGAAGCCTTTTTTTTCATGGATGGTTTTTCTGGATACAACCAAATCCAAATCTAGAAAAAAGACCGTTACAAGACGGTGTTCACAACCCCATGGGGCACATTTTCATATCGAGTCATGCCCTTTGGCCTCAAAAATGTTGGAGCCACCTTCCAGCGTGCCATGACACACTGCTTCCGTGATATCATTCACATCATGTTGGTTTGTTTCGACAACCTCATCGCGCGATCGCAAAACCACACACAACACATAGATGACTTGCGACAAGTCCTCATGTGATGTTGCCAGTGAAGAATCTACTTGAACCCATTCACATGTGTTTTCTGTGTCCCCATGGGCCGTCTACAAGGATTCATCATGTCACACAAAGGAATGACCACTGATCCTTGGAAATTCCAAACGACTTTCCCTCTAACGTCACCCCTTTGAGTGACAACGTTACAACTTGTATTATAGTTTTTCCATTTTTTGTTTTACACATTTTTTGAAATTGAGTCTTAGGTATCGTTTCCTCTCATTGCTTCAAATGGAGCACACCTCAAACTGGTATATTGGATTCGCAGATGGAGCAAGCAGATGGTCTCCGAACCTCGCCTCGACTACATGGGTCATCTACTCCCCATCGCACGAATTGATCCACATCGACGGAATATGCGTGGGCACCACAACCAACAACCAGGCTGAATATGATGGTGTCAATGGCCTCTTGGCCGCCGCTCTTCAGTTTGGCATTCACCATCTCGATGTCTTCTTAGACTCCCAGCTGCTTTTTTCTCAGTTGAACAACCACTATCGAGTACGTGATCCCTGCATCTTTAGAAAGTACCTATGCACTAAACAGATGATTAGAACATTTGAATCCATCACATTCACACATGTTCCCAGAAACCTCAATAGTGTCGCAAATCAAATGGCTAACGATATTCTAAATTGGCATATCCACAACTGCATATAGGAAACATACAACCATAACATCATGCATAACTATGTCCAAAAATGTACACACAAGTGTAATAATACATCACATAGACATTTGCATTCCACATCATCATAAAAATACTCACATAATAAAAGCACATCCACGTGCGTCAAAAATATATATAGATAAATAGATAAGTCGCATGTCCAAAACATGTCCAATACAAAATGAGAATCCACATATGCTTTCTCAACAGGATATACATAGCGACACAAAAACTCCTAAGTGCACCAATGCACTAGGGGCAGCACCATCAGCTGCTAATTCAAAGTCACCCGGAATCAGTTCGAGAAACCTCTCACATCTCTAGGCTCAAACTTCTATCTTTTTATGAGACCATTGTCTCATGTTTAACAAGTCAATTTCGGGACCATTTCCCACAAGTCACCTTGATTTATGAGCCATGATATGACGATGCAAGTGTCTATGGACCTGTACTTGTATCACACTTCCCGACCGAAACTCAGGTGAGTTTTCGGGCCACCACCCATTATGGAATGTAATTTTACTTCTATTTTTGTATTTATAATTGTATTTTTTCACCACACCTTACACGGACATCTGGACCATTGTCCACAAAACAATTTATTTTTCTTACACGTATTTGGCATATAAATGCCTCCGGACTTGTACTCACATCGTATGTGGTCAATTTCATCCACCACAACACACACACACGCTCTCCTGACCTCTGTCCGAGAGCCACCTTGGTTTGTGTGCCTTTGATGCACCGACTCGCAGGCCTCTGCCACGATCTATCCCACGCATGTATTGGTATGTTTGAGAGCCTTCTGCTCTGTCCATAATTCATGGATGACCTTTGGAGCTCTATCCACCATCCTGATATGGGGCACCACATGTGCCACCATCGGTTGACCACATTGGAGTTTCGTTTAAGCTCTTTTCTGACTCCTTAAAACAATGAAAAGATTGCCGAGCACAGCTGCTTCCTTTCCTGCTTGCTAAAGTATAGGAAAGGGCATCTACATTGTCTCATTTATCTCCTTTTGCGGACCATGTAGACCATTTCATGAAAAGGACCTCCTTGGCACACTCAAGCCAAGACTGTTCCCCTCTGCATACTTTTATGCTTTCTCGGGTAGAGGGGCCGTACTTTACGAAAAAGCTCACCACTGGTTGTTGTTAAGCTCTTTTCCAGCCGTCTCAACAAGAAAATATCGCCAAGCAAACTTGGTTTCATTCATGCTCGTAAAAGTATTTTAATGACCGTCTAGTCAGTATAGGTTTAACCTTTTCTGGCCTGATTGGACTACCAGTGGTAAAGAAGTCTCTCATCCCCTCCAGGATGGGTGAGCTCTCCTATGTATACTTTTATCCTTTTTCAGGGACAGGAGACTACCATCAAAAAAGAGCCCCCACTGGAGTCTTATTCATGCTTTCAGACTCTCTAAAATTGAAAGCACCATCGAGCATTTACCTTCTTGGGCTCACCAAAAATCCATGAGATCGTACCACAACGGTGTCCCTAGACACCACCCCATAGAAAATAGTTTGCCAGCATTCCCACATTGGGTCACCTTTGTTTAGAGTACTCTACAATGTGTCTTCCTTGGATCCCATCAGTATCAAAAGTGTCCACCTCCTCCAAGTATTTCCCATCTGCAGCGACATTCCCGGTATTACAACTATGATCCCATTCCCATGAGTCAATTTTATTTGCTTCCTGGTCTGCCCTGCCATCATACTCTGAACAAAGGAAGTTTGAGTCTCCCACTCCCCCCGTGCCCCTGTTCAGTTCCTTCCCTTCTTCCCCTCACCACCTAATTCAGTGAGTCAGTCTGCAGATTGCTTCACACCTTTCGGTTATCCACCTCATGCTCCTAGTTAAGGAAACATCATTTCCTTGACTAGGGGCAGGTCTCTCTCTGTCGACGCCAACACACATATTCCATAGGATAGAACCAGAGGTCCCTATACCTTGGTTTCATTAACATCATTGATGAGTTCCTTGGACCACTTGAGAGGAGTCCTTAGTGCCTCTTGGGATGGTTGTTTCTCACGTGCTCGACTTCAACTCCATCATTGCACCGTTGAGATTTGTATAGGGTTTGTTTCGCACAATACTTGGTTGAAGACCTCGGATGTCACCCAACTCTAGCACATTGGTGAGTCCACTTGAGGGACCTAAATAGGTTATGTCCCTTGTGATTTCTTGGTTGCATTGGAGACAATGATCTGAAGCCCCAGCAGTGCTTTGATATACCTTTATGATTGATGCAGCATACTTGTACCATAGAGACTCTAACTCTCAATCTAGCCTCACATAGAGGAAACCAACATTGTAACATCAGTTGTATATGATCGGCTCTTGTATTTTAGAGCATAGATCAAATGATTCTTTTGACATTGTCATAAGCATGGGAATACCCTCCTCGTCCATATACATGTCATACATTTATTGTATCTCACCCATTGATGGGAACCAAATTAATACAAAAACCAAAATCCACCATGCCCCAGTCTTGGAAGCACCACCTCTACACAGCAAATCCTATGATTTCCATCGGCCATACGTTGAGCTCCTACCCTCACACATTAGGGGGCAATCTGTTAACCCAAAAATCCCCTACATAGCTCTCAATGGCCTACACCACCCAAGGACACCATCTCACAACTTTCATATCAGTCCATTAGACCTTCCATTAGACCCCCACACCTCCAAAATAGCTTAAGGATGAAGAAAAAGGGCTAAAAACCCCCAAAAGGAGCCCAAAATAGACCCCTAGGAGCTAAAGCCCTCAAAAAGGGGCTAAAACACTAAAAGGGGCTAAAGTTAGGGCGAAAGGGGCTAAAGCCTTGACTAAGGGCGTAAAACCATAAAACCCATTGGAAAACCTATAAATGGAGGGTGGGGGGTCACTCTCAAAACACTCTCCCTTGCCTATTGTTATGCTGTCCGTGGATGCTTTGAGACCTTTGCCTCTCAAACCACCCACATTCCCTCTCCTCCACATCCATTCCCATTTGAGCCATTGCTCCCCCAACCAAGAGAGAGAGGCTTCCAAGAGCTAGGGCATGGGGGCCCATTACCCACTAAGAGAAGGTATATTTGCATTTTTTGTATTTACTTCTTAGTTATTTAGATTGCTTTGACTTTTAACCATTGTTTCTTGCAGGTTTTTATTTAACATTGTTTGCAGGTTTCTCCATTGTAGCTTAGGTTTGTTTTGCAGGGTTTAAGGAGATGGAACCCTAACTTGTTTTCTGCAGAGGGGTTCACAAGGCTTCCACTTCTTCTCTCTGCTCTTGCTTATGATTTAGTTTAGTTCTAGTTTCTATCATTAGATTAGCTTAGTTTGATTTACTATTTTGTTTACTTGCATTTCCATTTCGTTTTTCCTGTTTTCCAATAGTAGGAACCTACCCTTGTGCCTTATAGGCACAAGGGAGTCAATCCTGCTCCTGCAGTGAGGAGAAATCCTCACTACAGACCCTACTAGGATTCCTACACCATTTGAGAAAAATCCCTTTGACTTTCTTGTTGGAGAAATACACCGAGAAGAGAACTCGGGGAGCTACTACGCACGTGCCATCCAGGTAGTCGGGTATTCAAGTGAGGGACAGTTGATCCTCCTTGTCATGTTTTACTGTTGGACCCTGCGATATATTGCAAGTTGTGAAAACTTGAAAATACTAGTGAGATATTGGATATCTTCAACCCATCCTATCATTTAAGTCTTCTTGTAGCCTTTAGCTTGTGTAGGTCTGTTTGTGTGTGTCTTTTTCTTTTTACCTAGGGTAGAAAACTTCAGCCATCGCCCTGGTTGAGAAATTTGTGAGGCGATATCATAGATTGCAAGGTTTACCACTTGACTCTCCTCTTTCCATGGAAATACATGAAGGTGAAACCATGGAATGATCAGCTTCTGCTGATGCTCTTATAGAAACTACATCAGCTACTAAAACCAAGGAAGACTTCTTTGTTTGCAATCCTTTGGTCCAACTGGCTCATGCTACTGACACAACCTTTCATTTTCTAATGGAAGGTCAACCTAGTGCATCCGACTAGACTGTTAATCATCCACTGGATCAAACTATAGAAGCAGAATATGGCCCAAATGCTCCGTTTTGTAGAACATATCTAGGACAGACTATTTCTAGGTATGGGACTACATAACTGAACTAGAGCCATCTGCATTGTCTCCTTTAAGGCGAGCCCTTGAAAATGTTCCATCGAATGAAGAGGTTTTTGGAGAATCTATCAAGCATTTGCATAAATGGTGCACATATACAAAAGAACTAAAAAAAACTGTACATGCAAGAAGGAGAAGTATTTCTCCTCCTCCTAGTATTTCAAGAACAACCCCACCTGGGTATCATGCCCTATCACCACCTTAAGTAGCTCTTCTTCCAGAAGCACTGACCCAAAACTTAGTCACCCAGAATGTTTTTCGCACCCTACCTCCTAGTCAAAATCCAGTTCAAACCCCATCTCCTAGTCAAGAATCTCAATCCATTTCAGCTCCTCCTACAGTTTATGTACCTGGGAGAGAATTTTTCAGCACAAGTACAATCATCTACTAGAGGACCTATTTCTAGCATGGGGAAAAACTTACCAATGGGACCCCCAGTGGAAAATATTTCTCCTCCTAATACTACTATGGTTGTACCTCCCACTAGTTAGGGAAGACACTCATGGGTCTAACCTTCCTTTAATCCACTTTCCCGGGGATATACTTATCCTGGAACTTAGCCACCTACGGTTAATCAAAATTATCAACAACCATCATTTGCAGTAGTTTATCCCATAATTCCTTACCCTGGAAATGCCTTTGTACCTTGGGTACAACCAAAATGGTCTAATGTTCTATCTTATGGAGGAGATTTTGTAAATACTATTGGGGGGTATAGTGGACCACCAGGAGGCCCTTCTGGAGGTCCATCAAGAGGACTTGGGTGACCTAGGGGTCCTGAAGGACTTGGGGGACCTGAAGGACTTGGATTATCTAGAGGTCCTGAAGGACTTGGTGGACCAGCAGGAGGTCCACCTCCCAGCGGACCACCTTATGGAGGACCACCACTTGGAGGAACACCACCTGGAGGGCCACCACCTAGAGGATCACCTCCTAGAGGAGCACCACCTGGAGGGCCCCCACCTAGAGGATCAAATCCTAGAGGACCACCACCTAGAGGGCCCCCACCTGGAGGACCACCACCACCACCACCTCCCGGAGGACCACCACCACCACCACCACCTGGAGGACCACCCCTTGGAGTTCCACCTCCCTTGGGTGGCCCACCTCCTGGTGGATATTCTGGTAACCAACAACCTAATCAACAAGCCTAAGGGGAATCATCTATGCCCATTTATCAATCTATTTATGGTCCTACTGGTCAACAAATTACATACCATTATTACCAGTATCCTCAACCAAATCAACAATTTCCATTTCTGGCTACTTTAGATCTTCTAGATTTGTCTAGATTGATAAATTATTCTATTCAGGATGACCTCTCCTGGCCAGCTATTCTGGTCAAATTACCTTCGGATATACCAAATTTTGATGGTAAACCCAGTGAATATCCTAAGAACCATGTTACGACTTTTCATCTATGGTGTTCGTTAAGTTCTCTCATGGATGGTTCAATCCGTTTATGACTTTTTCAAAGAACTCTCATGGGTATTGTTGCAAAATTGTATATAGAGCTACCACAACACTCTTTCTAGGATTTCAATGCTTTGGCAATGGAATTCTTAACTCACTTTCAATTACTAATCCGATATGAAATAGATATAGACCTATTAACCTCACTTCGACAAACTACTTCAACACATATCTCCAATCATATTCATGAATGGAGATGAAGACAAAGGTTAATTAAGGCCCCTATTCCTGATCCTATTCCTGATCAGTTACTCACTGATTGGTTCACGAAATATTTACTCCCACCCATTGCTAGATATGTTTCCATCAGAGGCGATGTTATGGATGAACAAGCTATTAGTCGTGCTTAATACTTAGACTTGGTTTAATCCCATTCAGGTACTCTTTATAACTTAATTCCACATGCTCCTTGCCCCACAACCGATCCATCAAGACCAACAACTGAACCACTTGCTGATGGTGTTCTTGGTTCAGTTCAAGCACAAACAATGATGAAATATAATAAAAAACAAAATCAACCCTCCATACTAGTAAGTCAACTTGCACAACCATCCAAGACTGCACCCTCTCTTGTTTCTCCTTCTGAAGTAAATGCGGTCCAATCTACTGAGTCTTCTGGTGGGAAAAAGAAAGGGAAAAATAAATTGAAAAAATCTGAGAATCAACAGGAAGGGAATAAAGAACCTAATCCTAATGCCGATTCAAAAGGTAAGAGAAAGGTAAAATATCCTTGTTTAATCTGTGGGGGTGACCATTTCACCAAAGAATGTCTTTGTAAAGAGGAAGTTAATAAGTTTTTTAAAGCTTCACCCACACCCACAGTTCTAAAAGATCCTTTCCCCACCCAACAAGAATTGATTGATCATCAATATTTGCATGGACCTTCTTCATCGATTGATGGAGTTAAAATGATGTCTAGTGAAACAATTAACTTAAATACAAGAGATCATAGTCATGACCTTCCTCCTGAGAATAAATCTGATGAAGTTAAGTCTGATAAACCCTCAACTTCCACACCTCCTCCTAGTAATGGTCTTCATTCTAAAAAACCTATAACTGAAGTAATTTTTCGACCACCAAATAGTACGCTTCGTAAGTTTGTTATCCATCCTAACACAAAGGCCACCCAATACTATAAAATTGTAGAATATTTGGCTAAGACACCATGCATCATGTCGACCTTAGAATTACTCCAAACTTGTCCCACTCAACGGAAACATTTTCTCACAACACTTGGAGCTATCGATCCCGAGTACAATAACATCATCACTTTCAAACTGGAGGAATTTAAAGCTGGGCTTTCACACCAGTTGGATTTTCAGATAACCACCGAAATTGCTAGAAATAATATTCGTCACACTATTTTAGATGAGGGAGCCTCTACTTCAGTCATGTCTCTATATTGTTGGAGAGCCATTGGTTCTCCTAAGATTAATCATTCTCCTACCACCCTCAAGGCCTTTGATGGTCATGGATTTCAACCCTATGGATTAATCCCTACCATCTAGATCGAACTAGGGGGAAAATCAGTCTCCATTCATGTTGAAGTCATTGATGCACCTTTGGACTACAACGTACTCTTAGGTCATAACTAGTTTTATGCTATGCAATTCATAGCATTGATCATTTTTCGGATCGTCCAGTTCCCATTCTAAGGAAGGATTGTTACTATTGATCAGTTAGATTTCATCACTTCTAATTCTATCTCAAATTATGCAAACAACGTCCCACTTCTGACTACCCCATAGTATCAAAATATTGGAGTTGGTATTCTTAAAGACTCTTCACTCATGGGAGTCTTTCCATTATCAAATCCTCCTCCTTCTTCGCAAACTGCATCCATCAACATGATTTCTATCTCTTCTATTGAAAAAAGAAAATCGATTGCTGAGTCTGCATCACTTACACCTTTTGAAGAAGCTTATAATGCAATTCACCAATGACCCTACCATCAATGACCATTTCTTGGTGGCCTCATATTTTTATCACTTTCCATATTGGCTTGACAACCCCCCCAATCTCTCAATTATCTACACACACGCTTCCTACAAATGATTCTATTATGGAAGCTATGCCACTAGAGGAGATTGCTTGGAAATATCATCATCATAGATCGTCTTTCCTTCCCCCTTTCCATATGGTAGAGGAGAACTTTGCATTAGATGTTTCATTTGATATCATTACGGACCCTCAGCCTTTGATTCTCACTCATGATGTTGAGTATGAGGGAAATTTATGGAACATTACTAAAACAATGCCCATAGATATATCAGTGAAGCCAGGTATTTTAGAACATATTCATATAGGCCAAAATTCTTTGCCTTTCGAGGTTCAGTTATATATGGCCTCATTTAAGGAATTTTGAGATTTCTTCGCTTGGACATATGAAG
Source organism: Pseudotsuga menziesii (assembly GCA_001517045.1). NCBI lineage: Eukaryota > Viridiplantae > Streptophyta > Pinopsida > Pinales > Pinaceae > Pseudotsuga > Pseudotsuga menziesii. Next base: position 840,891 of record LPNX010412459.1, on the reverse strand, counting down.
AAATGCCAGGGATTGATCCCTCCATTATTTTTCATGAGATCAAAACCTACCTTGGTGCCAAACCAGTTCGCTAGAAATTACGCCAAGTACATCCATGAAAAGCTACCACCATTATGGAGGAAGTTGAAAAACCTCTAGCTGAATGGGTGTCCAATACAGTTCTTGTGAATAAAAAGCAAGGTACTGTTAGGGTTTTGTATTGATTTTAGGGACTTGGATTGAGCTTGTCCAAAGGAAAATTACCCTACCCCCTATATTGATCAAATAATCGATAATTGTGCTAGCAATGTCATCATTTCCTTTATGGATGGCTTTTCTGGCTATAATCAGATGGAGTTTCTCCCATCATACCAACACAAGACAACTTATATATTGCCACAGGGGATCTTTTCCTACTGGAAACTACCTTTTGGCCTGAAAAATGTTGGCACTACCTTTAAATGTTCCATGTTATATACTTTTCATGATATTAAACACGTTGTGTAACCCTATCTCGATGGCCTCCCTTCTCATTCTAAGAAGTGGAACATTGATGTCGATCATCTGAGAGCTATCTTTCTTAGATGTCGTCACTTCAATATTCATTTGAACCCCCACAAATGTGTTTTTGTGTCGAAACTGGCCAAATTCTTGGTTTCATCATGTCTAAGGATGGAATCCGTATTGATCCTTTGAAGATCAAAGCCATCCTGGCCCTACCCGCTCCCACGAACGTCACTGAGCTCCAAAGTTTGCAAGGGAAGGAAAAATTTCTATGTCATTGTGTCTGCAACTATGAAGAAATGACACATAGTTTCATGCGAGTGCTTAAAAAGGATGCCCCTTTTGTTTGGAATGATTTCATGAAACGTGCATTTGACAATCTCAAACATGCTCTCACCCATGCAACTGTGTTGCAACCACCTGATTACACCAAATATTATTCTTTGTATGTGGCTGCATCCTTGTCAACTATAGGCATGGTCCTTGTTCAAACAAAATAAAACGATATAAAACATGTGACCTACTATGCTAGTAAGAGTATGTTAGACTCTGAAACATGATACTCACATGTGGAGAAATTAGCTCTAGCCACAGTCATCGCGGTCCAGAAGTTCCGTCACTATATGTTTCTTCACACTATTACTATTTATTGACTCTAACCCCATGTACTACATTTAAACATGTCAGGTACTTGGGGCAAAGTACTCACGATGGATCATTATTCTCCAGGAATTTGAGTTGGATTTTTCTAAAACCACTTCCAAGAGATCTCTCATTTTTACTGAGCTTATATGTGACCTTCCCCATACTATTGAAGAGATAGACCCCATCGATTCATTCCCTGATGAATCATTGTTTCTCATTAGTACGACTAATCCTTGGTATGGAGATATTATTATTTATCTCCAGACTTTATGATATCATCCCACCATTACTCGCGATGAACGTCATCGTATTCGCCACCAGGCCAAATACCATCTTATTCTAAATGATACTTTGTACCATCGTGGCATAGATTCTATCTTGCGACGTTGTCTTACACATGAGGAGGTTGAAATAGTTTTGAATGATCGCCATGCTGGAGCTTGTGGCAGTCATGTTTCTGGGTTATCTACTGCCCATAAAATTTTGCATGCAGGGTATTTCTGGCCCTCGAATTCCAAAGACTGTATTGAAATAGTCAAGAAGTGTCCACCCTGTCAAATTTTTACTACCAAAAAGTGTACTCATCCAGCTCCACTTCATCCTATCATCGTAGTTGGTCCTTTTGCAAAATGGGGCATAGACTTCATGCATTGTAGACCTACCTCAGCCGGGGTGCATGGCTACATTATAGTGGCCATGGATTATTTCACAAAATGGACTGATGCTATGTCCACATATGTCGAAGATGGGAAAACGGCTACATTGTTCTTATTTAATCATATCATCACTAGGTTTGGGATTCCTAGGGCTATTATGACTGATCATGGGTCACATTTCCAGAACAAAATGATGGAAAAACTTAGTGTAAAGTTAGGTTTTTTCAATGATAACTCTACACCTTAGTATCCTCAAGCCAATGGCCAAGTTGAAGTGATTAATAAAGTGTTGAAAACCATGCTTCAGCGGATGGTAGGTCAGGCCAAATCAAACTGGAACTTACAACTATTTTTTGCACTTTGGGTCTATAGGAATACTGTAAAGACTTCCACGGGGTTCACACTTTTTCAATTGGTTATGGATTGGAAGCAACTCTCCCTATAGAATGCGATATCCCTTCTCTAAATCTTGTTGTAGAACTTTTGCCTAACACCACTATAGAAGAGGAACGATTTATGTATCTAAATAAACTTGATGAAACTTGCTGCGATGCTGATTTATCTAATGAGGCACACAAATGGTGGATGGAAGCTCAATATGAAAAAACCGTTCAACCCCGTTCTTTCAATGAAGGAGATCTAGTCTTAATTTATGACCAGAAGCATGATAATATGGGGGCAGGAAAATTTGAATCTATGTGGCATGGGCCTTACATAATCGGCAGTGTCTTAGAAAAGGGTGCATATGAGTTAGTAGACTATGATGGGATACCCCTAGATGAGCCCCGTAACGGGATTTACCTTAAACGATACTATGCTTAGGTCATCTAGGATATGATCTTTGAAAATATGTTTATAGATTGTTGTGTGTCTTAATTTAGAAGTGTCATTTTTTGTGTGATTTAAGATGTGTTTCACAAATACTCCTTATGTATGTCCTATTTCTAATGGAAAGATGACTACTTTAACTAGATTCACAGACGGTGCTAATCGTTACATGCTAAATATTGCATCAACAACTTGGGTAATGTACTCTCCTACAAGTGATCTGGTGAGTTCAAGGGGTTTTTGTTTAGGTCCCTCTACCAACAATCTCACATAGTATCATGCTATCATTGGATTATTGGCATAATCCCTACCTAACAATGTAAGGGAGATTAGGGTTTACCTAGATTGAGAATTAGTTGTTCAACAGCTAAATCAAATCTACATCATCCAAAATGCTCTACTCCTTTGGATATTTCAAAGGGTTAGGTTTCTAGAAAGGTCTTTTGAACAAGTCATGTATCAACATATTCTGAGACGTTTGAATGTTGTTGTAGATTCCTTATCTAATTATGTCTTAGATTGGTACATTTCCCATAATTGAAAATCCATTATAATATAGAAAACATGAATGTAAATTCATAAGTAGGTATACATTTCACACATCACATTTTTTCAACACACAACTGTAAATAAAGTTTGTCATATATAAAAACTGTAAAACTGAGATATAAAATTGGGCTGAAGCATCTAGCTTTCAGTGCCCTCAAAAGTACAGGACTTTCATAAGTTCAAAATATACATATACAGGGAAAAATATGAATCCTTGAACCTTTTAGTAATAATAAATATACAAAAAAAGTGAAAATTATCTATAGACTAGTCATCATCATAGTGGTGCTCATGATAACATATAATAGCCTGGGCCACTCTGTGGAGTATCCTGGAAAATAGTCCCTAGACTCCCGCAGTATGATGCTGGTAGCGCCTGGGCAAGTCATTTGTGGTAACATCAGGAATTCCTAAAATCAGACGCTACAGGTTCTACTCCATATATCTAAGCTCCTCATCTGCCTCGGAGCAATATGCCACTATATCCCTAACCCCATCTCTCATTTCTATAGGTGACATCCAAGCTGGATGTATAGGTCCAATGTCTACATAGACCATTTTTCACTTGTATTAGCCATACAAAATAAAAAATGAAATAAAAACAAAAACGTAAAAACATGATGTGCAGTGTCTTTCTTACCTTGAGCATCCCACTCCTCCCCCTCGGGTAGTGGAATCCCTTGATATTCATGAAAGTATGCCCCCTCATACGGATAGTCCTCAATCATAAGTAGTTGGCCTCTCAACCAACGATAGAAGCCTGACCCATAGACAACTTTAGGACCCCGCCACCATGGCGGGCCATGATATAAACCCACATGAGCATCCTAGGATCCTCAGGGTCTAGTCTACTCATAGTCACTTCAGGCCTCATGTGGGGCACCCTATGCAATATGAAAGACATCACCACAACTCCATAGATGAACTACTTAAGCGTTCCCCACTTGCGCTTGCTCAGTTGATTCTTCAGACTCACCAATATGCCTTCAAACGAGTTGAAGACTGTAGGCTCCATGCACTCTATGGCATACAACATGTGTGACCTAGTAGTCAGGTGAGAGGATCTAGTCGGCGACCACCTTTCCAATAGTATAAAATACCGTCCTTAGAGGACGATCCACTATTTGTTGGATGTGTAATTTCCCAGATTGGGAATATTTACCCAGTGCACAATATTGGTCAGTCAAATCATCCAAGGAGGGCTCCCCTCCTTTTGGTATAGATAAGACTACTGGTCTCCCTCTCTAAGACAAACCAGTCAAGAAGTAAATAGCCTTGATGTCTATGGTTAAGATGTGGGTCCCAACCACAAAGTGCTTCTTCTCGGGATCCCACATGTCTATAATGTACTCCAATAGGTAGATGTATGCCTTCATGCCTCATACCCTAAAATACTTCAGTAGCCCACAGTTCTGTAAGGCCTCACACTCTTTCCAAATAACCATGATGTGAGGTTTGTCTTGCACCTGTAAGAGATAAAACAAATTTATTAGAAATCACATTATGGACAGGATAATATATTAAAATGGTGTTTTTAAATAAAGAGAGGAAAAATTGATTTTTGATGGAGTTAGGGTTTATTTTTTGCAAAATTTAGGGCCTGCGACACCTTTTCCTTTTGCGGACAAAGCGCCTATGATGCATCTTGCTTTGCATACATAGAGCATCGATGGTCGATTCCTTTGTCAGTTGTGGATAGAGCACCTACGACGCATTTGTCCCAGCACGACAGAGTGTTGTCGTGCTCATAGCCAGAAAAAGAAAAGGTCGTCACAACCAACATTTTGAACTTTCGAAATGCCTATAAACCTTCATTAATATGGTCAAAATTCCCCTTGTAATCAAACTAGAACCTCCTATATTTGTTTAAGACTAAAAATTTACCATGGGCATGAAAAGGAATGGTTAATAATTTACCTCTTCCGAACAAAATCAAGAAACAATGCGTGGAAAGCCTTGTAATCACCGCTGGAAGCTCTTCTTCTTTCACTCCAACTCTCAAATCTCCAGGTGGTAAGAGTAAAATGGTAAGAGTTTTTACTATTCCTTTCTATTTATAGTAATTTTGGAAAATTTTATTATTTTATTATAATTTAATTACTTTTGAAATCCAAAATTATTTTATAAAAGTGGGTTTTTATCACTTGTTTTAATATAGTTCTAATAGAGTTGGATTTTTAATATATTTGTGATATTTTCAGGTCAAAGTTTGGTTCATAGCTATGGAACAAGTTCTTTTAGTATTTTTCAAACTTAGAGAGACAATGAAAAAGTACCGAGTTTCATTTACACTTTTCACATGCTCGTAAAATAACCAGTAAAAAGGTGTCGAGTCCAGTTTTTCACTTTTTCAGACTCATTAAAAATGGATTATGAAAATAAAACCCACTATGGATTTATATTTAAGCTATTTTCAGTCTCCCTATAAACACAAAAATATTTCCAAGCGAACTTGTTACGTTCACATTTGTAAAAGTATCAGAATGATCAATTGGTCGATGGTAGGTTATCTCTTTTTCAGATCGACTAGGCCTATTTACAAAAAAGGACCTTTTGGAGTTTCCTTGTGTTTTCGTTAAGACTCTCTAAATATGAACGATACTGAGTTTACTTTCATCAGACTCATAAAATAAAATGATGGAAGACCCTATATGGGAATGAACCCCTCTTTTCTCAGGTTTGTAAAACATGTGAGAATTGAGTCATCGCTTGATGGGATAAAACAAGTGTTTGTTACCCTCTTTGAACTCGTAAAAATGAAAAGAGCTACTCATCTGTCCAGATGGGGAAATTAAGGGAAAGGGAATGTTTATCATTTGTATTTATGGCAGTCTACTCTCCACCTTTGAACATGGAACCTGTCTACATTTGCATATCTGAATAGTTGGGTATTCATCCTGCCATCGAGTTGATCCACTTTTGTGAGTCACATAAATCCTTTGAATAAATTAAATGAATGCTTCATCATATTCCTTACATTACACCTAGTTTTAGTCTCATCAAGTCAGTGCTGCCAAGTCATTTGTCATGCCATGAATTGTTCAAAGGATGTCTCTTTCGAAAAATAAATCATAAATAACTTAACCTATCCATAAATTCAGTCATTTCTGAGTCAGTTTCAGTACTTCAAATCAACTCTTATTCCATGTTTTGTGTCACTAATGGGGGAATCATCATGGCCCTCCTTTGACAAGTCTATTCCTGTCGAATTCAACTCATCATCCAAGAATTATACCTAGAAACCTAGTCGAGTACCTTGAAACCTTCATTCCTCAATGGCAGGTTTCCTCGCTTTCAATAGTAGGTTTTCATCATTGACCTCTGATTGGAATATTCTATCAAGTGTTCGACTTCAAAAAATCCATTCACACTTGAGAGAATTTACTGAGATACCTTGGGAATCATTGGCATTAATGATGGTTTCCCTTGCACTTGTTAACAGTATACATCAATGACTAGTAATCAATTGGTTTCTACCATGTTCGACATCAAAACATCTATTTGTAGCTAGGGTTTTACCCCTATCTTGTGCGAATGAGCACCTACTAAGGAGAAGGGACTCCTTAGTAGCAGTTCAGTAAATGTAAATTAAAATGCTAAAACAGAAATATAAATTACTCTAAACATGTGCATGAAACAGAAGAACAAGATATAAAGAATGGCTTTTGTATTAATGTTACCTCCAATGTGAAGGTTGGTGAAGCCCTTTGCAGTGATCCAAGAAGGTTGCTCCAAGCTCCAACTTGCTCCTTCTCTTTCTCCAATGGTGGAAATGGGCCAAAAGGGGCTCTCAAGGTGAAAGTAGCTCAAGGGTGAGCTAGGGTTTCCAAAGCTACTTTGGCAGAGTAAGGGTGCTTATGATTGTGTATTTGAAATAAGGGGTCTCCATCACCTATTTATAGTTTTTCAGTGGTGGAGTGCTGGCCCATGGTTTTGGAAACCATATGGTTTAGGGTAGCTGTAAAGGGTTTTTTCCTCCTTTTCCTCATTATTTTATATTTTTTCTTCCCTTTTAGGGGATTTTTGCTATTTTAGAGGAATTTTGGATATTTTTGGAGGAAAAAAGGTGTTTTTAAGGGAAATATGGTAGGAAAATGGACAAATGAGCCATGTAGTGGGGTAGATGAGGCAGTGAACACTTTTTGGGTGTTAACACTATTATGATGACCAGGAACGAGGGTGAGGGGGAACACTGGTGGGCCTCCTTGCGGGGTGAATGAATGGTGGCAAAATAATGAAACATTGGCAGTATGACGGGAGTGGATGGCTCATGTAAAAAGTGTGGAACAATCTGATGGCAGCCGATGTGGCACGCAAATCGAGGCAGCAAGGTGTCGGGACACAATGTTGAAATTGTACCAAGTGAGAGCAAGAAATGATCTCAAGCATCATCACGAGCTTGGAAAAATGAATCCGGCGATATAAAAAGTGTGAAAAATGGAGAACAGCCGAAGTGGCGCGCAAACCGAGGCGACTAGCGATGTATAAAAAATGGGGAAAAAAATGACGTAGAAAAAATAATGCATTAGAGGAATTTTGGGGTCTAAAATGGGCCTCCTAAGGAAAATAATAAAATAATGGTTAAAATAATAAAATAATATTAATTAATTTTGGAGGAAGAAAGAAAAAAACTACTTTTTGTGTTCGTATTTTCGACATATCTCCCTGTGTTTTTACTCAAATTTCGATTGGGAGAGCTCGTTGGATGCGGAATTTGATTCCGCATCCAACAAGCTCTCCTAATCGAAATTTGACTAAAAACACAATGAGATATGTCGAAAATACGAACAAAAAAGTAGTTTTTTTTAATGACAAATATGCCAATTCAACCATTATGGTTGACTTATTTTATTGAAATTCTATTGGTTCTTGAATTCCAACTCACAAAAACTTATTTTGGCACGTTTTCTTATAAGGCCCATTTTAGATCCCAAATTTCCTCTAATGGCAACGAGGTGACCATCGTGACGGTCTCGTCGTGCTGATTCCAATGGTGGAAATGGTTCAGAAAACGGACTCCGTATGGGTTCAGAATGGCCAAAACAAGAAAAAAGTCAACGGACTATAAATAGTAAGTGGACCCAACATGACAAGTGTCATTTGTACTATTTGACTTTGACTAGTGATCAGAGTGGATCAGAGCTGTGGTGGCATTTCTGGACGATCCGACCGGCCGATTTTAGATCCAGGAGATACAGGTATTCCGTCAAACTCATACCTGCTTTGTCATTGGGTTCGAGGGGTGGGTAGTGGGTCCCAGGGTAATATTTGCACGGTCCACATGGGGTGGACCACGGGTTAGTGGGTTGGAGCCACGGTTGAGGACCACGGGTTTCTTGGGGGATCACGCGGTTGGGGACCGCGAGTTCTGGGACGAACCACGCGGTCAGGTACCGCGTGTTTCGAGGAGGGATACGCAGCCGAGTACCGTGTCTGGATGATGTAGTAAATGACATGCTCTTGGTGTGAGGTGTCTTCTTGAACCAAGACTCTAGACACAGCATGCTCGGATGCCGAGACATAGAGGATGAAGTCCTGAGAGAAATCCAGAGGGGAGATCAAGGGGGCTTGTGTGAGAGCTTTCTTGAGGGCTTCGAATGTAGTTTCTGCTTGCTCGTCCTAGACAAAGGGTATGTGGGTACAAAGCAGGCGCAAGAAATTGTGAACGGTTGTGGTGTAATCAGGAACAAAGCGTCGAAGGAAATTGGATCGCCCTTCCAGACTTTGGAGTTGCCGGAGCGTTCGAGGAGAGGGAAGGTCTAAGATGGCTTGGACTTTCAGGGGATCAACAGTAATTCCTTTCTGGGAAACAATGAAACACAACAATCAGCCTACCGGAATGCAAAAGACACACTTGTGTGGGTTCAAGCGGATCTGATATTTGTGATAGCGCAGAAAAACTTGCCGAAGGTCGTTAAGGTGGTCTGATCATTTCTGGGAACAAGCTGTAAGGTCATTAAGGTAGACGAGCAAGATGTGGACCAAATCATGAAAGCAATAGGTCATGGCCTGCTGGAATGTGGCACCAGCATTTTTTAGGCCAAAAGGCATGACGCGATAAGCAAAGGTGCCCCATGGGGTAGTAAAGGCAGTTTTGTACTGGTCTTCCTTTCGGATTTGGATCTGATTGTATCCGGAAAAACCATCCATGAACGAGAGGACTTCATGCCCCGCACACGCATCGATGAGCTGGTCAATAAATGGCGTGGGGAAATTGTCTTTGGGATAGGCGCGGTTTAAATCTCAGAAGTCAGTGCATACTCTAATGGTGCCTTGTTTTTTGTTAACAGGAACAGGGTTTGAAACCCAGGTGGTATAGGAAATAGGATAAATGAATCCTGCCTTGCGAAGTTTCTTAATCTCTGCTTTGACAGCTGGGAGTTTTGAGGGATGAATGGGACGAAGTTTCTGACGAACGGGGGGTACATCAGGCCATGTGTCAATGTGGTGCTCTATAATGGAAGGGTCAAGACCGGGCATTTCAGTACAGGACCAGGAAAAGACATCATGAAATTCTCTGAAGATTTTTTTGTATTCCTCAATCTCTTGCTCACTGCAAGAGGCTCCTAAAGTGATGAGTTCGGGGGTGCTTCCTGGGGAAGCGATATAAATTTGGATGACAGGTGAGGTGTTGGCCATGTTACCCTCCTCGAAGGCGTCAGGAGCAGGAATAGGGTCCTTGAACCAGTCGACCTTGGGGGGAAGGAAGTCTTTGGATTCAACTGCAAATTGGGTAGTAGTGTTAGAGGAGGATTCATCTGGGAGGAAGTAGGAACAATGGTGCATGTCATCCTAGGGATACTCCGGGGCAGTGAGAGCCTCGAGGATTTCTTCATCAGTACGGAAAGTTTGTGTCGTCAAATTGGTTGACGAGGGAGTAGTGGTGGAAGAGATCATATAAATGGTATTAACCTCTCCAGAAGGGGAAGAGACCGGGGGGTGGATCTCCTCAATGGTGGGTGGTGCCGTCTCAAGATCCAGATTGTTCATCTCACAGAGAGCTTCTTTGTAATCAGGGAGATCGAGACAGTGATGTGAGTAATGCCCGTAAACACCGCATATGGCATAGGGGTGGTTAGTGCACAGGGATTTGTCGTGAGCCTTAGGGGTTGGATCTAGTTTGACAACTGGCATATTGGGGTCATCGTCAAGCATTAGCATGTGTTCTTGTACTGCCGGTAACTGAGGACATTGGTGAGTCGCATGGCGCAACTCATCGCACAGCGAGCATTTGGGAGGAGCACGAAACACAGGGGGGTTTTTGACTATCTTGGGAGGTGGGACAATAGTGTAAGGTTGGGGGCCTCTGCCCCCAGTGGATTTTGTAAGAGGAGGGGGGGGTTCATGGAGGACGACGGGGTAGCGACACCGGGAGGTGGGTGACTAGTAGTGACAATGGGTTGCACCGGTTGCAAGACGACATCTGGTGTCGGCAGGGGAACGGGAGGCGAAAGATACCAAACGGGCAATCCTAAGGTTAACCCAGGGAGGTTGAGGGTAGCCATGACCAGGGCGCTAACTACTCCTGAGGGAGGGATGAGGAAAGGAATGGTATGGATGGGTGTAACACCAATGTGACTAGGTACGAAAGGGGATTTAGGAAACAAGGGCGGTTGATTAGTAGGAGTTTGCATGTTATGGGACATGGTACATAGGTCAGACATGTCAGTGGCGGGTGACGGGGGTGGAATAGATTGGAAGGTCGAGGTCATTGGCACGTCTGAGTAAACTCTGGGCCCCATAGAGGAAACAAGTGAGGTGGTGGCACCCGAAACAGGTTGTTCAACCATGGGGAGAACATTTTCGGGTGCCGCGGGGGTGAGTTGGTCAACCTTGACCACGCATCCCTCATGGGGGAACATCATGGTATGAAAAACGGAAGAAGCAACCGCCTGCATGGCATACATGTAACTGCGGCCAAGTAAAAGGTTATAATCAAGCTGTGCATTAATAACCTCGATGTCGATGAGGATGGTTTTTCCAGCCAGCTGGACGGGGACGTTAGTTAATAGGCCTTGTGGTTGAGCCGAACGACCATCGTAGGCTCGCAACGCAGTAGTGGACTACTGGAGAGGGGGGGATCCCAATTTCTACCAGATGAAGGTGGACATGACACATGTAGAGGCACCTTCATCAATAATGCATTGATGGATGACAAAATTCCGAATGGAAACAGAAACTTGGAATGCTAAAGTGGAAGGCATGCGGGGTTCGGATTGGTCCAAATCAAATGCCATTAAATTCAAATCATTTGGATCAATAGCCCCAATGGCTGAGAGTAAAGTCTTGCGCTGTGAAGGGAAGTTTTTTAAGACTTCTAACATAGACATGGCTATGGGAGATTGGGCTAAGTCATCGACAATGTTGTAGTTTGACGCAGCCCGCGCATTGGGGTTATTGTTGATACGACGAAGCGGGAAACGAGGTGCTTTGGGAGCGCCATCTAGTGGAGGTGGAGGTATACGTGACGCCTGATCAGTGGGATGAGCGTTAGTGGGTTTATCGGCGGGAGGGGCTTTAGAGGTGGAGCCATATTGGTTCCACCGGGTCTGGAGGTTGACATCAGCGGAGGACATCATCAACAAGTGGTGGGTACCTGAGTCAAACATGGGTTGATCAGGAGCAGTGTAAGTGATTTGTTGTTGGGTTGGCGCGTTGGCTTGAGGGGGAGCCAACGGTTGAGTGTTCACTACACCTTGGTTTGGTAAGGGGTTTTGCAGCACCAAAGGTGGCTGCTGAGGTTGTGGGGGGTTGGGTGGTGCTTGAGGAGCCGCATGCCCTTGGCGGTGGGCATCATCAACCCAAAGTTGCCGAGCTCGCTCCAAGTGTGGGCAAGCATGTGTGTAGTGGCCATAGACCCTGCAAATAGAACAAGGATGTTTTGTTCACAAATTGGGGTTTTTAGCCTGCTTGGGCGGGCGATCAGGGTTTTGGTTAGTAGGGGCCGCATTATTATTATCAGGGGGATTAGGGGGTTGACCAGCTTGGTCTGTAGGTTGGTTGTTTCCATGATTTCGGCCCTTGCCGCGGTTTTGTTGGCCCTGGTTGCGTTGGATGTTTTGGTTTTTCTGCGGGTTTTGTTGGGCATAAACTTGCCCTTGGGAAGTAGGTGGATTCTGAGGTTGAGCAGGTGCTGGAGCAGGCTGCGGTGGATGATATGTAGTTGGAGGCTACGCAGGTGCAACAACTTGAGGGGGTTGCTGATAGGGCTGCGGAGCAGGTTGTGGGTTTGCCGCAGGGGATGCCTATGGTGGGTAATAAGTGGGTTGGGTTTGTGAAAGCGCAGGAGCTGGTGCAGCCTGTTGGTGGTAGTAGGGCTGAGGTGCGACCGGGGGGGCGTAAGCGGGAATCGCATGACCGAAACACTGAGGTGGACATGAGGGTCCATGGGAATGGTGGTGATGTGTCATGGGATCATACAAGTTGGTTGCTCCAGACTGTGAGGTATCCCGCGAAAGGTCAGGGCCAGGGGTAGGACGTGCTATGGAAAATGGTTGAGGATGCGAAGAGACACGGCCAATGATGCCATCGGCAGTGTGGGATGCCCCCGGCGCATCGTGCTGGGAGGAATCACCACGAGGGGTGTCAGGTATAATGGTATAGAGATAACCCGACTAGGAATAAATGAGGTCGAATTGTTGGGCCTTAAGGATGGCCTCTTCTTTAGACTGGGTTCTTTCGGATGCCACATCCTTAGCAATGACAGGAAGAAGGGATTTGAGGAACCAATCTAGGAAGATACGGTCGTCTAATTTGATCTTACATAAGCTACGACGTCGAAACCACTCATGAATGTGGTCCGTGATGTGGGTAGCCATGTTTTGTCTGCACGATAGGAGGATCTCAATGCCTGCGTCATAGCAAATAGGTAACTGGAAGAACTGCAGGAAGGTTGAGGCAAGGGAAGCAAAGGTGGCATGGGTTCCATGGGGTTGCTCGATATACCACTTGGCTGCAGAGCCAGTGAAGGTGCGCTGTAATAGACAGAGGCGAATAGAGTCGTCCACTATGGAGTTGGAGGAACACCATAGATGGAAGGACATAATGTGGTTTTGTGGGTCCTCACCTGCCTTGCCCTCAAACTTAGGGATGTCAGAGGGGAGCTTGGTGGGCATGTGAGGCCACGTAGGGTTGTGTCGGACAGGGTCGTTGGTCAATCCGGCTAGGTCAGGCAGGTTGAGGCTAGCCATGAATGGTAAACTGGAAGAAGGATGTGACACAGTAGTGGGTTGGACCAAGTTGGGTCCAATGCCCCCAAGTGGAGGGGTAGTGTTAGGGAGGTTGCCCCCAAGTGGGGGAACTAAGGTGGTATAGGACGGTCCTGCACCACCATGGGTAGTGTGAGCCATTGATGGAGTGGGAATAGGTATTCCCATTGCGGGAATAGGTGCCGTGAGGGGAATGGTAGATGGGGGCCCCATGGAGGGCATACCCAAAGCAGGTGTGGTAACTGGTGTAGTGGTGGATGTGCCACCAATGGTCCCTACCAAGAAGGGAGTGGAAGTCATGCCAGTCATGGGGCTAGTAGGGGCAGTGTAAATGGGGTTTTCAGACTCTGGCTCAGAATCGGAGGTAAAATAAGGGGCATCAATATCTGGTGACAGAGTCCTATGCCGCTGACAAGTGGAGTCAAGTGACAAGGCTCAAGATCTATGATAAGTGGTATCAAGTGAGGATGATCTATGTCGATGACGGGTGGTGTCAAGTGAACCGTGCTGTGGGGGCTTGCCCCTGAGGCACCGAGAATGTCTCAGGGACTCAATGGTGACAGATGGTGTCAAATCTCTGTGGGTTGAGGTGGGTAAAAAATAGTTCAAAAACCCTAATGCAACCGAGTGTGCAGAAGGAGAGCTCGGAAAATAGGGCACTCAGGCCAATAACCAACTCAAAACACCCACTGTAATAGCTGTGCTACAATAGGTGGAGTGTCAACAGAAATGGTCAGAATACCAACAAGCAGCAGGTTTCCTAAAAATAAAAAATGGTGGACTCACTAGACCAAAAGGAGGTAAGGGAGCATGCAAACACCTAACTAAAAGTATTCTGACTCAACTAGACATATCCTCTACAAGGTGATGAAATCCAAGTCAGACAATATGAATAGGAAAGCCAAGTGGCTAAGATATCCCCCTACCGGGAGGGACACCGGGTAGTCAATCCTAGAAGAATGGCAACTAAGATACCCCATTCATGACACGTCTAGAAAGGTGAATCTACAATTTGGTCCTTTTACCGCAATACCCCTATATAGGGATATCCCGAGAATTGCGAAAGGTAGCCCTTCGGTTACTGAATGGAGTGCGGTATTCCACTCAGGCCTCCGGAACCAGTCTCACGACTTCAACCCTCCTAGGGGAGAGGCCCTCTGGTAAACTGGTTGTGACCGTGCCAAAAAGTACTAGGGGATTTTGGTTCCCTAATTGGACAACAGCTATGTCTCAAGTGTAAGTAACCGAGGGGTGTTATTGGAAGCCTATCCCCTCGATCCTACCTAACTACAAAGATTCTTTTGTGTTCCCCAAGTGGGGTTAGAATATTGGTTGAGTTAAGTAGTTTTTTAAGGCTCACTTTAATTATGTGACAGAGTGTGTGCTCGTGAGGTGATGAACCCAAAATAGAAGTGCCACAAGGGGGGCAACTTTCTAACTAACAATAATACTGAATTCAAAACTTTAACATGCAAAATTTTCTGAATTAAAATGCTGAAATTTTAAACAGATTCTGTAAAAGGGAACAGAAATGATGTTGCAGAAAAGGCTGTAGGGAAGTAGGGCTGCAGGTAGAACAGATGGCTGTGCAGATGTATAAAATATTGCAGCAAAGGGGCTGGGTTCAAAAATAAATAAAAAATAAAAAATAAAATAAATAAAATAAAATAAAAATAAAAAATGTAGAAATCAGACCACGGTTCTGTGGAGAAATTGAGCGGTCGGACCGCGGGTTTGAGGGAAACAGGCGTGGACAGGTCACGGCTTTCTGGACGACAGAAGTAGTTAGACCGCAGGAAATAGGGAAAAAAGCGCAGTCGAATCGCAGGAAAAGGGCAGACAGACGCGGTCGGGTCGCAGCTAAGGGGCTGAAAGTCGCGATTGGGACGCGGGAAAATGGCCGACAGGCGCAGGTAGATCGTAGTAAACAGGCTGATTAGCCGTGGTCGGATCGCAAGTAACAGACTTGAATCCATAGGCAGGGCACCGGAAACAGTATGAGAGCCGCGGTCGGGTCACAGGTAAAGGCCTGAAAGACGCGGTCAGGATGCGACTGCAGAGGGAAAAGATGCGGTTTACGACGGCCGAAAGGGACAGCCGAAAGGAAAAAACAAGAAATTATTGCAGAAAACTAAACAATTTTTTTTAAACTGAAACCAGAAATTCAAACCTAGGGGAGTCGCCAAAACTGTAGCTAGGGTTTTACCCCTAGCTTGTGCGAATGAGCACCTACTAAGGAGAAGGGACTCCTTAGTAGCAGTTCAGTAAATGTAAATTAAAATGCTAAAACAAAAATATAAATTACTCTAAACATGTGCATGAAACAGAAAAACAAGATATAAATAATGGCTTTTGTATTAATGTTACCTCCAATGTGAAGGTTGGTGAAGCCCTTTGCAGTGATCCAAGAAGGTTTCTCCAAGCTCCAAATTGCTCCTTCTCTTTCTCCAATGGTGGAAATGGGCCAAAAGGGGCTCTCAAGGTGAAAGTAGCTCAAGGGTGAGCTAGGGTTTCCAGAGCTACTTTGGCAGAGTAAGGGTGCTTATGATTGTGTATTTGAAATAAGGGGTCTCCATCACCTATTTATAGTTTTTCAGTGGTGGAGTGCTGGCCCATGGTTTTGGAAACCATATGGTTTAGGGCAGCTATATAGGGTTTTTTCCTCCTTTTCCTCATTATTTTATATTTTTTCTTCCCTTTTAGGGGATTTTTTCTATTTTAGAGGAATTTTGGATATTTTTGGAGGAAAAAAGGTGTTTTTAAGGGAAATGTGGTAGGAAAATGGACAAATGAGCCATGTAGTGGGGTAGATGAGGTAGTGAACACTTTTTGGGTGTTAACACTATTCACATGGGTTTCTGTTGGGATTGGAATGAATACCCTGAGAGATTAGGCTTCATCATTCTGATTACCCATCTTCAAGTTACGTTTGGAGAACATTTAGAGTCTTGACATAGATTCAAATTGTATGCTTGGTGGTTGTGTTCAGTATTTTAGGTTGGGTAACATCGATCTACCTTGTATTTCTTATAGCCATGTTCCACCCCTTGCATTAGTTATTCATGGATCTACAGTGTATGTTTGGTAGCCATGACAAGGTCATCATCATGGATCTGCAATGTATTGGTCCACACCCTTGATTCAATTTGATAAGTCAGTTATTGGTTCTATGTTAGTTATGAGCTCATATCTCATTGCCTCTATACCATATTGATATCCTGCAAAGTATTTCACCTATCACTTCCTTCTAGCTTCATACTTTGGGGGGAATTTTGTTGCACCTAGAAATTCCACCATGAACTGTTTTCCTTTCAAAGAGCCAGAATTGAGATACCTTGGTTAGTTTTCTCCATCTTTTGGAAGGACGATGCCTTTCTCCAACCTTGATAGAGCGCCGATGGTGCTGCCTGCATTGGAGCAAGGAACGTCGATCCCTCTTTTCTTTGACAACAATCTAGGTCGATGACTTTACCCCTTATTCTAGGTGCACTGATAGACCAAAAAGGATAAAAAAGAATGTTCTGGAAGATTCCTTGCGAAAGACTCCATCGATTCAGTTCCTACTTTCTTAGGAGAGGTGGCATTTGCCTCCCTCACTTGTTGGGATCATATCCTATCCATTCCCTAAGGTTATCTCATGTATTTTGTTCGGTAAATGAAGCCTTCACGATGAGAGTGGGGGAGGCCAAAGAAAGTAACATTATGTTGTTGGATTGAGATTCGAGTTAGAGGAAAGATATAGTGGGCTTGTATGTGAAGATATTGTCATAGGTGCAAAGGATTGTAGATTTGTTCTAAAGTATAAAGCCATCAACATCAAGGCTTCGTTGTAACTTTACTCTCTCATCATTAATACAAAAGTGTTCCCTTTTCCCATATTTGATGTGTTTTAATTTTAGATTAGATATTGTTGTAATCCTTAATCGCTAACATAAGTAGTTGATTTTTCATGATTCTCTCACTTTGTGTTTTTGTCTTTTGATCCATTTTGCAGGTATTGAACATTACAAGGAATTTTTTAGGCAAGGACAAAAGGACTTAGGTTTGGGTAAGATTTTGGTTTCATGTCATGTAAATTGATTACTTAGGGAAAAGATATACTGTTGTGCTCTTTTACTCTACACTTGTGCTTTGTAGGGTAGAGGAACAACTCTTGTCCGCAAGAGGTGTAAATTTCCTGATAACAATCATCATCATCCTCATCCTCATTGTCATCATCGTCATCATCATCATCACCATTATCATCATCATCATCCTCATCCTCATCCTCATCATCCTCATCATCCTCATTGTCATCATCATCAACGTCATCATCATCATCATCATCGTCATCACCATCATCAGCAGCAACAACAACAACATCGTCATCATCACCATCATCATCATTATCATCATCGTCGTCACCATTATTGTCATCATTTTTACTTATGTATTTTCATTTATAATTGTTTAAAATTTTTATTAAAAAAAATAATCAATATAAGTTTTGTATCATATTGTGATAGTAAAGTTATATACCAAGAAAACCTAATATTAGTACGTTCATATTGTAATAGTGAAATTAAAAAAATATATTTGTAATATTGTGTTGTATTGTGATAGTGAAGTTACCCCAAAAAATATAATATTGGCATATGATTGAATATACTATTATTATAGTTTGATGATAGTTTCATTATATATTAAGAATTAATTATTTAAATTGTTACATAATAAATTTTACTTTTATTTTAAAAATTAAAATTTAATACTAACATTGTGTAAATCTTAATAAATTAAAAATTGTGATATATATTTGAATATTTAATCAATGTGTATTTTACACTAATTCTAATATAGCTTAATTTGGATAATATAATTTAATTTTGCTATTATACGTAAAATGCTAAATATAAATAACAAATTAAAAACAATATTATAAATTTCAACCTATTTAGACAACATAAGCTATTTGAAAGCAACCTACCTCCATGTGAGGATGTTTCCAAGCTACCTAAATACCTCCAATGCTCCATCATCATCGTCATCATCCTCATCGTCATATTTGTCATCATCATCATTCCCATCATTGTCGTCTTCATCATCATCATCATCATCATTTCCAACATCCTCATTGTCATCTCGATCCTCATCCTTAGCATCATTATCATCGTCGTCATCATCATCATCAACATTGTCATCATCTTCCTAATCCTTATTGTCATTATTGTCATCATCATCGTTGCCATTGTCATCATTATTGTCATCATTATCATTATCATAATCATCATCATCATAATCATGATTATCATCATCATCAAGATCCTCATCCTCATCCTCATTGTCATCATCATCATCATTATTGTCATCATCATCATCATCATCATCATCATCTTCCCCATCATCGTCTTTATCATTGTCATGATTATCATCACCATAATTGTCATCATCATAATCATCATCCTCATCATTATCCTCATCATCATCGGCATCATCATCCTCATCCTCATACTCATTGTCATTATCATCATCATCGTCGTCGTCATCTTCCTTATCATCATCATCATCCCCAACGTTGTCATCTTCGAAATTGTCATTAATATCCTCATCATCATCCTCATTGTATTCAATATCCTCATCGTCATCGTCATCATCATCATCATCATCGTCGTCAGCATCATCCTCATAGCCATCATCATCATCATCATCATCCTTGTCCTCATAGTCGTCATCATCATCATCCTCATTGTCCTTATCGTCATCATCATCATCACCATTATCATCATCATCATCATCATCATTATCATCATCATCATTATCGTCATCACTATCATCATCATAGTCATCATTATTTTTCTTATGTGTTTACATTTATAATTGTTTAAAAAATATTATAAAAAAATTATTCAGTATATAAAGTTTTGTATCATATTGTGTTACTATTAGAATTATATATTAGTATTTATATTAAGCATTCATACCAGTTTATATAAAGCATTTACCGTTATAGTTTGAATATTGACGTTCTATACCATTTCACTATTCACATTTCATGGTTGTAGGTAACTGGTTGGATCTTGTTACCACCTAAGTTGTACTTAATGGTTTTTTATCAAGTGAGCCTGGTGAACCGGACAAGGATAACTTGTTCGGACTTCAGAAGACCTTCAGTCTTACTTCTGGGAAGCTTTGTTGTAATATATCACATGTTCATACCCCATG
The DNA here is from genome assembly GCA_001517045.1 of Pseudotsuga menziesii. Lineage (NCBI taxonomy): Eukaryota > Viridiplantae > Streptophyta > Pinopsida > Pinales > Pinaceae > Pseudotsuga > Pseudotsuga menziesii. The sequence goes on along the minus strand of LPNX010412459.1, from coordinate 821,321 downwards.
GGGGAATTGTAATAAATGTTCTAGCATGATAGTGTTTGTAAAAGACTCAGTCTCTTAGACTTTATTTGTCAATTCGATCAGCCCAAGGTGTTTTTTCCCTTGGTTATTATTGGTTGTTGAATAAAGGACTGATCATTTCTAAGTTTTTCACTCCATACCTCCAAAGTTGGGGTGGTGGGCT
>LPNX010412459.1:712587-820841 GCA_001517045.1 Pseudotsuga menziesii | reverse complement strand
ATTATTGATTATTTTAATTAATAAATTGATGAATAATGGAGCAAATCCAAAATCCTAGATCAATGGATTCTCAACCGATTTGATTGAAATCAGTCAGATATGAACCAGATTGACTGGATCTGACAAATCCTTGACTGAAGGAGGTGATCTGGACAGATCCAGAGTTGAACTTCAACATCCTTTATGCGTAATTTCACCCTCCCTCTATCCTCCACATGTTTGGGCTCATCTGGATGAGTTTTGGTGGATGCTTCAGTCAACAGGTTGAGGTGTCAGTCAGATCATCCCCCCGATTGACAGTTGCACTCAGTGAGACTCAGATCTGGCTCAGCCAGACATAAATCAGGCATTGATGGACTCTCCTTCAGCTATAGTGGTCTATCTCCTTGGGATTTGTGCCCCCCTGGGCTGGCTCTCCTTTTTTGTATAAATAAAGATCAGGCTGCCTCTTCCAAGCTAGTTAGAGTTGGATTGAGGAGTTGTTGCCATTGTAATACTACTATATTTTTTTATTGTGAATCAAGAAGCTTTGGAGGCTATACGGTGTAGTGCATGTGTTTGTGTGGATTCCCAACGTCATGCTGCTAATGTGGTAACTGCAATTTCTTTCCCATTTTTGTGCTGCTTTTGTTTTTTGGCTTCAAGGATTCGGTTGAATCAAGTAAGGGTGTAAACTAGGCAAGTTAGATTACTTGTTCTTGTTTATCCATATTATGTATGCTCAAGAATTTCAGTTATATGCTTAAATAAGATTATTTTTGCATGATATTTCATTCTTATTGCTTCATACATCTATATCTAGATCTCACGAGGTGTTGTGTGTTGAGTCCAGAAATGGCCTCTTTTGACCACCTTTAATTACCTCTTCTTGTTCTATCCTACCTTATTCAGCATACCAATTAAACATGTTATCCCCACTCTACTCTTCAAACCACCAAGGTATGATTGGTCATTGTTTTATTTTATTAATACTTATGATTGTGATAATAAGGCTTCGTATCTCTCAATGCGCTAACATATTATGGTTTGTAAAGGTATTTTGAGATAAGTGGACTGCAGGAAGATTGGGATGAACAAGTCATGAGAAGGATGGGAATTCACTGCTCAAGCTGATCCCCATCCATCCTATAATCACCCAAAAAATGTTGTTCCAGTGCGATATCCCAGACAAAGCTGTGATAAGGTAGCTATAACAAAATGCGTCAGATTTGGAGATCCATAGCGCATTGCTGCTCGTGTGTAGCCATAATATGAAGATATCGTCACTCCTGGGGCAATTAACAGTTTTCTCGTGTTTCCTATTTTTCATCTTGCCACGTTTGTAACAGCTGTTGTCATCTAGGGCGCCTGAAGATCAGAGATCTTCATGGCTTCCCCATAATAGGATAGGATGTTACGATCCCCATGGTATAAATATGGAGAATTGTTTTGAGTCAGGGATTGCTAAACATATAATCAATTCATTGTATTAGTTGTGAGGAGGAATTGTGTAATTACTCTGTCTTTCAATACAAGGAGTTACTTTTGATCTAAGGTTTTTACGTCTGTTCAGCCAGCATCTCTGCGTGAAGGCTGGGCTCGCCTTCCACAGGGATTGCTGAGTTAAATTAGGACTTTTCAATTCCTTTGTCATGTGATTTTATGTTAATTTTATTCTTTTCATAAAAAGCTGTAACAAGTGTGGATTTACAGTGTGTTGTGATTGCATTCGTTGGAGATCTGTAGTAGTATAACATGATAGACGACTGAGTAGGTAATTATCCCTTATGCAATTCATGTGATAACTGTAATAGCTCTGTTCATCCTTATATATTTTAGTTGTCGTTCCATGAATCTTTGCAACTTGTCTTTTATTGTTATGATTACCAAATTTCATTCCTGCACTTCAGTTTCCTAGAATAGCTGAACTCAATCTCTGTATTTGAATTCCTAGATCAATATTTAAATTACGCTTGTGGGTTCCTAGAATAATTAGATTGGATAGGTGAATTAATTATTCAGTGATGTGAATAGGATTTCCTTTCATCTGCAATTGTAATTTAGATATGACTTTTATCTTTCCATTCTTAGATTAAGGCATAGCATAAGGTAATTGTGATTGTATTGCCTAGAAGATAATTGGATTAAGTAGATTCTTGGGATGAGCATAGCTGAACAGAGGATAGTATGGTTCAATTACAGTGACTTTGTGTTTAAGCATATACTGTGCATGTTATCCTTGAAATACAGGACTTTCCCAGGTTGACAATAAATATTGTACACTCTGTATGTTAGTAGTAATCCACTTGCATATTGGGTGCGCGACATTTTGGCGCTGTTGTCGGGGAAGGATAAATATTAAACACCATCATTAGTTGCATTTTTAATTGTTTCTAGTTAGTATTTTCCATTTTTTTTGCTGTAATGATTTGGGTTGCATGAATACAAGAAGGGTAAAGCATTATCATCTTTCAACTCCCAAAACCCCACAAAATACTAACAGTGCAGGTGGTTTGGGTTGCGGTCGGGGTCCACAATTGGGCAGAAGGACATTCATTGATGATCTTGTTGACAGGAATGATTCATCCACCAGGGATTTTCATCAAGAAACTCCTATCAGAAGAAACTTTTCCGATGCTGGGGCATCAGTGTCAGGGTCCACAGTGGAGAACACACGAGCAGCTGTGACTTCCTCAAATATCCCTGCAGGAGAGGACAAAGCTGGTACAACTGGACCTGATGGTAGAGGCTCGATCTACCACATTTACAGGAAGGTTGTAACTGAAGAGGAGTGGATGTAGTTCCACCAAAATATTACTGATCAGTGGAAGAACGAGGAAAAGAATGAGGAAAAGAATGAAGGAACGAATGAAGAAGAGAAAACAAAAGAGGAGATGAGTAAAAGACACAAATCTGATGAGGAAGAGGCAATGGGGGAAAAATATCATCATGAAAATCATTCCCTGCCTAAAGGAACGGTGGCTACACTTCAATTCCCAATTCAGCAGCCAGAAGGGACAGCCCCTATGAAAAATATATCACCATCGGTGTTGCCTCACTTCCATGGAAAAGCAGCAGAGGATCCAGACGAATTTGTTTTTGAATTTGATATCCTCTATCGTAGCTACGATTATGTCACCAATGCACAAAAGCTAAAACTCTTCCCTACCACTCTGAAGGACAATGCATTACGCTGGTTCATGATCCTAGGAGGAGGAACTATCGCTAATTGGGACAGGATGAAATAGGTGTTCCTAGATAAATACTAGGAATATTGCAACACCAAGGACAAAAGAGAATAATTGTTCAAAATGGTGCAGAAGGAGGACGAGAGTCTGGAAGATTTTGTAGAAAGGATTTTATACAATGTGCAAAGAGCTGGACAGATGAACATGGGGTTAGATGTGCTCAAGATAATCCTGCTTCACGGGATTAGGGATTATTGTCTAGATATGTTAAACCTGTTAGGAAAGGGGGATATCTCCAAGGAATCTTTCAGAAATATTGTGGAATTATGTAAAAGGTACTCCAGGGGATCTTCCAGGAACAACAGGCAGGACAAACAGGATAATCTAGAATGCAATGTCTTCAACAAAACTTAGAAGTCATCTAATGGAGGAGCCACCCATGCAGAGATAGGAAATCTCCTTGAAAATTTTAAAACAGAAATGATGAGCTCTATCTCCTTAGAAATCGACGTCCTAAAGGAAAAACAAAAATAGGAAGTAGAGGACCTCACAGTCGGTGTGTTCTGCCCTCGATGTAGAAAGAACCATCCTCTGAGGGAGTGCCCGCTTGACAAAGTAGAGGTGTGTCAGCTGTGTGAGCTGAACCACGACACGAAAGAATGCCCCTCACTTCCCTAAGTGAAGGCTGTTCTACAGGCATCAACTCCAGAGGTGGAATCGGCCTATTTCATTGCACAGAAGAAACCTTGGCAGCCTCGAAACCAAGGTATGTCCCCAGACTCGTTTCCATTTTTGAATAATATGAGCAATTGGAATAATATGCAAAATGTGAATACACAGTTCCCTTCAAATTATGCTTCGTGGAACCCTTCCCAACCTGCAATACAAAATTATAACTCATGGAATCCCTGGACACAGCCACCACACCAACCTACTTCTTGGTCTCCTGGATGGAGGAATTTCCATCCAGGGAACCAGTTTCCTCAACAACCTCCACCTAAATAGCCACCATAGCCTCCTCAATACCCTCATCAGCAGTCGCAGTTGCAGTTGCAAAACAATTATGTCCCTAATGCATCGATACGACCTCATCTGCTTGCTCAACCTAATCCTAACCCAAATAATAAAATAGTCCACCAATTTGATACTGTCAACATGTCGGCCTACTCCCTTTGTCCTATGCCTTGCAATGATATTCGTTTACGGTCAGGGAAAATAGTAGAGCCTGTAATTATAGAATATGATCCACCCTCTGTACATGAAGAAGGAGTGAATCCACAGCATCTGTCCGATACAATTCCTATTATTGAAGATGCTAAACATCCCATAAATGGGACGACTGAAACACAAAATGATAAATCCAGCGATGCATAGCCTACCTAGCTGATTAGGAAACCACCGTATCCTAAGAGATTAATGCTACCAAGGGCAGGGGGGCAACCTCAGTTTAACCTCCTAGGAGAGTTAAGGAATCTTTATGTTAAAATCCCCCTCCTTCAAGCTCTTCAAGACATACCTATTTATGCTAAAACTATTCGGGACCTATGTGCCAAGAAACTAGGAAGGAAGCCCAGAGATCCTCCCACTATCCATGTCTTAGGGAAATTATCTACATTAATAAAAGGAAAAACCCTAGTAACCAAGTATGAAGACCCTGGAAATCCCATTGTCACTGTGCAGATTGGGCATACATAGATACCCAACGTACTAGTAGATTTGGGAGCAGCGATTAATGTCATGACAATTGAGACTGTAAGAAAACTTGGGCTCACTAATCTTAGGCCAACCCCCACTATTTTAGAACTGGTAAATAGATCCACCATTAATCCTGAAGGAATTCTGGACGATCTCATCATCTCAGTTGATTCATGGGAGTATCCTGCTGACTTCTTGGTTTTACAACCAAACTCGCAACTGGGAGGACACCCATTAATCCTGGGAAGGCCTTGGTTGGCCATAGCTGATGCTTGCATCAGCTGTCGATCTGGGTCTATGACCATATCTAATGGCATCGAGACTAAGAACCTCACTCTTTATCCTCCAGCTTGACTGAGTCTAGAAGCTGAAACCTCTTTTTGGATGGAGCCAGAGGAAGAGGAGGGTGTTCAACCATTATTAACCATAGGGAAGGCCTTAAATTTTAAGGATGAAACTGAAGATGATGCCATTAAGAACTTCATTAGTGAACCCACCTCAGTCAATAAATAAGTTTATCAAATCCTGAACATTACTTTGGGCAAAGAAGAACAAGAAAATATCACAGAAGAAACACTAGTCAGTGACACACACATAATCCCAGTATTGAAAAATTTGAAAATTATTCCTATTGAGGTAGATTCTGGAAAAACCTTGAATATTAATCCCAACCTCTCCTTAGATGAATAGAAGTGCCTGATCAGTCTCTTGAAAGAACATAAGGGGGCATTCACCTGGGAGTATATAGACATGAGGGGTATTCCCTCTAACCTGTGCACCCATCATATTTATATTAAAAGCGACTCCCAGCCTGTATGTCAGCCTCAATGATGAATGAACCCCAATCTTAGGGACATAGTGAAGGAATAAATTCAGAAACTCTTGGAAGCAGGATTTATATATCCTATTTCAGACAGTGAGGGGGTTTCCCCACTCATAATTATACCCAATAAAAATGGTAAATGGAGAGTTTGTGTCGACTATAGGGAGATGAACAAAGCCACACAAAAGGACCACTTCCCTTTGCCCTTTATTAACCAAGTACTCGGCACCCTATCGAGGAAGAAGTTCTTCTCCTTCCTGGATGGGTTTAGCGGGTACAATCAGATTCAAATTGCTCCTGAGGACTAGGATAAAAATACCTTCACTTGTCCATGGGGAACGTTTGCCTACATAGTGCTTCCCTTTGGTTTATGTAATGTACCAGCAACATTTCAAAGAGCTGTAATTGGTATATTTTCTGAATTAGTTAATGATAGTATGGAAATATTTATGGATGATTTTACTCCTTACGGAAAGGATTTTGAAGAAGCATTGGAAAATTTAAAAAAAGTTTTAACTCGCTGTGAATAGACCCAGCTCTCTTTAAGCACTGAAAAGTTCCATATGATGATGAGTGAAGGAGTAGTATTGGGGCACTTCATCTATGTCGATGGCATTCAGGTGGACCCCTCAAAAATGAAGGTGATAAAAAATATACCTACTCCTGCAACTCAAAAAGAGGTGCGAAGTTTTCTGAGGCATGCTGGGTACTACCGAAGATTTATAGAAATTTTTTCCAAACTTGCTTCTCCTTTGTTTTCTTTGTTAATGAAGGATGTGCAGTTTTTTTGGAGTGAAGCATGCCAAACAACATTTGTTAAGCTTAAGGAGAAGCTGTCCACAACTCCTATATTAAGAGGACCTAATTGGACCCTACCCTTTCACATTTCTTCAGATGCTTCTGATATTGCCATTGGAGCAGTTTTAGGACAGCAAGATGGTCAAGTACCTTATGAAATTTATTATATTAGTAATAACTTAGCCCCTGTTGAACTTAATTATACTGTCACTGAAAAAGAATTCTTAGCTATTGTTTACTCCACTAATAAATTTCGACATTACATTACTGGGTATCCTACATTTGTGCACACTGACCACTCTGCCATTAAATATATAATGAACAAACCAGTCACTAATGCCAGAGTGACCAGGTGGCTCTTATTATTACAGGAATTTGATATTGCCATCATAGATAAACCTGGAAAAGAAAATTTTGTTGCTGACTTTTTATCTCGTTTCACTAACAGTGATGATAATTTGCCTGTTGAGGACTCTTTTCCAAATGAACATTTATTAACACTTTCAGCTCATTCCCCTTGGTATGCAGACGTCGCTAATTATTTGGTTGCGGGAAAGATTCCCCCACATATGTCTAAAAGAGAAAAGAGAAAAATCATCCAGCAAAGTGCCGGGTATTGTTGGGTAAATGGTCATCTCTTTTACACAAGTCCTGATCTTGAGATTAGAAGGTGTGTAAGGGAAGATGAAATATTTCATATACTGAAGGCCTGCCACGATGAACCTTGTGGGGGACACTTTGTAGACAGAAGGACATGACACAAAGCGCTGAGCATGGGATACTATTGGCCAACTCTTTTCAGGGATGCAAAAAGGTATGTTCAGTCCTGTGATAGCTGCCAAAGGATGGGCCAGCCCAACAGATCAGATCAAATTCCTCTGCAACCTCAATTAGTAGTTGAACCATTTGATAGATGGGCTTTGGATTTTGTTGGCCCTATCAGTCCTCATTCCAAATAGAAAGCCTACATCCTGGTGTGTACCGATTATATGACCAAGTGGGTGGAAGTTGTAGCTCTGGCAAAGGCTAACGACCAGGCTGTGATTGACTTTCTATACAGTGAAATATTTACCTGTTTTGGGGTACCTAAGGAAGTAGTTACCGATGGGGGACCGCAATTTATGTCGCATCAATTTGAAGCCCTACTACGGAAGTATCATGTTCAGCATAGGGTAGCTTCACCTTACCATCCACAAGCCAATGGCTAGGTGGAAAGCACTAATAAAGTTATTGAAGCCATACTTACCAAGACAGTTAAGAGCCATCGAAAAGATTGGGCTAACAGGCTTCCGGAAGCACTGTGGGCATATTGCACCACTTGGTGTAACACCATAGGTTTCTCTCCTTACGATTTAGTGTATGGAAAAAGTGCCATCTTTCCAATTGAATTTGAAATCAAGACACTGAAGACAGCCACCGAAGTGAACCTGGATGTAACTGAAGCCCAGAAAAGAAGATTAAATCAATTGAATGAACTGGACGAGAATCAGTTAGCTGCAGTAGACCAGACAGTGTTAATTCAACAATAGAGATCCAATTGGCATGACCGATTCATTAAAAAGAAGGTATTCTGTGAAGGAGATTGGGCATTATTATATGATTCCAGATTCAAAAGAGATTTCAAGGGAAAACTACGCACAAGATGGCTGGGCCCATACCTATTAGACAGGGTATTTGATAACGGCATAGTCCGCCTAGTAACCATTGATGAAAAATGCTTACCATTATTTGCTAATGGTCACAGACTGCTTCCCCAATTCAGAATGAAATTTCAAATAATCCGGTGTGCTGAAACTTTCCAAATTTGCCTGACATCTCCTCTCAGCGGTCCATGCATACTCTGTGCCATAACCTCCATTTTTGGAGTCTGTAATCTATTGAACAACAAACTAAGTCTGAAGTCATAACCATGGGGATTCCAGCTTGTTATGAACCTTTAAATACATGAGCACTCAGGAGAAATGCTGTGGTCTTCGCTATTTTTCAAGCTGTCGGTTGGATGGAATTTTTCGAACATCTAGATGGATTTAACTGTGAAGCAGCCTTACAGTTTTATCTAAACCTCACAGAAACTCACTCAGAGATTTGGGGATTATGCATCGAATTTTCTAAGGACATTATAGCTGAGGTCACTGGTATCCCTCGGGTGGGAAGGGTTTGGTTTGGACATTGAGTCCCCACTACTATAGCACTACAGGAATTTCTAATAGAGGGGGAGTAGGTTCACATGACAAGAAGGGGGATAGCACTGCAGTCATTGCCACAGCCATGGAATCAGGTTGCTGTTTTCCTCAAGAAATATATCACTTGTGAAGGTAGGTACCAAACCGTTTATAATTTTGAACTTCCTTTACTATCTCATCCCTGCCATAGGATTCTGTTAAATATTCCATATTATCTGCTTCATTATTTACATCATATGGCGGGGTTTGTTCAAGCTACCAAGCATCCACTCGCCTCACTGACCCACCATGGCCTCATTAAATTAATTATCTTAAGGACCCTTGCTCAACATAATATAACCTAGGAGCAATTTACAGCCCAAGTTCAGGAACCCGCTCCTTTGCCTGGTGTCACAATAGAAGAAGAGCAGATCCATCCATAGTTGGGGGGACATGAACCACAATAGGAGGACTGGAGCCCCTCCAATATAGTTGGGGGGGTAGATGAAACTGGATCAGAGGATCAACTAGGGGCACAAATAGAACAATTGAGAGAAGATGTACATAAAAACCCTATGGAAGACCCAAATAACAGGGTAACTCTAACAGCAGAAGGTGAAATTGGAGCAGTAGTAAATGTTGTGACAATTGAACCCGAAGATGACAGAGCCATAGAAATGGAAGGAAATATTGAGCTGGTGACCATTGAATCCTCACCCGAGTGGGGAAGAACTTTGATTGAGAAAGAACAGCCCAAGGAACAAGAAAATGCTGGAACTGGGAACATCCCTTCTAACTCAGCTGTGAATCCCAACATTCCAACGCTACAAAAGAAAAGGAAGAGATCAATTGACTAAATCAAGATATCCCCATCAATAAGAAGGAAAAGAACCAGGTCATTTTCAGTAGCAGAAGCAACAAGAAAAAGATGGGCAACCTTAGAAGCACAAATTGAGTTCCCCACTCTTGAACCCAGTCCAATTGATGCCCCACAAGGGCTGGTCGAAGAAGAACCCCAAATTGAAGGACTTCTGTTTGAGAATACGCTATTAAAAGAAGAAGTCCAAATACTTAGAAGAGAATTGGAAAATTGGAAAGAAGCATGCAGAAAACAGGCTGAAAGGAAACTGCACACATTGGTGGAGGTTGTGGACCAATTAGAGGGACCAAATTCTACTGAGCCTAGCAAGGAAGAATAAAGAGTGGTTTGTCCCACCTACGAGGAAATATTTAAGGAAGCAGGCCATAAGATTACAATTCGTGCCTTTACAACACAACAGTCTGCACCTGCAATAGAGGAAGCTATAGAGAAAGAAGATGCTGTCACACAAGAACCAACATCTTTGAATATTCTTGCTGAAGTGGCCACCAAATCTGGGACAGAGGAAGCAAGGGATGAAATTATTCCTGATAGTGGGGACGAAGATTGTACTTTGACCCCAGAGTCCTCCCATGACACAGAAATTATAGAAGTGGAACCACAAAAGCAAGACAATGATGAGATTGAACAGGGTGCTGCCACATAAGAACCAGCATTCCTGAATGTGCTTGTCCAAGCGGCTGACCAGATGGGAGGAGAATCTAGGATTGAGGGAACTCTGGATTTTAATAAAGAATTCTGTACTACAACTCCAGAATGTTCCCGTGACATAGAAATCATAGAAGAGGAGCCACAACAACAGGGAGATGAAGAAGTGAGCTAGGATGTTGTCACACAAGAACCAACATCCTTGGAGGTTGCAGTAAGGACTCTTGAAATGCAACAAGAAGATAACCTTGAAGTGGATATCATCCCTGATATGCATTGGAGTCAAGATGAACAAGTCCAAAAACAATCCTCAAGCGATACTGAAATCCTTGAGGAGCAGCTGTAAACTAAAGAAGACATCCAATCTCAGCAGCAGAAGGACAAAGAAGAATAGGGCTCTGCTCCACAAGAACCAGTAGCCTCACAGCCTCTAGCTGAGACACCAACTGACAATCAGATAGAACATGGAATTAAAATTCGGGAGGAAGTTTCTCCATAAGAACCAACATCCTCACAGTCAGCTGCCAAATTTGCCATGAAAGAACCTCAGAAAGAAGATGCTGTTACACAAGAACCAGTGTCTCCAAGAGTGGTGGATGTTGTTGCCGAAGAAAGTTCAGAAAAGGTTGTTGTCACACAAGAACCAACAACTCTCAATATAGCTTTATATGTGCAGGGTGCCGAATGTGGCACATCAAGCGACAAAGTGGGGATTGAGCCCCTTAAAACTTTCATCGACCTGGATTCAGACAAGGGGGAGCATCATAAAGAAGAAATCCTGAACCTTACAGCAGAAGTCTCAATTCTGAGAATGGAGGTAATAAAATGGAAAATCCAGGTGGAGGAATACCAAGGAGGGATAATTTCTCTTACTGAGCATAAAAATATTATCAGGGGATTGGAGGAGAAATGGGCAGAAGAACGTATGACCCAGAGAATTCGAGAGGAAGAGTTACAGAGCAATTTAAGGGAGCTAAAAAAATTCCAATTTATGCAGAAGGAAAAAGAGCATATGTATGCTCTCTCTCAAGAACTCCTGGGTACCAAGGTACCTTCTTCTTCTTACCCCGTCTTCCTATTTGAACAGTTTTTTTGGTTTAAGTTAAGAGCTATGAAAGAAGGGAGGTCATTTGAGATAATGACCTCAGCAAAAATTTTGGAAACATTTTTTAGAAGTAGTTTTGAAGATAAAAATTTGCTGTGTGAATTATATTTTCATGAGATGGCTTGCCCTCTGGATTGCGATTCAAATCCTATCCCTTTTTCAGGGGATGTTTAGTTGAGGGCTTTTGCTTCTTTTGTGAGAAATCATGCTTAATGGGAAAGTTATTTTCAAACCTTTTCTCACAATGAAGATCACTCCAACCTATGGGTTCGAAGTGAGCTTCAGAATCCTGGTACTCTTCTTGCTCGATACAAAAGTTTGCTTTCATGTCCCATCCAGAATCGACACATAATGGGACTTCAGGAGGAAGTGATTTCTACTTGCACCAACTATATTTCCATACACCAACAAGCAGCATTGGAAGGAAGCAAGCACAGATGGTAGGTTTCCTCTCCTATACTCAGAATTCGAGACCCCTATTGTTTCAAGAATTTTGAACAGGCACTTTCCAGGGTCAAGGGCTATATTGGATGTATCAGGGAATGTGGGGCTAATTGGTTGGGTCTGAAATTTAATTCCCCTTCATCTGGTGGCTGAAAAAACCATATAGAGTGGAATTCTCACTAACTAAGGTAGAGGAGAAACGATGCTGGAGATATTGGATTACTCACAGAGGGTTCGTAGAAAAAGAAGGGGTTCCTGAGTTCCCCTACAACTTCTCCTCTCTTCACGAACAGAGCTTAGTACAAGATTTGGATTCAGAGTAATGGAGGTTGTTGCATGAGGACATGCAACAGGACAGTTGGGGGGAGATGTTGAGCCCAGAAATGGCCTCTTTTGACCACCTTTAATTACCTCTTCTTGTTCTATCCTACCCCATTCAGCATACCAATTAAACATGTTATCCCCACTCTACTCTTCAAACCACCAAGGTATGATTGGTCATTGTTTTATTTTATTAATACTTATGCTTGTGATAATTAAGGCTTTGTATCTCTCAATGCGCTAACATATTATGGTTTGTAAAGGTATTTTGAGTTAAGTGGACTGCAGGAAGATTGGGATGAACAAGTCATGAGAAGGATGGGAATTCACTGCCCAAGCTGATCCCCATCCATCCTATCATCACCCAAAGAATGTGGTTCCAGTGCGATATCCCAGACAAAGTTGTGATAAGGTAGCTATAACAGAATGCGTCAAATTTGGAGATCCATAGCACGTTGCTGCTCGTGTGTAGCCGTAATCTAAATATATCACTCTTGGGGCGATTAATAGTTTTCTCGTGTTTCCTATTTTTCATCCTGCCACGTTTGTAATAGCTGTTGTCATTTAGGGTGCCTAAAGATCAGAGATCTTCATGGCTTCCCCATAATAGGATAGGATGTTATGATCCACATGGTATAAATATGGAGAATTGTTTCAAGCCAAGGGTTGTTGAACATATAATCAATTTATTGTATTAGTTGTGAGGAGGAATTGTGTAATTACTTTGTCTTTTAATACAAGGAGTTACTTTTGATCTAATGTTTTTACGTCTGTTCAGCCAGCATCTCTGTGTGAAGGCTGGGCCCGCCTTCCACAGGGGTTGCTGAGTTAAATTAGGACTTTTAAATTCCTTTGTTGTGTGATGTTATGTTAATTTTATTCTTTTCATAGGATGCTGTAACAAGTGTGGATTTATAGTGTGTTGTGATTGCATTCGTTGGAGATCTGTAGTAGTATAACGTGACAGTCGACTGAGTAGGTAATTATCCCTTATGTAATTCATGTGGTAACTATAATAGCTCTGTTCATCCTTATATCTTTTAGTTGTCATTCCATGAATCTTTGCAACTTGTATTTTATTGTTATGATTACCGAATTTCATTCCTGCACTTCAGTTTCCTAGAATAGCTGAACTCAATCTCTGTATTTGAATTCCTAGATCAATATTTAAATTACGCTTGTGGGTTCCTAGAATAATCGGATTGGATAGGTGAATTAATTATTCAGTGATGTGAATAGGATTTCCTTTCATCTAAAATTGTAATTTAGATATGAATTTTATCTTTCCATTCTTAGATCAAGGCATAGCAGAAGGTAATTATGATTGTATTGCCTAGAAGATAATTGGATTAAGTAGATTCTTGGGATGAGCATAGCTGAACAGAGGATAGTATGGTTCAATTATAGTGACTTTGTGTTTAAGCATATATTGTGCATGTTATCCTTGAAATACAAGACTTTCCTAGGTTGACAATAAATATTGTACATTCTGTATGTTAGTAGTAATCCACTTGCATATTGGGTGCGCAACATTGTGCAGGCTTGTGTTATTTAGTTTCAGGTTCATGATTGGATGAAGGTGTGGATCAATATTGACGCGATTCCTTATCCAATAAGCTCAAGACTCTGTCCCTCAATGCTCCACAAAAGGGCCTCCTTTTCAGCTTGTTCCATTCAAGCAACGAGTCGACCTTCTCTCCTCTTTTTCTCCATTCTCTAAAAAATCAATCTTCTGGTTACCTTTTTCTTCCCCTTATGATCAGATCTAGTTCCAATAATTGAATATATATTGTTAGCTCTAGTTCATTAGAGTCTTGCTGCTTAGATCTATAATTTCATAAAGATAGATCTAGGTGTAGTAATTTCCTTTTTTTGCAAGTAGCTAAATCATAGATCTAAAGCTTGCTCATAAGGTAGTTTCCTTTGTTGTTATTTAAAGATTTAAATTATGCAAGAAAATTGCATATCTCATTGGATTCCCAAACAGCAAGCCAAGATTCCAAGGAAAGCTTGCTTTCCTTGGTACCTTTTTGTAAAACTAGATTAGCCCCTTTTAACAAATTTTTACTTAGTTTTTTTTGGTAACTAGCTTGGTAACCCAAAACAATTTTAAAGTGTTTTTGGGCACATTTGATTTTAATTTCTCGCTATTTTTTAGTAGGTTTAGGAAAAAAGAGAAGGAGACTCTGCCCATTTTCTGACTCTTGGGCGAACTAGAGCTTCTCGGAGGCTTCTCCCACCACTGTGATTTTAGTTTAGCTTGTTACAAGCTTGTTGTAAGCCTTTGGATCCCATATAACACTTTGATAACACTTTTCATTATTCCATATTTTAATGTCAAAAGTAATCATACTATTGACCCCACAACTTCCCGATTGACCTGCAAGGGGAAAGAGATGCGTGGTAGGACTAATTAGAAAACCGCCATGGTGTATCTTTGGTTCCTTTTCATCAATTGTTTCGTTAGCTATAATAAAATTAACCCTTCCTTGATTCGCCGATTGAGATCCACTTGGATCAAAAGAGGTTCCTGGAGGGTTTTCTTTTAACAAGAACACCTATCTTAAAATTAACTAAAAATAACAAAGACTCCAGTGTGTATGCTTTGTACTTGGCTGCGATTCGTCCGATCAGTTGAGCTGCATCAAAATCACTTGAGTAACTAGAATAATTAGGATTCACTCTCCCAAATTGAAAAACCATCAAGCGAAAATCCAATGCCTCGATCTAACCATTATGGTGGAAAAATACCCAAAGGAAGTGGGAACTCCTAAAAAGTGACATCGGGGTGCTGATCTCTGTTACACCTTCGGGTGCATTATGAACAACAACCTCAAAGACTCCATTCAGCCCACATATTCCTTACGAGTAGCCATGACAGTTTAGTTTTGGACATACTTCAAGTACCCCCTAGGTATATTTGGAGTCCCCTCACCTAAGTTAAATTACTTATCTTCACATTAATTTAAAATTAACCAAGATACAATTGCACAACATTTATTTCAGCACTTGCAAGCACTCTTAAAATATTTTCGACTCCATTTTTGGCATTGGTCAACTGTTTATTTCTTTCAATCTTTATGCGATTGTGTGTCATTTCGTGCTTACTTGTGACCATCTTATCTGTTTATTTGTTGTTTACAATTGTTAAGTCAAAACTCCTATTAAACATACTCTTTAATACCATCATCATACTAAATAATTTTTCCTTAGTAACTTAATAGGGTCTACCCCCCTTAGCTTCGTTGAGAGTTGAGCCTAAACGGAGGAGTCAAGAATAAGGTGACAGCCTTGACTCGAGACTTGCCCCCAAGGACACATCGAGTGGCTTGAAGATTTCTGCCACGTGACCCAGGTGTGTGAAAGGTGGCAACACTTTTTGGCATCGTTGCCGGGGATAAATATTTTTATTCTCGGGTACGACTTAGCTTAAATTTTTTCTAAACAACTAAAAAGATAAAAAAAATAATTTGATTGATCTTGTCTTTAAAAAACATAAAAATTAAAACTCGATCCATTTGGCGACTCCACTACCTAACATCACTCCAAGAATTTCTACCTGAAGAAACCACCATCAATTATTCAATCCTCTCCTTGATCCCAAAAGGTTTATTAGGGAAATATTGAATATGCAGACTTCTCATAGAAATCTTGAAGATTTAGGAGACCAATCCCTCTCAGATATCCATCACATATTTGTAGAGAGTCATGTTCACCAATCTCAAGAAATGATGGAATTATTCAAACCCCTTGACTTTTCTCGGATAGCAGGTGCACCCGATGCCATTCCAAAAGATGCTATCAAGAAGCTCCCCATATTTCAGGGCAATAATGCCATCACTGCTAAGTCTCACCTTCGAAAGTTTGAAAAGCACCTGGTCAGTTATTGTAATGATGCTGCCCATGACCATGACGATGTCAGAATGAAGCTCTTTGCTTTATCCTTAGAAGATGATGCTAAAGAATGGTACTTCGACCTAGATGATGATTCATATAAAACTCTTAGTGAATTCCTAGAGGGTTTTAAGAAGAAATGGTGAGAAAATAAAGAACCAAGACATTTGCTTGCTGCCCTTCATAACATTAAGATGATGGAGAATGAAACCATGGATGAATTTAACACTAAGTTTAGGCATGTGGTTGTGGACCTCCCTAACGAAATCAAGCCAAAGAATGCCTCCATCCTCATATCTTACATCAAAGATTTCACTGGTGATTTGAGGTACCAGTTAAGAGACAAAGATCTGGCCAATCTAAAAACTACTCAGGAATTGGCCAATAAAATAGAAAAGAATATGTAGTCTTCAGGAAAGTCCAACATTCCAGGTCACACTAGGGGAAACAATTCCTGCAACAAAGAGACCAAGGGTAAAGCCGTTGAATCATAAGAAAAGGGAACTTCTAAAGATCCCATGGAAAAGGTGACGGACATGATAAAAAACTTGGTTAATAGTCAAAACCAACTAATGGCCAATCATTCTGCACACTTGAATCACATTCATAATAGATTGATCATAATGGAAAAGAATAATGGACCTAGGAACTTTCAGCCCAAGCAAAATTAGATGTATCAAAATAAATTTCCTCAGCATAAGCCTGGGATTCCAAACTAGTTCGACTCAGCTAACATGGTAGAAGAAGTAATTCCATGGTGTAGACCCTGTGAACAATTCCACCAATAAAGCACTTGTTATGTTGCAAATCAAGTCATTGAACATGGACTTCCCGAGTTCAGTAGTTAGGAAACAACTTCAAGTGAGACTGATCATGTATACATGGTAGGCGAGGCCTACCCTTTGTCACCAGCTAAACAGCGCAAGCCTAAGGATGAAACCATTGCAGAATCTTATAGTGAAACTTATGATGAAAACTGTAATGTACATGATGGGACTCCTACGTGTTCTCCATATAATGATGACAGTATGGAAGGTTTATTGCCTTGTGACCTTTTCTCTAAAGAAGATGAGTATGAAAATGAGGACAAGTATAACTTGGATCATGATACAAGTGACGAAGACTCCCTTATCTCCGACAAAGATGTTGATGAGGAGTCTTGGACATTCATGGAAAATCCAGTCCGTGACATGAATAAAGAGGAAAATAATGAACCATAAAATTTTGATGGTTTTGTTGATTTTTCTATCTATGGCATATCTAAAGGAGAGAGCATGGATCTAGAGACCTGGGAAAATCCTAGAATGGAAGAGGAGCATTCAAAACTCTTATATGATCATTCAGAGTCATATCATGCAGAGCTGCACAAAGGTATCAATAATGAAGACATGGAGAAGTAGTGTTGTGAAAAGACAGATGTGATGCAGTTAGTAGAATATTAGTCTCAACTATCATCTTCACATATAGAGTCTCCTCATGATTTGGAGCCACTTAGGGCTTATACAGGGAATTATCATCCAGTAAGCCTCGATGATCAGTATGATGGTGTAGTCAATCTGCCTCATCACTTTGATTTGTATATCAACCCTGTCCAGTCATGGATAGAAGCAGCCCATGTAATCAATTACTAGTTTGGGAGGAATTTTGACGACATTATGCATGCCTATGATTTCCCATCCATCCCGCCCCTTTCGAATCATCACACAGGTTTGAATTTTCTAAATAAATTATCCTTACTTTGGCTGGTAAGCAAAGACAAGGAAATTTTTTTTTATGTTAATAAAATGCTTCAGTGGTTACATTGGATTTCTGATTACACTTAACCCTGTTTATATCATGCTTAGAGTAGGAAAATAAGATCCTTCAAAAAGAGCATTTACTTTCCTCATTTTTGTTTTAGCTATAATAAAAAAAAAAATTCATTAGTTAGTTACATTTATTTTGTTTAAATAAATCATCTTAATGGTTCGTTTGGTTTTTATGTAAAGCTTGTGCTACTGAGGTTTTCTTGTCAAGTTGAGATGTTTTTACGGGTTGTATAAACCAGAGATTCTGGTGTTCTCATATCCTATCCTTGCCCTATGACCAGATCGAGCACACGTCTTCCAGTTGGAGCCAGAATGTTACCACCTAAGTTGTACTTAGTGGTTTTTTATCAAGTGAGCCTAGTGAACTGGACAAGGATAACTTGTTCGGACTTCAGAAGACCTTCAGTCTTACTTCTGGGAAGCTTTGTTGTACTATATCACATGTTCATACCCCATGGGGGAATTGTAATAAATGTTCTAGAATGATGATGTCTGTAAAAGACTCAGTCTCTTAGACTTTATTTGTCAATCCGATCAGCCCAGGGTGTTTTTTCCCTTGGTTATTATTGGTTGTTGAATAAAGGACTGATCATTTCTGAGTTTTTCACTCCATACCTCCAAAGTTGGGGTGGTCGGCTTGGAATTTAGGCCTATTGATGTTATTAGAGTCTATGTGTCAATGTATAAACCTGCTAGGAATCATGGTCGAGTCATATGAACATGTCTAAGTCCCCCTAGGTTTTTTCAACTTTTTTATTTTTTAAATTTTTTCAGTGTTTTTTATTAAAATTTAATTTTTCCAAAACTTAGACTATTTTTTAATAGTTTAATTGGAAAAATTGATTTTTTAATAAAAGTGGGCCAAATAATCAGTTTTATTCATGTAGGTTCTCATTTTCAAGCTAAGAGCACCATGTAAACCCATGAACCCACTATTTCCCAGTTTTGAGTGATTTTCCATCACTCAGGTCAGAAAGCCCCAAAAAATCAATTATTGATTATTTTAATTAATAAATTGATGAATAATGGAGCAAATACAAAATCCTAGATCAATGGATTCTCAACCAATTTGATTGAAATCAGTCAGATCTGAACCAGATTGACTGGATCTGACAAATCCTTGACTAAAGGAGGTGATCTGGACAGATCCAAAGTTGAAATTCAGCATCCTTTATGGGGAATTTCACCCTCCCTCTCTCCTCCACACATTTGGGCTCATTTGGATGAGTTTTGGTGGATGCTTCAGTCAACAAGTTGAGGTGTCAGTCATATCAGCCCCCCGATTGACAGTTGCACTCAGTGAGACTCAGATTTGGCTCAGCTAGACACAAATCAGGCATTGATGGACTCTCCTTTATCTACAATGGTCTATCTCCTTTGGATTTGTGCCCCCCTGGGCTGGATCTCCTTTTTTGTATAAATAAAGCTCAGGATACCTCTTCCAAGCTAGTTAGAGTTGGATTGAGGAGCAGTTGCCATTGTAATATTGCTATATTTTTTTATTGTGAATCAAGAATATTTGGAGGATATACCGTGTAGTGCATATGATTGTGTGGATTCGCAATGTCATGTTGCTAATGTGGTAACTGCAATTTCTTTCCAATTTCTGTGCTGCTTTTGTTTTCTGGCTTCAAGGATTCAATTGAATCAAGTAAGGGTGTAAACTAGGCAAGTTAGATTACTTGTTCTTGTCTATCCATATTATGTATGTTCAATAATTTCAGTTATATGCTTAAATAAGATTATTTTTCCATGATCTTTCATTCTTGTTTCTTTATACATCTATATCCAGATCTCACGAGGTGTTGTGCAAGCTTGTGTTAATTAGTTGCAGGTTCCCGATTGGACGAAGGTGTGGATAAATATTGATTCCATTCCTTATTTAATAATCTCAAGACTCTGTCCCTCAGTGCTCCACAAAAGGGCCTCCTTTTCAGCTTGTTCCATTCAAGCAACGAGTCGACCTTCTCTCCTCTTTTTCTCCATTCTTTAAAAAATCAATCTTCCGGTTACCTTTTTCTTCCTCTTATAATCAGATCTAGTTCGAAGAATTGAATATATATTGTTAGATCTAGTTCATTAGAGTCTTGTTGCTTAGATATGTAATTTCATAAATAATATCATTTCATAAAGATAGATCTAGGTGTAGGAATTTCCTTTTTTGCAAGTAGCTAAATCATAGATCTAAAGCTTGATCATAAGGTAGTTTCCTTTGTCGTTCTTTAAAGATTTAAATTCTGCAAGAAAAGTGCATATCTCATTGGCTTCCCAAACAACAAGCCAATATTCCAAGGAAATCTTGCTTTTCTTTGTTCCTTTTTGCAAAACTAGATTAGCCCCTTTTAACAATTTTTTACTTAGTTTTTGTTGGTAACTAGCTTGGTAACCCAAAACAATTTTAAAGTGTTTTTGGGCACATTTGATTTTAATTCCTCGCTATTTTTTAGCAGGTTTAACAAAAAAGAGAAGGAGACTCTGCCCATTTTCCAACTCTTGGGCGAACGAGAGCTTCTCGAAGGCTTCCCCCACCGCTGTGATTTTAGTTTAGCTTGTTACAAGCTTGTTGTAAGACTTTGGATCCCAGATAACAAGGACCAATGTGCATAGTTCAGTTTGCTGATATTGTAATCAATAATAATAATAATAAATCATTTTGAGTAGGCTCTTTCGAGCCCACTCCCCATCCCTCCAGGGGGGATCTGAGTCCGTTTCGCCTTTTTGCTTTTCTTTCCTATTTTTTTCTCTAGATTAGTCTTGTTATGCAGGATTGTATACTTTGATAACACTTTTCATTATTCCATATTTTGATTTCAAAATTAATCATACTACTGACCCCATGACTTTTCGATTGACCCGCGAGGGGAAAGAGATGCGTGGTAGGACTAATTAGAAAATAGACATGGTGTATGTTTGATTCCTTTTCATCAATTGTTTCGTTAGCTATAATAAAATTAACCCCTCCTTGATTCCCCGATTGAGATCCACTTGGATCGAAAGAGGTTCCTGGAGGGATATCTTTTAACAAGAACACCTATCTTAAAATTAACTAAAAATAACGAAGACTCCAGTGTGTAGGATCTGTACTTGGATATGGTTCATTCGATCAGTCGAGCTGCATCAAAAGAACTTGAGTGACTAGAATAATTAGGATTCACTCTCCCAAATCGACAAACCATCAGGCCAAAATCCAACGCCTCGATCTAACCATTACGGTGGCAAAATACCCAAAGGAAGCGGGAACTCCTGAAAAGTGACCTCGGGGTACCGATCTCTGTTACACCTTCAAGTGCATTATGAACAACAGCCTCAGAGACTCCATTCAGCCCACATATTCCTTGCGTGTAGCTGTGACGGTTTAGTTTTGGACATAATTCAAGTACCCCCTAGGTATATCTGGAGTCCCCTCGCCTAAGTTAAAGTACTCATCTTCACATTAATTTAAAATTAACCAAGATACAATTGCACAACATTTATTTCAGCACTTGCAAGCACTCTTAAAATATTTTTGACTCCATTTTTGGCACTGGTCAACTATTTATTTCTTTCAATCTTTATGCGTTTGTGTGTCATTTCGTGCTTACTTATGATCATTTTATCTGGTGATTTGTTGTTTACAATTGTTAAGTAAAAAATCCTATTAAACATACTCTTTAATACCATCATCATACTAAATAATTTTTCCTTAGTAACTTAATAGGGTCTACCCCCCTTGGCTTCGTTAGGAGTTGAGCCTAAATGGAGGAGTCAAGAACAAGGTGACAGCCTTGACTCAAGACTTTCCCCCAAAGACACATTGAGTGGCTTGAATATTTTTTCCACATGACCTAAGTGTGTGAAAGGCGGCAACAGATCTTACGGTTCAGATTTCACAGTTTCAGCTACAGCTCACGAGTTGGATTTCGTGGCTCACATTTCATGGTTGGATCTCACAGGTTGTAGCTCACGGGTTGGAGCTGACATTTCACATTTCATGGTTGCAAATCACTAGTTGGAGCTCACAGTTCACATTTCATGGTTGGAGCTCATGGGTTAGAGTTGACAGTTCACATTTCACAGTTGCAGCTCACTCATTGGAGCTCATGGGTTGGAGATGGCATTTCACATTTCACAGTTTCAGCTCACTGGTTGGAGCTCACAATTCACATTTCATGGTTGTAGCTCACAGTTCACATATCATAGTTTATCTCATTGGTTGGAGCTCATGCTTCATAATTCATGGTTGGATTTCAAGGGTTAGAGTTCAAGGGTTGGAGCTTATGGTTCAAATTTAATAGTTAGAGCTCAAGGGTTTGAGCTAATGGTTCACATTTCATGGTTGCAACTCACTGGTTGGAGCTCACGGCTCACATTTCACGGTTGCAGTTCACTGGTTGGAGCTCACGATTCACATTTCACAGTTGGACTTAGGGGTTGGAGCTCAGTTTTCACAGTTCACGGTTCTCATGGATAAATAGCTAAGCATCAAGATCCCTAATTTGTTTGAATTTATGGTGAAATCTCTAATTTGTTTGAATTTACGATGAGATCCCTAGTTTTTCTTAATCTTGAAATCCCTAAATTTTGGAAAATCATCATCATCTAATTTATAGATGCTTGTAATACTTTTTTTCCCATTGGTCAAATAGTTTTGAAACGATGTAAATCGATGAACTTAGGTTTTTCTATGTCAAAGGTTAAAATATGGGGTGTGCACATGATTCGTTGTGATCGTGTGCATGTACATTGCCACTTCATCTAGTATTGAGGTTGTCCTTATAGTGGAAGCCTCCCATTTCACCCTTAAGGGATTCCCTTACACACACACTCATGTTACACTGTATCCAGTGTAATGGATAATCCTTATTTGGATTAAGTCATCCTGTATCCAGGTCTAGGGAGGAAGATGTTCCATCTTCAAATAATTAAATGTATAAATGTATAATAATTGAATGGATGATAAAATAAAATGGATATGGACGCCTTAAATATGGCTTGGCCATCAAATATTGAAGAGACACTTCTCTTCATAAGTTAGATTTAATATTATTAATTACTCTTAATAATAGTTACCTATTTATTACTATTTTATTTTTGTAACATTGCCTTCCCCTTAGGAAAGCTTTGTCATGGGGGGTTCACTCAGTAAACTTGTTGCATAGCACAACCGTTCATAGGATATTAAAGAATATCCCTAATTTCACTAAATATTCGAAAATTCCTCCTAAAATTGTATTGTTGAACCCCCCTCCCAATGCACCTTTCCAATTAATAAAACCCCTAGTTTCACCATATATTCTAGGTATCCAATTTTATCAACCCATTTTTAGTACCTCCTTTATATCATATTATCAAGTTGTAACAAGCAAGAGCCCTAATGCGTCTTAGTATAAACAAACATGATGCTAAATAAAATAATAGTATAATTCTAATAATGACCCCACCCGGATTGCAGGGCCGGTTGATCAATCTGTAGCATTGGATAGTGGAAGACCAACAAAATAGTAATGTGGAGTAAAAGACAACCCAATAAAGAGATCAATGTAACAAAGAATGTAAAATATTGTTAATCTAATAGTCAATGCAATTCTTATAAAAGATTATAATTGTAGATGTTTCACACCACAAACTACCAATCTACCAATTGTATATCATGTAAGTACACGTATAGTCATATAGACATCATGTTTTCTATAAGATTAATAAATTAAATTCCATAAATATGAAAAATCGAAACCCTTTTGTGGATGGAATTCCCCACCTTCCTATCAAAAAACCATCATTGATGTTTGAACTCAAATGAACATAGAAAAATTCCTCTTACTTTCCAATAACACCATAAGATCATTTGTATAACTTGGATTAAGTAATTCACAAGATGCAAAGAATTTCCTCCACTTTGTCTACATTTATTCTTGCAATAAAGGGAATTAGCAACATTTAGTTACCTTTTCTTGGGTTATATCTAATTTTTTTTACCATTACAGGAGAGGGAAAAATATCCATTGTTAATTTTCAAGCATGCAAAAGTTATAAATATATACAAATAGTGAAACTTAAATGATAACAACTATTCCTATCGTGAAATGTGAAAATTTTAAAGAAGAATACAAAAAATTGAAATAAATAACTAGTTAAGAAATATTGATTAACATTTTCTTGGTTCTAGTGAGCAAAGAAAGATTGATCTCACTTTTATTGGTTTTTGTGGAGCAAGGTTTGATTGAATCTTAATACCCACCTAAACCCCAACCTAAAAAATTATTCTAAAAAAAAGACTTTATAAGTTTAGTGATTTGGAGTATAAATCCAGCCCATGATTTGGAGGTTATTCCTTAGCAGAATCTAGGACTGCTATGAATCCATCCCATGATTTGGAGGTTATTGCTTAGCAAAAACTATGACCAACATGAATCCAACACATGATTTGGAGGTATGAACTGATCCCATGATTTGGAGGTACGAATCCATACCATGATTTGGAGGTTATTCCTCATCCCACCCAAATAAAATAACCCCTAATATTTATATTACTATGTCAAATTAAAAATCCCCCCTTGACCCCTTAATACGAGGCAATATATTTTTGAGGTTTTTAGGAGTATTCAAATCCCCAATATGAATAGACGTGATATGATATTTCCTTTCTAGTGAACACCCTATGAGCTTTGTCCTCAAAGATTATATTATTGTCATCATCTTTTCATTCTTGTTTTGTGTTGAAACAACGTCATTACTTCCTTTATGTCTTTTGTTTTAGAACTTGTATTAGGTATGTGTCTATTTTCATTGTATGGATTGTCATTATTGTCAATGATAATGGCTTGACTCTCATTATGATCTTGGTCGAGCTCATCTTTATCAAATATATTAATGGTATTTTGGTCACCTCTAAGATATTTAGTCTCCTTGTCTTGTTTATTGTATTGATCAATTTTGTTACTCTCATTTTTGTTGACATAATGGTCCAACATATTTGAGTTATTGATATGGTTTTTATTAGACCTTAGTTTTTGTAACATTTCCATTATTGTATTCTGGTTCTGTGTCATGATGCTCAAGTTCTGTGCCATGGTGCTTATGTTCTGTGTCATCACACTCATATTGTCATCTAACTCATTTTGTTTCTCGTGCATAATGTCTAGTTTGTCATCAAGTTATATTCCCAGTACTAGAACAACATCTTTTTTTATTTCTTTCTTAAATGCCTTGTTATTTTTCATTTCTTCTCTGAATTTTTCTTGGTTGGCGACAAGGGCCTTTATGTCCTCCTCAAATTTCTCAAGTTTTCCTTTTAATTTTGTCATGGCTTGGGTCCTTGTAAGCTGAGATTTAATATTTTGGACAATTATTTTGACCTATGGAGGAACAAAAGACAACTAATTCCTTTGAAATAATTGATGAATTAATAATAATTATTATAATTATTTAATGTGTTGAAATAAAATAATAAATATAAAATATTATATTTAAATATTTTATTAAAAGGTGGATTAATAAGTTTTAAAATATTATAAAATAATATTAATATTATTATAATAATATTTATTTTATTAATATTGCTTTTGTTTGTAAGGTTACATGGAATGAGGGGGGTGCACCCTAGGTTGAAGTTGGAAAGCAAAACCATATGTTGGTTTTACTTTATCTTTAATTTTTACTTTCTTTTTCCTTTCTTTAGTTTTTTACTTTTTTTTTCTTTTATCTTTTTTTTGAACTTTTTTCTTTTCTTTTCTTTACCTTTTTTATCTTTTATCTTTTTTAAGTTTTTTCTTTTCTTTTATCTTTTGAAAAATGTCCTTTATTTTAGGGAAACCCTAAAAGCTAAGTTTACACAAAGTGTAAATAATGGCCAAGGGACGTATAACTTTGATACCAAGGTTACATTGTATCCGGTGTAATGGATAATCTGTATCTGTATTAAGTCATCTTGTATCCAGGTTTAGGGAGGAAGATGTTCCATCTTCAAATAATTAAATGTATAAATGTATAATAATTGAATGGATGATAAAATACAATGGATATGGCCACCTTGAATATGGCTTGGCCATCAAATATTGAAGAGACACTTCTCTTCATAAATTATATTTAATATTATTAATTACTCTTAATAATAGTTACCTATTTATTACTATTTTATTGTTGTAGCACTCCCATTTCACCCTTAAGGGATTCCCTTATAGTGGTAGCCCTCCATTTTTGCATCCTAATGTACATTCCTTTCTACATCACCCTCTAGACTTGCACATTGACAAACAAAACATATGCAGTTATAAATTGCTAGGTTAGGTTATAATTGGAAGTGGGTTGTTTTGGCATCTTTTACCTTCACAACAAAGAAATAGTTATTTGGGGTTCAAGGTTGATGGCTTTGGACTATGTAATGTTTGCACCCTTTTTCCATTCAAGTTTATTGTGGATTGGTGGATTTTGTTGGGATGTGGTATGTCGATGATGGGATGTTGATGGACCCTTGGCATTTTAGTTGATGGTATGTGTATGGTTTTTTGGTTTTAATTGGGGTTGGTGGTTCTTGATTAGATAGTGGTGGCCTCCTTTGGTAGTATTGTTGCATTAATACTCTCTTATTATGCTCATTCCTAATTCTCTTTATTTTTCCTTTGAGTTTTGGATCTTTATTGTTCAGTTTCTTTTTGTGAGTGGTTTGCTTGACTTGGCTGTTTTTTTCCTCTTATAACCATTTTATATGGTATAATGCACCTCAAAGTGTCCTTGATGCATAGAGTGTTTGGTTTTTCTATATTTTTCTTGGCTTTGGGTTCAAATATCTAGATTCAAATGGGATTTAGCTTTTGGTTTGTGTTTGTTTTAGGTGAACTCATCTTTCTCCTTTGCATTTTGTTGATTGAATGTATTCTTGGTGAATTCAATAGGACTGTTGTTGTTAATCAATCATCTTATTTGTTTGTTTACCTGACTTAGCTCCTATTGAGCTTTTTTACTACCATCTTGAATCTCTAATGGCATCTCTACTTTCCCTTGTTCAACTCTTTATAAATTTGGCCTTGTCAAACCGCATTTACGATTGTTTCAGGGTTTTAACATGTTTAATAGCCTTCAAACCTATGCATGGTTTCAACTAATGTTTGATATCCAAGTCCATGTTGTTGCTTTGTTTACAGGCCCATAGTCATCACCCTTGATTGGTTATTCAATCCCCTCCTTTGTAAATTCATTGCTTGGTACTTTTTTGTCTAGTATGTGTGCCTTGACCCTTTGTGTTTCTTCTTCCAAACGACCTATGTGTGATTGTGATGCCCTTCAGATTGTACTTTTTTTTCCTCACCTTGTCTTTTATAGAATTTGTCTTGTTTTTATTGAATTGGATGGATGGTGGCACTTACATTTTGATGCTCACAATGCTTAGATAGTGAGTTCCTCCACAATTTGATGAATTTCACTGTTTTTTTCCCTTAGTAGTATTGAATATTCAATACCCTCATAATGTCCGGCTTGGGTGAATTTGTGTTGCTTGGTGAATGAAATAGGTCTTTGGCCTTGATTAGATTCAATTAATGATGCAACAAACCCTTGTCCTTTTTCAATTTGGCTTTGAGCAAGTTTTTGTACACAATCATGTGTTGATGAAGTTTTTCCTTGTTATATGTTATGTGTACACATATTTTGATGATATTCAAAAGGATATATGCAGTCTTTGATGAGGTCTATGCATCCTAATTTTCATTTGGGGTTGTGTTGTTGAAATATTATGTTGATTTGATTTCTATGAGCATATTTAGTCTCTACTAATTCTTACGAAGATTTTTCTTTGCAGTCAATTTAGGATTAGACAATGGATTTTGATTTTGACTGAGTATAATGAAACTATTTTTTATTTTTGTAAATCCCCTCTGCATACATTGGTTTTCTTTGTGAGATAAAGCCTCAATGGTTTCATGGGTTCAACCAAGATAGGTTTAAGGGAATAAATGGAATTTTCTAATCCCCAGTAAACATTTGCCACTTTGTAAAAGCCCTTAAAAACTTGTGGATGTATAAAAATGTTTATAATTGCACAAACAATAACAAGAAGCCAAGATGCCAAGTTAAGGTATATGTAACCCTAGCAACAACAAGATCATGAAGAAAAACTAGCAACAAACTCTAAAGTAGAAAAAAAATCAGATATGATTTTCTCTCTTGTCTAGATGCTATATAAAAAATAGAGAAGTAAACTTTAATTTATAATCTTGACAAGACTTATAAAAAGATCACTAAACTAATCCTAAATTTTAGGAGTTTTACCAATCAACAATATAAGATAAATATAATTTCTATTAAGATAGGGTGCAACATAAACTATAGTAAAATTACAATGAAACTAATTCACAGTAATTAAAGAACAATTGATAAATGCGTATGGTTTGAATCTACCTTATACTCGCACATATTGTGCGAGCTCTTGTCACTATAAGGAAAAGCTGTCACAAGTCATACTTTGAGAGAGAAAGAAGGTTAAAGTGCTATGGGATTAGGTTAGAATTTCTAAATAGGTCCGGTTTGAATATGCTTTATACTTGGACATATTGTTTTAGCTCTTGTCACTGTAAGGACAAGCTGTCACAAGTCATAATTTAAGAGAGATAAGGTTAAAGTGCTATGGGATTAGGTTAGATACATACAATAGAAAATCCCAATCACCAAGTGAGAATATCTCATTAGCATAGCAACAATTATACTTAGCTAAAACCACAAATAAGCACTCTAAAAGTCGCAACTCCCTATAGCAGGCTTAAAACCACTACTGACCTATCATCTAGGGTTTTTAATAGTCATATCTCAACTAGGATATGTCACCACATTCCCGATACATTAGTCACAGTTCAACAGATAAAGGGACCCAACATTCATAGTCACAAAGTCACAGTCTAGTAGAGAAGTGACACATAGTCACAATCCTCTTAATAAGGTCACAACCCTATCCCAAGAGGGCATACACAAAATACATCCTAGCCACAAAGGGCATACATAGTCCAAGATATGATCACGGTCTTCTAGAAAGATCACTCAACTAAGTCTAGCTTTTAGGAGTTTTACCATTAAAAAACATAAAATAAAGTTAAGTGAAGTTAAGATAGGGTAAAGGAATTAAATTTTTAAAAGTAAAAAGAGATGAAAAACATCATGATTTGCTTAATACGTTTTAGTTTTGGGGAGAAACTTATAACAATTTCCATGCATTGTATCAAGGTTTTTCTAGTCAATGACCCTTGGGGTTGTTTGAATCTGATCTATGAATCTGGAATGCATCCTGTGTCGGGGTGTGACCTTGTGTGTGCTTATTGAATTTGAGATGTGACATATATGAGGTGTTTGGATAGAGTTGTGATCTATGTGGATTTCCAGATGCTTGGACAAAACTATGATTCTTGTGGGTTGTTAGGACTCAGACTTGACCTTGTTCAGATG
Organism: Pseudotsuga menziesii; assembly: GCA_001517045.1. NCBI lineage: Eukaryota > Viridiplantae > Streptophyta > Pinopsida > Pinales > Pinaceae > Pseudotsuga > Pseudotsuga menziesii. The sequence goes on along the minus strand of LPNX010412459.1, from coordinate 791,690 downwards.
CTAATATATGTGATGTGACTTGTATAATTTGAACCAATATATTTTGATACTAAGATTTATTTATTTACTATTGTTATTTTAGGATTGCAATCTCTGCTTATTGCATCTCAAGGACCAAATTTAGCACAAAGACCATTGAGTAGTGCTAAATTTGAAAGAGATGAAAATTATGTTTAATTTGTCTTATTGTTTTGAATCTAGCACTATGTTGGAAATTTACTTTGTTTTTACTATTGTACTATTATGCATCTTGCAAAATTATCTATAATCATACCTTTAATTGATTTAAGTAATTGACTTAATTGGTTAAACTTCATTGTAATTTTGTTATTGTTTATGTTCTATACATTGGAATTGATAACTCATGTCAAGGACCAACTTTAACATAGTGACCAATGGAGTGTTAAAGTTGAAAGAGATGAAAATTATGTTTGAATTTATCACAGAAGTACTTTGCTAGATCTATATTTTTTATTTACTTCTGCTTATACAATGATGATAAAAATATGTGATGATATACCTAGAGAGATATAAAATATTAAATTCATTGGTCTTGTTGGTCATATGGGTAAAAGGGGTTGTTTCTACACCTTTATAGTACACCTTGGTCTTGTGGGGATGGGGGTTTCCTTACCATATTTTTGTGACCCCTTTGGTTGAATTATGGTCCTTCATCTTGCACTTGGTCCTATAGCCCTTATTATGTGTGGNATATAATAATTTGGCGATTTTTAGGGTGAAAAAAGTTTACCCCATCAAAATTGGGCGAAACAGGGCATCAAAAATTGCAAAATGGCGAATCTTTTTTTTTAGAAAACCCCCTAAAAATAGCCCATGGGCTAAATTTCGCCCCTAAAATTATCCCTGATGTGTGGTACCTTGAACACCTTTGGTATGATGACTTAACCTTATTAATTTTATTGTTTCACTGTTACTTGACCACATGACCTTTGGTACCCTACTATAATTTTACTCAACTTTATTTTATGTTTTGTTATGGTGACCACCCTAAAACATAGGGTTTCCTAAGTGACCATTCTAGAAGACTTGCCAAGTTAATATATTATGTTCATAACTTCACTCTCTGGATTTCTTATCCTGAAAGAAGTATATATATGATCTTTTCTAGACGCAACATATGGTTATTTATGTTGTAAAGTTGAGTACACTAAAAATAGGTTACCAAAGGTCATATGGTACCTCTTCTAGGGATGTTAGACTTGTGTTGTGAAATGTGAACCACGATCTCCAACCAGTGAGTTGCAATCGTGAAATGTGTACCGTGATCTCCAACCAGTGAGTTGAAATCATGAAATGTGAAGCTAAACCATCAACACTCTAAATCTCTCTCTCTCTCTCTCTCAAGGTATGTATTCTGACAACTTGTCCTTATAGTGACAAGAGATGACTCAAGACGTCCGAGTACCAGAAAGATCCAAACCAGATCTATCTAGCATTACTATTGTATTTTTAGTTACCATTCATTAGTTAAAATTGACTGAATTTTATTATATTTTATGTGAAAATTGATTCACATATGGATTTAGGATCAAATACACTCTCACAATTCGAAAATAGTTTGCAAAACAAGAACAAAATAGTTGAAAGAGTAAAACTTGAATACACACATGAAGCCAAAAATTGATATTATTATGACTTTCTAACATGTAACAATGTCTATAACAGGTATATAGTACAATAGGGAAAAATCATGAGGCCTTGGAGTCCATTTGGATGCATACAAGTGTCAGCACTAGATATGACCCTCAAACCCCCCTAGGTGGACCAATGAGCCTCCAACTCATCCCAAATGGTCATGGATCCTTGTGTAAACATGGGTGAGGCATCATGGAATGTGTTTGGAGGTATGATAGGCATGGGTGAGCACATGGGTGAGTAGAAGTGGCCCAAGGAGGCAAGAAATTCCTAAGGAAGGGAAAAAACCACCTAGTTCATGCACTAGCGCCTCAAGTAAGTCAAAATCCATGAAAAGGGGGGAGGGGAGCACATTCATGGTTGAATGCAATCAATATGGGTGCTTGGGTGTCAAAATGATCAACCTATATCACATCAACTAGTAGCGCATCAACTATGGAAAATGATCAATTTCCCTAAGTCTAAACCATAGAAATCACTGCATAGAAGAAAATTAAAGTGTTTAAGGTATAATAATATGGTACTAAGGATGGATTATGCTATAACAATTTATTTTTTGCACATTAGATATGATAACTCATCTCAAGTACCAACCTTAATGTAGTGATCAATAAAGTGTTAAAGTTGAATCAAGTACAACTCCAAGTTCCCAAAGAATACCTTGCAACCACACACATTGTGTAGCTGCATTCACTACTCCTCTGTACTTGGCCTCAGCTAAAGATAGGGAGATGGTGTGAAGTTTCTTGCTTTACCAGAATATGGGACCATTGGAAAGCATGAATACATAACCTGAAGTGGACTTCTTGTCATTTGGATCACAAACCCAATCAGAATAAAAAATACAACTAGTTCTAGTGGAGAACTAGCAGCATAGTGTACCTTGAAGTTCCTGGTGCCTTGTACATACTAAAGGATCCTCTTGTCTGAATTACAATAGATATCATGAGGCTGATGCATATGTCTATATACAAAACCTACAACACATGCTAAATCGGTTCTAGAATGAGTAAGATACAACAAACTCCTGACTAGCTGCCTATACAATGAGTTGTCCACCAATGGAGAGTCACCAACTTCACCTAGTTTGATACCAGAAAGGAATGGGAACTTGAGTTCCTTACATTCAGCCCTTTTAAACTTAATTAACATTTCTGCAGCATAATTTTTTTGGCTGACCTTGATCCCTTCTTCAGATTGAACAATTTCCAAACCAAGAAATTGTTTCAACAAGCCAAGATCGGTCATTGAAAATTCATTGTCCAAATATGCTTTGATTGACCCAAATTATTTGGTGCAGCTACCTGTAATTAAAATATCATCAACATAGAGTACTATGACCTGAAATACATCACCAAAATGCTGCAAATAAACATTAGGATCAAACTTGCATCTTTCAAAGCCAAGTGCAAGCAAAAAATTGTCCATCTTGGCATACCAAGCCATGGGGGCTTGCTTGAGGCCATAGAGGGACTTCTTTAACCTGAATACAAGAGAATAATCCTCTTGGAAACATTAAGGGTTTTGTATATATATATCCTACTGAATTTAACCATGAATAAATGCACTCTTCACATCCATGTGGTGAACCTCCCAGCGCTTAGATGCAACAATGGCTAAAACTAGCCTGATAGAGTCCATCTTTACAATCGGCGCAAATGTATTTGTATAGTCCACTCCTTGGACTTGAGAGAAGCATTTGGAAACAAAAATTTCCTTATACTTTATATCAGACCCATTGGAAGCAACTTTTGTCCTATAGACCCATTTTCATTGCACTAGCTTCCTCTTGGAAGGAAAAGGAACCAATTCCCAAGTCTGATTTTCTTGTAGAGAGTTGAAATCTTATTGCATGGTTGTTTGAAATATTGGGTACATTGATTCTTTCTAATATTATTGTGGATCATATCCAACCATATTGAAGCATTTCTTATAAATATACACTTCACTTGCAAAAGAAGTAGTGTGAAATTGTGATCTACTCTTCCTAGGATCTAGTGGATTGCTAGCTAAATCCCCAACGGCTTCAAGAGTTTTCTCATCCCACTTTGACTGATTGGGGAATTCATGTTCAGAAACAAAATATTCATACATATCAGAATCAGAAATATTCAAAATCTGGAATGACCTCTTCTTCGAATTGCATACTTCTTTCTATGAAATTATTTTGAGTTGAGGGATCAAAGAACTTGTAGCCATTTTTATATTCAACATACCCAAACAATATGCACTCCATGATTTGTGGATACAAGGCATTTCTCTTTTTTGGAGGTATCCTATCCCAATCCCTTGAGCCAAAAATTCTGAAATGTGAAATATTTCGCTTGTGACCAAGCCAAGCCTCATATGGTGTTTTTCCATCCACTGATTTGTGAAGATATCTGTTCTAAATGTATGAAGCACAATTAATGGATTCATCCCATAGCTTAGGACTCAAATCCTTAGCTTCAATCATACAGGTTGCCATCTCCTTAAGCACCATTTTATTCCTTTCTGCCACACCATTTTGTTGTGGTGTGTAGGGAACCGAATGCTACATTTGGATGCCAAATTATTAACGGAGTTGCTGCAAAATATTGTTCACATAATATTTACCATTATCAGTATGAAGCACTTTTATCTTGTTCCCACATTTATTCTCAACCAAGGCTTTCCAAACTTTAAGATTCTCAAAGACTTCAGATTCGAGTTTGAGAAAGTAGACCTAGCAAAACCTTAAGAAATAATCTATGAAGGTCAGTACATACCTTGATCCTCCATAGGAAGGTGTGGGAAGAGGACCAATAATATCTTAATGTACTAAGCCAAGTACTTGAGTGGCTCTTCTTGCTTTCCCTTTCTCATACCTGCACTTTGGATGCTTCCCCACCACACAACCAATCCATGCACCATTAGAGGTCTTGATAGGAGGAATCCCTTCCACCATGACATCCTTTGTCAATTCTTGTAGGTATCTGTAGTTCATATGACCAAACCTCTCAGGCCACAACGTGTTGGTTTCATTAGAATGAGATAGGAGTTCTTTCCCTCTGGAGTAGGGAAGGAAATGAGAGAATTTGTACATCCTATCTTGATGATAAACAAACCCCAATGCCACCACCTTGTTGGTAGAGATTTCAGCTATCTTTACTGTGTCTAGAGTAAATATTACTCTCTTAGATTCTCCAGTGTGTGTCATTTGGTGCATGGAGAGTAGGTTTGCTTCCATGTCTGGTACAAACAGAACATTGTTAAAATACCCATCTTCAAGATCGATCCTTCCAATCCCTTTGGTTTGGATATTTGAATCATCACCCATTCGAACAGTTAGGCCATTGTTTGAATACGTGGATGTGAAGAACTCTTTGAAAGAGGCCATGTGCCTTAATTCTCCCGAATCAATAATGAAGGAAGAAGAGTCTAAAGAACCAACAAACAAGGCATGAAAAATCTCCTTATTTTGTGATCCTGGACCTCCATCCTTCTTCCTTTCTCCCTCAAGAAGTGGAATGTTGTTCTTCTCCAATAGCTAAGCCATCATATCAATGGTATTCTTCATACATGCACTCTCTAGATGCCACCCTTTGTGAAATTAGGTGCATTTGGTCTTCTCCTGCTTCTTCTTATCCTTGTCCTTGCAAGGATTCGAACCTCCATCTAAAGACTTGGGTCTATCTTTTTCCTTGTTGCTTCGAATCCTTAGATTTATTAATTCCCTTGGATGGATTCAAAACTCCTACAAAAATATATTGGTATTTTCTAGATTTTACGGTACCCATAAGCACTAGATTGTATTTATCTTGGGTCAAAGACACCATGAACTCAACCAATGCAGGCATGAGCCAGTTTTGAGTTGTGAGCTTGCTAGAGTGAAATGTGCTTACAAAAACAGAGTAATATGGACCTAAATTTGAAAGTATGGACATAATGAGCTGCTCCTCCTTCTTCTCTATGCCACATTTCTTGAGTTTAAGCACCAATGAATTGAATTTGGTGAAGAAATCTTGGATTGTCTCAAAATGAGCAGGAATCAAAGAGATGAGGTCATTTTCGAGCTGGTGACCTCTCATCTAATCATTCTTTCCAAACAAAGCTTCAATATTCAGCCATACTTCACTTGGAGTAGTCAGACTGTCTACATGGAAGATAAAGTATCTCAAAGTGAAGAGACAAAGCATTCCAAATACTTCAGCAAGTATGTTGAAGAACTTTGATTTCTCAACAATGAAGTTTGGTTCGACCTTTGTCCCCAAGTGACCCTAAATAGGCCTTTAAACCTCATTTGGTTAACCATATCAACCTTCCATTCAAAATAGTTGAATGGATTCAACAAAACATAGGCATTTTCTATTTCTTCTTGCGCTCTTGGTGACAAATTGTTGAATGTACATGCAATGGAAAGCACTTGAATCTATCTGGAAAATACCTCAAATTGCAGATCAAACACTATGGATTTGATCTACAACTCCAATAATATCTGATACCATGTGAGAATTGATTCACATATGTATCTAGGAGCAAAGAAACTCCCACAATTCGAAAATAGTTTGCAAAACAAGCACAAAATAGTTGAAAGAGTAAAATCTGCATAAACACATGAAGCCAATAACTGATATTATTATGACTGTCTAACATGTACCAATGTATAGAACATGTATAAAGTACAATATGGAAAAATATTTAGGCCTTGGAGGCCATCTAGATGCTTACAAGTTCCAGCACTAGATTTTACCCTCAAACCCCCCTAGGTGGATTAATGAGCCTCCAACTCATCCCAAACCATCATGAATCCTTATGTGAACTTGGCTGAGGCATGATGGAAAGTGTGTGGAGGTATGATGAGTGTGGGTGAGTGGGAATGGACCAAGGAGGAAATAAATGCCCAAGGAAGGCCAAAACCCACCTAGTTCATGCACTAACACCTCAAGGAAGTCAAAATCCCTGAAAAGGGGGAAGGGGAGCACATTCCTGGTTCAATGAAATAAATGTGGTCACCTAGATGTTAGAATCATCCACCTGGAGCGCATAAACTATGCAGAATGATCAACTAGGAGCACATCCACTATGGAAAATGATCAATTTCCCTAAGTCTAAACCATAGAAATGACTGCATAGAAGAAAATGAAAGTGTATAAGGTCTAAGACTATGGTACTAAGGATGGATTATCCTCTAACACTTTATGTTTTGTACATTGGAGTTGATAACTCATCTCAAGGACCAACTTTAACGCAATGACCAGTAGAGTGTTAAAGTTGAAAGAGATGAAAACTATGTTTGAATTTATTATAATAGTACTTTTATGGATCTAGCTTTGTTATTTACTTTTTCTTATACAGTGATGATAAAAATATATGTGACAATATACTTTGAGATAGAGAAAATATTAAATTCATTGTTCTTATTGGTCCTATAGGTAAAAAGGGTTGTTTCTTCACCTTTACGGTACACCTTGGTCTTGTGGGTATGGGGGTTTCCTTACCATCTTGTTGTGACCCCTTTGATTGACTTATGGTCCTTCATCTTTTACTTGGTCCTAGCACCCTTATTGTGTGTGGTACCTTGACCACCTTTGGTATGATGACTTAACCTTGTTACTTTTATTGTTTGATTGTTATGTGACCACATGACCTTTGGCACCCTACTATAAGTGCACTCAAATTTATTGTATGTTTTATTATGGTAACCACCCTAAAACTTAGGGTTTCCTAGGTGACCATTTTAGAAGACTAGCCAAGTTTATATATTATGTTCATAACTTCACTATTGGAGTATCTTGGCATGAAAGAAGTATAGTACTGATTTTTGTTGGACGCATCATTGGGTTATTGTTGTTGTAATGTTGGTTGCACTTAAAGTAGGGTACCAAATGTCATATGGTACCTCTTCTAGGGATGCTATACTTGTGTTGTGAAATGTGAACCGTGATCTCCAACTGTGAAATGTGAACCTAAACCATCAATGGTCTAACTCTCTCTCTCTTCCAAGGTATGTCTCTTCCAAGGTATGTCTTATGACAACTTGTACTTATAGTGACAAGAGCTGACTCAATTTTCCTGAGTATAAGGCATATCCAAACCAGACCTATCTAACATTACTATTGTTGTTTAATTACTATTCATTAGTTAAAATTCATTGTAATTTTGTTACTATTTATGTTCTATACATTGTAATGGATAACTCATCTCAAGGTCCAACTTTAACGTAGTGACCAATGGAGTGTTAAACTTGAAAGAGATGAAAAATATCTTTGAATTTATTACAATAGTACTTTTATGGATCTAGCTTTGTTATTTAGTTTTGCTTATATAGTGATGATAAAAATATATGTGACAATATACCTTGAGAGAGAGAAAATATTAAATTCATTGGTATTGTTGGTCCTATGGGTAGAAGGGGTTTTTTCTCCACCTTTATGGTATTCCTTGGTCTTTTGGTTACGATGTTTTCCTTACCATCTTGTTGTGACCCATTTGATTGACTTATGGTCCAACATCTTCTACTTGGTCCTAGCTCCCTTATTGTGTGTGGTTCCTTGACCAACTTTGGTATGCTGACTTAACCTTATTACTTTTATTGTTTGATTGTTATGTGACCGCATGACCATTGGTTCCCTACTCTAAGTGTACTCAACTTGATTTTATGGTTTACTATGGTAACCGCCGTAAAACTTAGGATTGCCTAAGTGAAAATTCTATAAGACTTGTTAATTTTATATATTATGTTACATAACTTTACTCTTGGAGTATCTTGGCATGAAAGAAGTATAGATCTGATCTTTGTTGGATGCATAGGGTTATTGTTGTTGTAAATTTGAGTGAATTGGAATTGATAACTCATCTCGAGGACCAACTTTAACGCAATGACCAATGGAGTGTTAAAGTTGAAATAGATGAAAATTATGCTTGAATTTATTACAACAATACTTTCTTGGATCTATATTTGTATTGGAGTCATAAATTCTTCTTTAGGTACTAGGTTCCACATTTGTCACCTAACCATTCATGGAAAACAATAACCATAAAACTCACTATTTAATTAAGACACACTTCATGAGAAATACATGGGTGAGATGTAATCTCGAATGATGTTTTCCATGGTGCAGGAACAACCAAACAGGTACTTTTCAGATCTATCTTCTTCAAGCAAGGGGAGTTTAGGAAAAATAGAGGAAAGTGAGACATCCAGAAGTTCTACAATAGGTATATCAAAAAAAAATCAATATATTAGAAGAAAAATAAAAAAAAATGGATGCAATTTTTTCTCGCTGAAGGAGGGTCATGTTCTTATGATGTTGAGACCATAGGTGACATTGAGGTGCCATTGAGGTACAAACATATAGTGAAGCAATGGGTACCCAAGGATATTCCTCAACTAAACACAATTTTTTTGTGTGAATGAGAGGATATATCAAATTGAACCCTCCTCATTACATGGTTTGGGGTTGTTTTGCATGGATGACATAGTGGTTGGTTATGACAGATGTACATAATTGATGGAGTATGTTGGACCCTGTAACAACTACAGATATTGGATGTGACTAGTCCAATATAAAATAATTATGCATAGATACATATTGTCCACAAATTATTTATAGCTTAAAGACAAGGATCAAAATAATGGAGCGACATTGTACATTGACGGAAGGCAAAAAGATACAAAGAATATTGTGGGTTTTATAAACAGTACACAACCAAGGCCTACACTTAAGCAACCCAATAGCATATTTTAGGGGCATGAGGAAACTATGTTTTTGTGTGTGTCATTAAATCAATAGCTATAGGAGAAGAGTTACTTATTAATTACAATTTGAATCAAATAGATATAAATGCGGTCACTATGGGAGTGGTACATCTAACAATTTACCCAACCATTAATTATTGAATCTAATATCTTATGTTTTTTTGGGTAGTCTATTGTTCTAATTTCATTAAAATTTTCTATAATCAAGACGTAGGGGTATAGAACAAGGCATATCCCCAGCAGCTGATCATAGGAGTACACCATCCACGAGGTAGCAGGTATACATCATTGTAATTGTACAAATAAATATGAAAAAAATATTTATTTGTTATGTTTTTTTATGTGTATAATAGTTCCATTTAGATAATCTTATCTATATTTTTGTTGTAGGGTGTTGATCGGTGTAGCTCCCGACCACTAGTAGATCAGACAGTACCTTCCTCAAGGAAGCATGTATGCCTCATTGTTATTTCACTACTATAAAATGCACAATATGTTTTTTTCTTATTTATTTTCATCAATATATTGGTTTAATTTCTATAATGAATTATGTATTTTTCATCATAAGAAAGTGATCAGGGCATCTCCCCGACAGTTCATCAAAGGAGTAGAACATCCTCGAGCCAACAGATAATCCTCATTGTAATTTTACTACTATAATATGCACAATATATTTTATTATTATTTACTGTTAATGCGTATATTGGGTTCATTTTGATATTGAATTATGTATTTTTCATCACAGGAAAGTGATTAGTTTTTTTTCGTGAGTACACTAGTTTCTTTTCTATATTTTTTTATACAATTAATTGTTGCAGGGAAGTGATTGGGGAAAGTCCCCAACTGTTGATCAGATGAGTACACACTCCTCAAGTCAGCAGGCATACCTACTTCTAATTGCACAAATATAATATGACCTTTATATTTTTTTTTATGTTAGGTATTTTTCTTATGTATATTGCTTTCATTATGATAATGTTTTCTACATTTTTGTTGCAGGGTGATAATCAAGGAAATGCCCCAGCTGTGGATTAGATGACGCCATCATCTAGGAAACAAGTATACGTAATTGTAATTTCTGAAATTGAACATGAGAAATATTTTATTTTATTATGTTTTTTTACTCAATATATTGCTTTCATTTTAGTAATGTTTTATATATTTTTGTTGTGGGATATTGATCCAGAATTTGATATAGCATCAAATAAATAAATTTATATTATTGTGGATGAGATCATGCATGATGATGACATTGGATCTTATCTAGACCCAACTAAAATGATAGAGAAAACCTTTAAAAAAAATAATGAGGATATCCTCCATATGTTATTCATTCAACCGCAGAGAAAACAAGATTAAAGCAAAGGTTGATGTTTTGGTGAAGAGGCCTAAGGCATTTAAAGTAAGTTGTAGGATATTAAATTAGAAGATAAATTCATATTTTATTTTATAATTTGTTTGTATCTGTAGGATTTTTTGTGCCCACACACTAGTGGTGAGGGCGGTGTTGGTATTAGTGATGCTCGTGGAGAGTCGTCACATGGGTATATGACTCCACTTATATCTCATGTGTCATTCTTGTTGAATGAACAATCAAAGACACTCTCTGTGACACCCTTGATTCCAGATGTGGGTGCACCCACTAGTGGTCGGTGCACGTAGATGGTACAAAACAAGGGGTCAATGTATAGATTATCAATGATAATGCTCAAGAAACATTTCCTTGATATTCCCTTGTCACTAGCACGGTTACACTAGAGACAATTTTTTTGGTGGAAAAAAATAATGTTCCCATAAAGATAGAGAAGATCCCAGGTATGTATACATTGTTTAACTTATTGCTTATAATTTGATTTTAATATTATCAAAAAACATTGTTTTACAACTAATGAGATTGTCTTGCAGGAAATGATGTTTTTTTATAAACATATATATGATCTCTCATTGGAGATATTTGGGACAACCTTCTGCACAAGGTGGGATAAACAAACAAACAAATTAAAATATGAGCTCACTAATTGCTTGGTTTTCATGTTTGGAAGCGAAACCTTCAATAAAGCAGAGGTCCTAAACAAGGCTGGCCAACACATGAAGATTGTGAGGAGCCAATTTAGGGTTCATCTAGAAAGGAATCCTAGGTGTGAGCTCCCTCCAACGATTCCAACAAGAGAGTAGAAAATCCTAGTAGAAGATGGAAAGGAGAGGGCTTTGAGAAAATAAGGAAAACTACAGCCAGGCACAGGAAAGTATGCAATACTTTCAACAATGTAATTATAAACCTTATTATTATTAATTTTTAGATAAAATTTGAAACATATAACATATTTCAACATTTTCATAGGTTGGAAGACACATCAAAGGTCATAAAGGTCAGACGAGAAAAAATTGGATAGCACAATATTGGGCCTGGTGGTTATTCCAATTTAGCGGCATAAACTGTAAGTATAAAAAAAATATACATACAAAAAATAAATTGCAACTTATTTTTCATTTTATTGAATTTTAAAAGGTAATTTCATGGAATTTATGCAAACATGCAGGCCTATTGATTCAATCAAGTTCCCACAGAGGAAGACTTGAAGCTTGGATTCCAGCAGGGCTTTGCAGATGTTGTTGAACGCTGAAAAAGCTTGTTTGGGAAAACACAGTCTTTCGGTGATCAATATTGCACATAGGTATATAAAATCAATGAAGTTTATTTAAGAATGATTACTTGTGCATTCTATTCATTATAATTATTTTAATTAAAATATTGACTCAATTTTGAGGAGGAAATCAATGATCCACCTAATTACGAGAATGGAGAACAACCTATCGAAGGTCATTCTTTGAATCCTAGTAATGAATGAATTCATATGCTACAATTTAAAATTTAAAATTGTAAATTATAAATATTAATTTTACTTTTTCATTTTTCAACTGCAGAGAATATGGAGGCTCATACTATACAATATGAGCCTATATAGGGACACGAAGTACATGACGTGGACACATCAGGTAGAAAACACCTATGTAATATTTTTTTAAATAAAAACTTGTCATTATAATATCATAATATATCAAGTTAACATTTTTACAATATTGCAACAAATCTCGACCCCTTTCCATATCATCCACGTTGCAAGTACTCAACTAGGAAGACATTACAACAAGTTGTGTACGTGACGAGAACTAAACGAAAAGTTGTAGAAGATGAGTTGCATGTTGATTTTGTAAAAAGAAAAAAACCTAGAAAGAAGTGATTTGGTAAATATTATCTATACTTACTTTTTATAACATATTAAATCGACATTTTTGCATATAAATTGTTGATGTATTTGTTACTTCAAAACGTATTCATCCGTATATCTTATGTATTGTACCCCGATGTTTATTCGAAGATGTGTCTGTAATTTATTTGAGTCATGCCATGCCCCGATGTTCCTATCGAGAGATCCAATAATGTAAACAAGTCATGTCAAGTCATTGTGAATAACCCTCCTATTGATCAAGGGTTAAAGTCCCCACGTTTTGGGGCCCTGGGGTTATTAGACTCTCCTAGTGAAGTCGGCCCTGGTGAGTTATTGTCAAGCTGAGAATTAGTATAAATAGAGAGTGAGTCTCTATATTTATCACACACTCACTCACACTCAGTTGTAGCGCATAGCTGAGGGAGAATAAGTTGCTGGGGCTAGAAAGAAAGAGGCTACTGCTGTCGGGAGATCATCTTACTGTTTTGGGTTTTACTTTTGGTGCTAAATCTATCTCTGAGGAAGTTGCAGGGTTTTCTCCATTTATGGTTTCCCCAAGGAAAAAAACTGTGTTCATTGTCTCTTGTGTTTGATTGTTGTGCTTGTTATTCTCTCAGATAAAGATCCTAATATAATGCTAGCTTAATGTTAAAAATCTAACATGGTATCAGAGCTAACCTAAGAAGAAGACACTATGCAGCTGCGGGAACTAGGGATTCCTACTTTTTGGATCTCTCTCCACAGATTTTCAGCAAAAGAAGGTTGGGATGACACTCCTCCCTAGGGTGCATCTTTTTGTCGAAGTAGAATCTGATTCTGAGCATTTTCAGTTTTTGACCCGACACTACTGTCAGAAATTAGGGCTTTCCATAGAAGTGTAATTTTGAGTGATCTCAGGAATGGATTGATCCCCTTCTCAAAATAAAAGTTTAGAGATCAAGATCAAAGCATTTGGTTGGACAGAACTCTAGGAAAGTCAAACCTTGATCTACTCATGAACCAGCAATGCAGAAATTCAGCTCCAAATCCAAATCTGACATCTTGACCTGGTAAGATCTAAATATTTTGTATTTCCATTTGAGGTTCTCAGTTAATATGTCTCATCATACCAAGCTTGATGAAAATCTTGAGGGAGCTGATAAATTCTGAGCCTAGAAGTATAGGATCTCCCTGGTCTTGAAAGAAAATGAGTTGGATTCCTATATCAATGAGGAGGTTCCAGATCGAGAGGGAGATGAGGCTAACGCCTTACACAAGTAGAAGTTGGTCATGGATAAGAGGATTATTTATGATTCAATCAAGGATCACCTCATACCATAGGTTTCCTCCCTAAATACACCTAAAGCTATGTTTGATGCCCTGACCAAACTGTTTGAAGGGAAGAACATAAATCGGAAGATGACTCTGAGAAACCAACTGAAGAATGTAAAGATCTAGAATGCAGAGACCATCCATTATTACTTTACAAGGGTCTCTCAGATCAAGGAATAGCTAGAAGTAGTAGATGAAGAAGTGGAGAATGCAGAGATTGTGATGACCACCTTGAATGGTCTCCCTAAGATCATGGGACTCCTTTATTCAAGGAATCTGTGCCAGAAAGAAGCTAGTCAAATTCAACAGACTATGGGAAGAATGCTCTCAAGAAGAATCTTGAATAGTATCTCGAGAAGAAAAGATGGGAAGTGAATATCAAGCTCTCACGTTACACTCCAAGAAAACCAGAAGAAGTTCTCATCACCCCAAAGGTAAGAAATTTCACAAAGATGACACTAGAAAAGATTTGTCTAGAATCAAATGTTATACATGTGACAAGAAAGGACACTATGCTAGAGAATGTCCTAGAAACAAAAATGTCTCTCAGAAGAAGAATGGAAACAAGAGAAGACATCATGCTCATGCTACAAAGGATGATGAACCTTCCACAAAAAGAATCAAACATCAAAGTGATGATTCTTCAAGTGATGAATAATATGTTTTGATTTCTGCTCTCACGGGAAACATTACACATGGAAGAAATGATTGGCTTATAGATAGTGGGGCTTCCAAACATATGATAGGATTCAAGGAATCCTTTGTGAAACTATCAGAACATGAATCACCACACAAGGTGAAACTTGGAGATGACTACCAGTATCCAATAAAAGGTAGTGGGGAATCCTCCTATAATCTAGACTCTGGAAAGTCTATGACAATGAAGGATGTATTGTTTGTACTAGGACTAAAGAATAACCTCCTCTCCATATTAGCATTAGATGAAAAAGGCATGAGGGTTGCATTCATATATGGCCAAGTTATCCTGTGGCCAAAGGGAAAGACTATTAATGATGCAGTAGTGATTGGGGAACAAGAGGGAGGTCTATACAAATTGAAGGGCCATCCAGAAAAAGCCTTGGTCCATGACATAGTAGAGCCAAATGAACTTTGGAATAGAAGGCTTGCACATGTGCATTACAGAGCACTACCACTTGCAAGCAAATATGTTGAAGGTCTTCCAGAAATTCAAGCAAAACATGATGGAGTCTGCAAAGGATGTGCGAAAGGAAAGAACACAAAGAAGACATTTCCAAGTAGCGAGAGAAAAGAAAAAGGAATCTTGGAAATCATTCACTTCGATGTATGCGGTCCAATGTCATCCAGTTCTTTAAGCAGGTATGTATACTATGTTTCTTTTATTGATGATTATTCTAGGAAGAAATGGATATAATTTATGAAGAACAAATATGAATTTTTCAACAAGTTCAAGGAATTCAAAGCCTTGATTGAGAACCACAAAAAAAAGAAGATCAAGACCTTTCGATCAGATAATGGCAGAGAATTCACATCAAATGAATTCAAAGAGTTATGCAAAGATTCAGGGATTAAGAGGGAGTTAACTACTCCATATAATCCACAACAGAATGGGGTTTCAGAAAGGAAGAATATAACTATCATGGAAGCTGCAAGAGCAATGCTTCATGATCAAGATCTTCCCATGCATATATGGGAAGAAGCTGCAAGAACAGCGGTGTATGTACAAAACCGTACTCCACATACAATACTTGAGAACAAGACACCTGAAGAAGTATTTTTCGGTAAGAAACCAAAAGTCATCCATCTCAGAATATTCGGCTGTCCAGTGTACATACACATTCCAAAAGAAAATAGGACAAAATTAGATCCTTCAGGAAAGAAGGGTATATTTGTGTGATACTCTGAAAGCTCAAAGGCTTACAGAATATACTTCCTAGGATTCAAGAAGATCGACATCATCGGGGATGTGACATTTGACAAAAGACTCAGCTTACAAAAAATCTAAAAAGAGACATGATGAAGAACCTGAAGAAATAGAAGCACCCAGAATTCATGACACAACCATGAACGAAGAAATTCAAGAAGAAGATCGATAATTTGAAGAACCACAAGAACTTGTAGATCCACCTTAGGAGAAGAATCCTCATAAGAGGAAACCTGATTGGGTACAAGAAGCTATCCAAGGTGTAGAAAGATATGGGGCTCCAGAAGAGAATCACAGAGAAAGAAAGAGGACGAGGTCCTGCTTCGATTATGTAGAATTATTATGTGATTTCATCAATAAAGAAACTTCCAACTATGAATAAGCGATAGAAAGGAAAGAATGGAAGGATTCTATGATCAAAGAATATCAATCGATCATGAAGAATGATGTTTGGGATGTTTTTCCAAGACTAGAAGGGAAGTCAGTTGTAACTTCCAAATGGATCTACAAGATCAAGTATGCTGCAGACGGAAGCATAGAAAAATATAAAGCAAGATTTGTTTCTCATGGCTTCTCCCAGAAAGAAGGAATAGATTATGAATAAAATTTTGCACCTGTAGCCAGATACACTTCCATCAGATCAGTACTTTCTCTGGCTGCAGTGATGAAATGGAAGATACACCAGATGGATGTCAAGACTACCTTCTTGAATGGTGTAGTAGAAGATGAAGTGTATGTGGGGCAGCCACTCGGTTTTGAGACACATGACAGGGAGTCTCATGTGTGTAGATTGAAGAAAGTCCAGTACAGTTTAAAATAGGCACCCAGGACATGGTACGGTAGAATTGACAGCTTTCTATCCAGTTTGGGCTTTACCAAGAGTAAAGTAGATTCCAACCTTTACTACAAGATGGAAGATGGCAAACCAGTGATGTTCCTACTATATGTAGATGATCTATTTGTAACAGGTATGGATGGGTTGATTGCTGATACGAAGAGGAAGCTTGCTGCTGAGTTAGAAATGAAGGACTTGGGTATGATGAATTATTTTATAGGCATGGAGGTGTGGCAGAATGTAGATGGAATTTCCCTGGGACAAGGGAAATATGCGGTAGAGATCCTGAAGAGATTCGGGATGATGGAATGCAAGGACATGAACACACCTATGGCACCAAACCTGAAGCTATTGAGTGATGCTTCATCAGAAGCAGTTGATGCTATGATGTATCGTCAGATGATTGGGTCCTTGATGTACCTGACAAACACGAGACTTGATATTTTCTTTGCTGTGAACACCTTGAGCCAGTTCCTAACAGATCCAAGACATGTTCACTTGGTTGCTACAAAGCATATTCTGAGGTACCTGAGGGGTACAGTTGATTATGGGCTCAAGTATGAGGCAAGTCAGAAGCTTAACCTGGAGGGTTATGTTGATTCAAATTGGGTAGGCATTTCCATCGATAGGAAGAGCACCTCAGGGTGTTGCTTCAGTATGGGATCAGGTGTGATCTATTGGTTTAGCAAGAAGTAGTCATGTGTGGCACTGGGTACAGCTGAAGCAGAGTATGTTTCACCCTGTTCATCTAGTTGTGAGGAAGTATGGTTAAGGAAGCTATTGTCTGATTTATTTGATCTCCAGTTGGATGCTACTTGTATATATTGCGACAACCAGAGTTTTGTGAAGTTTTCAGAGAACCCGGTGTTCCATGAAAAGTTGAAGCATATCGAGATCAAATATCACTATATCATAGATATGGTGCAGAGAGGAGCAGTGAAGCTCTAGTATGTTGCGATAGACAAACAGATAGCTGATGTGTTGACAAAGTCATTGGCCAGAGTGAAGTTTGAATACTTTAGGGAGAATCTTGGTGTTCTCTAGATTGAGGTTCCCTCCAAAGGGAAGTGATGAGTCCGTGAGCCATTCTGACATGGTGAGAGGTTTGGTTCCTTCCATGGTTAGATGTAAGGGCTGAGCCATTCTATCATGGTGAGAGGATTGGTTCCTTCCATGTCATATATGAGTGCTGATCCATTTCTATGTGACTATAGGATTGGTTCCTACATGATCAGATATAAGTGCTAAATTCCATTCTTGGAATGGAGGCACCTGGTCAGTTACCAGGAATACTCAGTTTAGGACCGAGGGCCATTTTGATATGACTGTAGGATGTGGTCTTACATGATTAGATGTGAGTGCATGGCCATTTTGATGTGATTGAGGGATGTGTTCCCAATTGATCAGATATAAGGGATGATTCCATTCTCTGGGATAATGGAGGCACCTGGTCAGTTACTAGGAATCCTCATCCTAGAGCTGGGAGCCATTCTGATGTGACTGTGGGATTGGTTCCCACATGATCATATGTAAGTGTAGAGCCTTTCTACAGATGATAGTAGGTGTGTCCTATCATGCTAGTGGATGTGAGTGCTGTTCCTTTTCACATATGGTAGTAGGTGTATCCTACCATGCTAGTGATTGTAAGTGTTGTGCCTTTCCATAGATGGTAGTAGGTGTGTCCTACCATGCTGGTGGATGTGAGTGTTGAGCCTTTCCATAGATGATAGTAGGTGTGTCCTATCATGCTGGTGGATGTGAGTGTTGTGCATTTTCACAGATGATAGTAGGTGTGTCCTATCATGCTGGTGAATGTAAGTGCTGGGCCTTTCTGACAGGGTTGTGGGATGTGTTTCCGCATGGTCAGATGTGAGTGCTGGGCATGTCTTTATAACATGGTGTTGGATGTGTTCTTCTCATGGTCAGATGTAAGTGCTGGGTGGGCCATTCTGACTTAGGGTTAGATATAAGCACTGAAGAAGACCTACATGGAGGCTAGCCCTACAACCAGCATGAAAAAGGGCTGGCTCTGTAGAACTTCTTGTGATGAGAAGAATCATGAGATAGCACCTGTGATGATGATCCAGCAGTGATGATCCAGATTGAGTGATGATCTAGATCTAGTGATGATGTTCCAGTGATGATCCAGATCGAGTGATGATACAGATCTAGTGATGATCCAGATCGAGTGATGATCCAAATCAGATGGTGAAGATGACTTGAGGATGAAGATAACTTGAAGATGAAGATAACTTGAAGATGAAGATGACTTGAAGATGAATATGAATTGAAGACGATGAGGACTTGATGATGATCCACATGACATAGAGAAGAAGAACTGTGCTGATAAATTGTGTTGAGAGAATACCTTCCTAGTCAAGAGGGAGTGTTGATGTATTTGTAACTTCGGAATGTATTCATCTGTATATCTTATGTATTGTACCCCGATGTTTATATTGGGATGTGTCTGTCACATGTATTTGAGTCATTTCATGCCTCGATGTTCCTATCAGGAGATTCAATAATGTAAACAAGTCATGTTAAGTCATTGTGGGTAACCCTCCTATTGATCAAGGGTTAAAGTCCCCACAATTCTGGGGCCCTAGGGTTATTAGACTCTCCTAGTGATGTTGGCCCTAGTGATTTATTGTCAAGTCAGGAATTAGTATAAATAGAGAGTGAGTCTCTCTATTTATCACACACTCACTCATACTCATTTGTAGCGCATAGCTGAGGGAGAAGAAGTTGTTGGGGCTAGAAAGAAAGAGGCTACTGCTGTCAGGAGATCATCTTACTATTTTGGGTTTTAATTTTGGTGTTGATTCTATCTTTGAGGAAGTTGTGAGATTTTCTCCATTTATGGTTTCCTTGAGGAAAAACAATGTGTTCATTGTCTCTTGTGTTTGATTGTTGTGCTTGTTATTCTCTTAGTTAAAGATCCTAATATAATGCTAGCTTAATTTTAAAAATCTAACATAAATTTAATATTGTTTTCTAGTACATACATTAGTTATGGGGAATTGAGAGTGATGTGAGGGGGGAGGGGCCATAAGAGCTTCCACCTTCAAGTGGTTGGCCCTGTTCAAGAGGATCTCAATGATGTATTTAAATGACCATCAATGATTTTATGTTTCTATCATTGAAGGTTATTTTAAATGTGCTCATTTTGTTGGTGATGGATTTCAACATCATGTCATGGTCAAAATCCCTACAAATAAGGTTAAGAAGTGAAATCATGAGGATTATGAGAAGGTGTTGGTTGACTATTTTGATGTTTAGGTAAATACATCCATAGATTCTATAGTTCATGAAGGATTGGATGACCTTAACCTACAAGAAAAAGTTTGTTGTATTGATGAGAAGTCTATGGAAGTGTGAGTCATACTGCTATGTGAAAATTTTCTTTTCTCCTAGTCATTTTTATTTAGACTTATTGATTATTGATAACCTTGGGAGTTATGAACCATATATGGAAATTATGATTTTAATGTAAGAGTTGCAATATATTTACTATTTGATAGGGTACCATACCTTTGGAATTGTAAATTATTATAGTGTTGTTTGTATGTGCTCACAAATTGTTATATATGTCTAATGTTAAATTTGTTTGGTGTTTCATTCAAGGTTCCAATTGTTGCACATCCATATGAAGAATTTGTTCTCCCATTGCCTACTTTTGTTACACATCACTTGCATCATATTTTTTTCCAAGGTATTGTTACTCAATATTATGTAAGCGGTATTTTTTGTATGCATAATTTTCATTTTCATTTCTGCGAATTGTATATAGTGTTATAGCCTCGTTTTGTTTCTCATTTTCTCTTTTTGCTTCTCATTTTTATTGCATTTATTTGTGATTTAAAGCTTGGTTTGATTCATTTCTTTTTAAATATTTAGTTTTTAGGTTAGTTTTAATCTTTTCCTTTAATTTTCATGTTTATATTTAAGACATTTCATGGTTTTATTTTGTTTCAATTTTGGTTTGATTTATTAGAATTCATAGTTAAGGGGCTTATAGAATGATTATATGAATTAAAAGGTCCTAAACAATATCATAAAGTCTTGATCAAGGTCATTTTACCAAGGTTAAATCATTGCTAGGTGTTATATTTTTTTAAATCATTAAAGAAGACTTTCTTCTAGCGCAAGCCTGAAAAAATTACACACATGCGCTACAAGAAATTTGTGCAGTTCGAAAATCATGATTTTTGGTTCAAACTTTTAAAAATTCTCACACATGAGAGGTCATTCATACTTGGTTGATGGATTTGATACGTGTTTCCTCCAGAATGATCATTGTGACAGGTGTTAATACTTTATGCAAATCATCATGAGAGCGAGTTGCGATGGTCTATTACAGAGTGATGGAATAATGATGATTAAACACAATGAGACATATTCACCTTGAATTTTGTATCCCCTGAAGTGCACGAAGATCAGATGAGTTCGTGGTGAAGTATTAGCAGTGTCTAATCAAATGCTGAAGCAAGTCATAAATTTAGGGATTTGAGGGGAGATCATTTGGATTTATCGTAGTGGTCAGATAAGATTGAGGAATGAAATTCGACACCTGACAATCAAGCAAGCATGATTCTAGCACCTGGATTCATCACTTTGACAGGTAGGCTACGAATTGATATCAAAGTCCATGTATTTGGGTTTTTACTAAGCAAAGGATTAATGATGGAATTGAAAGAATATTATTAGTATGTAAACCTAATTCATACTTAAGGTCGAATTCTCTATCAATGGAATTAAGGCATTTATCAGTTTAAACGATAGAGTCCAGTTTGGGGTTTTGGTTTCCCAATATAGAATTGTCTGTCAAATTGTCAAGATTTGAATAGTTTTAGAGATTGTTTTACTGAAAGAATAAATTTGACAGTCATTCAAAATGAAAAGAAGTGGTAAAACCAATAGAGCTAAACCTTTAGACATGAGCTGGGTTCATACTTTTCCAGACTGTGAAAAACTGTTTTTAGAGGAAGGGTGGTTAAGTTTTTTTGAAAGAATTGAGGGATATCACTCAGAAGTCTCTTATAAATTTTCTCAGTGTTTGGATAAAGATATGGTGACTTTTGATACTTTGAAGTTTAAGTTGACCATAGAATTGTTAGTAGAAGCTACAAGGATCTTAGATGATGGTGAATACTAGTTTAAAAAAGTACCTTTCACTTTTGATGTACAGAAATACTTACTTCCAGATGCAGTAGCAGATTGGGAAAGGGACTACCTATTCAGAAATTTAAACTAGAATGGATAGAGCTAATTAAAATCTTGCAAAGTTATATCACTTATGAAGGGAAATTTTCTTTTGTTTTTAAGTATCATTTTAGGTTTTTGCAACATCTTAGCCATGAAGCCAAAATGAATCTCCCATTCTTCTTCTTGAAAAGTTTACAAAAGATGTCTAGTAGGGTGAAGGAGCATCAGGATCACACCAAACAATCTGTGTTTCATCATCGGCTTATAAAACTAGTCATAGGCATTGTACTTCAAAAAAGGGAGAAAACATGGGATTATTTCTTATTTTGGTCTGGTTTTCAAACAGAGAAGGAAGAGCAATCTTAGAAGAGACATTTGAATAAAGGTCAAAATTTGGTCAAGAAGCTTAAAAAGAGAGTCACAGTCAAGAATGAAGAACATAGTGAAACAGGAAAATCTATGAACCAAGAAAATGAAAACTTTGAAATTGAACAACAAATCAATATTGAGGAAAACAAAGTTTCAAAGTCAGAAGTGAAGGAAATGGAGCCTGTAGAAGATGATTTTCCTAAAGGATTGAACCAAGGTGTAAAATAAGATGTGAAAGAGTAGGAACAAGTTCCTATTACAGTACACTCTGAAGAAGAGGAAATGTCATTATCTAATGAATCTAGGGTTCACACCAAACAGGATATACATACACATTCTGAAGAAGAGACAATGTCACGAGGGAGGAAAATGAAAGTTGTCAAACTAGCTTCTATGACACATCAAGGGAAAGTTGTAAAAATGTTAGGAGAAATTGGAACAACTTGGAGGCCCAAGACTATGACAAAGAACAAACTCAGATTAAATATGAAGAAGCTGTTAAACCCTAAACTAGCTGAAAAGAAGATTATAGTAATTAAAGAATCTTCATCTCAGGAAGTATTAGAATACAATGAAGATCAAAATAAAAAGGCTATGAAGGGTAAAAATCAAATAGTTTCAGAAAATAAACTAGTTTTCACTGAAACCAAGATCTCAAAAATATTCAAGGAGGTTCGAAAGAAGATGATTTTAGACCAGCATCAAAATGATTTAAAGATCTCTTGTGTAGAGAAAGGAGAGGTTGCTGAGCAATCAGTCCAATGCAATATTAAAGCCAATGAGTATTCAGAAACCCCTGTGAGCTTGACAGAGCATATGGAAGAAGATGAAGAGATTTTTAGAAAGATGAAAATCCCTTGGATGCCAAAAGCAATGCATCCAGTATCAGAAGGAAGGTGCATTGATTCTGAAAATGAAAATTTGCAGAGGAGTATCAAACAATACAAATATCATATTGAGTACCTGCATGAGACCAATCAAAGATTAATGACTACAAATAGAATACCGAGAGAAGATTTCGAAGAGGTAAATAGTCATTATCAGGAATTAATTTCAGTTTCTAAAGAGGCTTTGAAAAGCAAGAGACAGACAGAGGGCCTGTTTACAGAACTAAAACAAACTATTCAAGAGCTGACACAACAAAATGAGTAGATGACAAAAAGAGTTGAAGATTTGGAAGCAGATCACCAGAAAGTCAGAAGGAAGACCTAGGATTTAGAAGGAATTGCTCTTTTAGAAGAGGTAGAAAAGGACTTGTAAAAGTACTTTAAGAAAAGCAATTATTAGTTAGTTTGGAAAAGTTATTTCATTTTTGTATAATGATAGTTTTATTGAACAATTTGATAGATGACCTAAAGGTAGTTTGTTCAGTTATATAATTGTTTTTGAAAAAACAAGATAAATGTAAGTTTGGGAAAGGACCAATGGTTCGATTTTTGTTGCAAGGGGAGGCTATCAAACTGTGGTTTATGAAGCTAAGTGTAAAAAACATTATGTATTTTTGAAAGACCGATTATGAAATATATGCAACTATAAGCCCTATTGAGCTTATTTTCTGGTTTCATTTCTGATTTGTTTTAATCACTCAGTTGATATACTCATTTGTTGTTTAAGGTTATTATGCATGAAATGCTTTTTAACTATGGGTGGAATTCAATGCTGTGATTATTGTGTTTGGTTTATGTTTTATATGTTATGCATCTCAATCCTTCAAAGGTTCATGATTCAGTGTTTGCTTTAGATTTGTGGAGTTTCTTCCTTCTTGTTTACAAGTTGTACAACCAAAACCCTAAAATACCTGTTTTACTTAATTGTATTTGTTGAGATTGTGTTGGATTGTTCTTTCGTAGTCTGAGAACAATTTCTGGCACAAACATCTTTGGTGCCACTGCCAGGGACGAAGCTGAAAGCCTATTTTCGCTTGGTTACTCATCATTTCACTGGTTTTGAGAGGTGAACTTAAACCAACAAATTTTAAAAGACTACTTTTCACCAATATTTCATAGTGGCTACTAAAGGATTTGGAACAAGAAGTAGACCTAGTTCACCTTTACAATTGGGTGTCTCAGACCCAGAACAGATTTTGAAAACTGCTAGGAAAATCAAAAGGTCTCAGTCATCACCATCCCTATGTAACCCTAATCAACTAGACATATCATAACCTTTTTCTATTCTAAAGGGAGAGGAACAAGATTCATCCTAGTTAAAACCAACAATCCCTGTTAGTAATTTTTCAGGTTTTTACTAATCCTCAATCTTTCAAGAAAGAAAAGACCTTATCTCCTGGAAAAATCCCTATATTTCACCTCAAAGTTGGCAAGACTCCTTTTCAACCATGTCCTAGTAAGATTATTCCTCCATCTAAATCAATCAATTTAAATATGGCATCCCAAAATCAACCATTAGACATGATGGACCGAATGGTGGCAGCAAGGTATGCACCTCTAGTTTTGCCTCAGCCTTTGAATGCACTTCTTGGGGGTGATTACCAAAAATAATTACCTAGGTTTAATGGATAGGGTGAGACTACAGCTAAGGAGCATTGGGATGCATTTCTCAGCTATGTTTCTAATCAGAATATAGAAGCAAAGGATGTGTGGATGAGGATGTTTGTACAAATTCTTCATGGGGAGGTTAGAAGATGGTTTAGAGAGTTACCAACAAACTCTATTACTATAATAGAAGATCTTCGGGATATTTTCATGAGATAGCGGGGTGATACCAAGGATCACATATATTACATTATAGAGTTTGGAGCCCTTAGAAGAAAGAAAGATGAAACCATAGCTGATTTTTCAAAGAGGTTCAATAAAATGTATGGCAAAATTCCTGTAGAGATTAAACCTTCAGAAAATTCTGAAAAAATTACTTATGCCAACGCTTTTGATCATGAGTTTTCCCTACTCTTGAGAGAAAGAAGACCTGTTACTTTACTTAACATGCAGGAGTCAGCATTAGAAGTGGAGTCAAATATATTAGCTTCTAATAGATTGAAGGGAAACTCAACTCAACAACTATATGACAGAAAGGGTAAGAAAGAGGTAACTCCAGTGGTTTCCACATCCCACTCTGTAGAGGGTAAGATTGATGAGATGGAAAAGCTAGTGAAAATATTAACAACCAAACTAAACAAATTGGAATTAGAGAATAATTCAAATAAACTTGTTCAAGAGGGAGATAGAAACCCTAACAATCCAAACCAATTCAGAAGACAGTTTGTACCTCGTTTCATTCCCAGAGAGAGAAGAAACAATGATATACAATGAGAAAGGAGAGAAGCTGAGGATCAAAAGTTTCCACCACCACTTCATAATAATGTAGCTGATAAAGGAGAAATAGAAGAGGAAGAGTTCTTTTAGGATCCAGATCAGGATATGAATTATTTTGGAGAACAATTGATTGAAGGTTTTGTGACTGAAGAAGATATTTTAAACTTAGAATATTATGATGCAGATGTGTTTGAAACAAAAAATGATTTGAATCTTGAAGTAACTACTGTGTCTACTGATATATATTAGATTGATCCAAAGAAAACCCTAAATTTAAGATCAGGGCCAAAACAGGTGATTCAAAATCCTAGGAAAAAGGTAATTCTCCCTCCTAAATAGCAATCTGATCCAGTATTAGAAAGAAAAAAAAAATCAGTATAAACAAAAGAAAATTGTTGAGGTTGAAGAAGTGAACAAAGGTATGCAGAATTTTAATCTAGAAAATGAATTGTAAAAAATTAAGATTCCTATGCCTTTTACTGAGTTTATAAAGAATCCTTCTTATAAAATTTCAGTCTTGAAAATGATTGGTTCAGCAAATAGTCAAGTACCCTTTAACATAGTAAATCTACAAGAGGAAAATCCTAAAATTTTCGTTGGATCAGCTTTGGCAGAAAAGACTGAAAATAATGCAAGTGCATCTCCTCCTTTTTATATTACTCTAACTATTCATGAGCAAATGATATATAATTTCCTTCTGGATTTAGGAGCATCTCATAATCTCATGCCAAAAGCAGTCATGGAGGCTTTAGGTTTGAGTATAACAAAACCTTATCATGAATTGTATGCTTTTGATTCTCGAGCTGTCAAATGCCTAGGAGTGATAAAGGATATGGTAGTTAGTTTAGATTAGCTACCTATGAAGAGTGTAATTATGGATGTTGTAGTGCAGACATTACACCTAAGTTTAAAACACTCCTCTCTAGATCGTGGGCCAAGAAGGTAGGTGGAACACTACAAATGGATTTACCATATGCAACCATCCCTATCTTTGGAGGTGAAAATAGAAGGTTGTATAGAGAGTTACAATCTGCTTATATTGTGACTGATGACAAGAATCCTACAAATCATCCCTTGTATGCCGTTGAAAAGGATTTGGGTACTTGTATGTTGCATTTTAGTGATGATAATGATGTTGCTGGTTTATTACAGGTTGAAAAAGAAAAATCAATCACATGCACTAGGAACAAGAGGATGAACTTTGGCAAATGTATTTTGATGGATAATCATCCAAAGAAGGTGTGGAGCAGGAGTTGTTCTGATATCTCCTGGTGGTGAAGTGGTAAGATTAATGTACAAGTTGGAATTTACTACCACTAATAATACAGTAGAGTATGAGGCTTTGTTGTTAGGTTTGAAAGCTGCAAAATATTTAGGTATTCAGCAAATCTCTATGTATGGCGACTCCAAGTTAGTTGTTCAGCAAGTAAGGAATAACTATCCAGTAAAACAAGATCTATTGAAAGTTTATCGAAATGAAGTATGGGACATGATAGACAACTTCTTTGTGGCTTTTAATATCATTTAGATTCCTAGGGACCACAACCAAACTTCTGATTCTCTTGCCCTAGCAGCCACACATTTCAGGATTCCTAAAACAACACAGCTGAAGTATCCTATTGAGGTTAGGTGCAGACCTTCTGTTCCTGATAATGTAAAGCAATGGAGAGTTTTTGAAGATGATATTGAGATAAAAAGGTTTTTAGAGTTGACAAGTGAGTTTTCCAATTCCTTAATTGATCAAGAATAAGAAGATGAAATTGAATATTTTGAAGGTGTTGCAAAAAATGAGATTGCAGGTCACAAAATCATAGAGCTGAAAGGTAATTTCATTCCTAAGGTTTTGGTACCTTTGGAGAGGATTTTTTTCGAAGGATGATACTCCTTTAAAACCAGTTATGCAGTCTTCAGAAGAAAATGTCATGGATTGCAATATTGGTATTAGCAACATCCCAGAATGGTGAAGATCTCAAAGGAACTCACAACAGAACAAATTGAAAGAGTATGTTGATGTTTTTGCTTGGTCATATGAGGATTTGAAAACATATGATACTGGTATTATACATCATAAAGTTCCTTTGAAACCAAATGTTAAACCTTTCAGACAGAAATTAAGGAGGATAAATTTAGCATTGTTTCCTATTATAGAAAAGAGGTGAAAAAATTATTAGATGCTAAGATTATTGTTCCCCTTCGGTATTCTTCATGGGTTGCCAATTTAGTACTTGTCAAAAAAAAGAATGGTGAAATCAGATTTTGTGTTGATTTTCGAAATCTGAATAGATCTTCATTAAAGGACAATTATCCTTTGCCAAATATTGAACAAATATTGCAGAAGGTGGTTGGTGCACAAAGAATTTCAATGGTAGATGGTTTTTTAGGGTATAATCAAATTTCAATGCACCTTGATGGTAGAGAAAAGATAGCTTTTACTAAGCCTTGGGGTACTTTCATGTACAACAACATGTCTTTTGCATTAATGAATGTTGGAGCTACTTTTCAAAGAAATATGGACATAGCCTTTGTGGGAGAGAGGGATAAGTTTGTAGTAATCTATTTAGATGATATTACAGTTTTCTCACAATCTAATGAGGAGCACCTAAAACACTTGAAACAAACTTTCCTAAAATGTAGAAAATATGGTTTTTCTCTTAATCCTAAAAAATCACATTTTGTTTTACAAGAAGGTAAGTTATTGGGTCATTTAGTTTCAGTTGATGGCATAAGGATTGATCCAGAAAGGGTGAAAGCAATTCTAAAAATTAGTTTACCAAGGAGCAAGAAGGATGTACAATATTTTATTGGTAAAATTAATTTTTTGTTTTGGTTCATACCAAATTTCGCTGAAACCATCAAACAGATTACATCTATGTTGAAGAAGGATTAGGAAGGCAAGTGGACTGTAGAAGCAAAAAACTCATTTGAAAAAATTAAGAGGGATCTTACAGAAGCACCAGTATTAGTAAGTCCTAATTTTACAAAGGAATTTTTAACTTTTTCTTTTGCATCTGAGGATACATTGGCTGTTGTTTTGTTATAGAAGAATAAGGATGGTCTTGAACAACCAATTTCATTTTTCAGCAAGACTCTCAGAGACTCAGAGCTAAAATACAACACTTTAGAGAAGCAGGCTTACTCATTGGTAAAAGCATAGAATTTTTTCAGAATTTATGTTTTGCATTCCAAGGTTGTTGCTTATGTTCCTGATGTTGCCATTAAGGATGTTTTGACCCAACCTGACAGTGAGGGAAAAAGAGGGAAGTGGATTGGAAAAATAATGGAATATGATGTGGACATTAGACCTACAAAGCTAGTAAAGGGACAAGGTTTGGCTAAATTGTTAGCTGATTCAAATTGCCAAGCTTTAGGTCTACATCTCATGGTAGAACAATCAACACAAGAAGAATTTCAAGTAGAGCAGGAGAAAGAAAAGATTATGGACCATGTTAACCCAAAAATCCCCCACACAGCTCTCAATGGCCTACACCACCCAAGGACACCACCTCACAACACTCATTTCACTCCATAAGACCTTCCATGACCTTCCATTTGACCCCCACACCTCCAAAAGAGCCCAAGGATGAAGAAAAGGGCTAAAAACCCCAAAAAAGAGCCCAAAATAGACCCCCAGGAGCTAAATCCCTCAAAAAGGGGCTAAATTTAGGGCGGAAGGGGCTAAAGGCCCAAAAAAGAGGCTAAATCCTTGACCAAGGGCTTAAAACCCTAAAATCCCTTGGAAAAACTATAAAAAGAGGGTGGGGGGTCACTCTCAAAACATTCCTCCCTTGCATACTGTTATGCTACCCAAGTGGATTCCTTGAGACCATTTTCCTCTCAAGCCACCCACACTCCCTCTCATCCATCTTTGCTTTGAGCCATAGCTCCCCCATTGCCAAGAGAGAGGTGCTTCTCCAAGCTAGGACATGGTGGCCCATTTCCACCAAGAGGTATACTTTTTGTTTTATTTTGTTTATTTGAGTTTTCCAACATCTATTTGCTTATAGGTTTATGGAATAACATGTTTTTTCAGGTCTCCATTGTTGTATGCAGGGTCTCAGAGGTCTTTAACCCATAACCTTGTGTGCAGAGGGGTTCCATCTTTGCTTTTATTTCTGTCTAGTTTCATTCCCGCTTTTCTTTTCTGTATTTCCACACAAGAACCTGACCTTCTGTCCTATAGATGGAAGGGAGCCATTATTTCCCTGTAGCAAGGAGAAATACCTGCTACAGAACTAGCGACTCGTCTGGGTTGATCCCATAGGATCCCTAGGCCAAACTTTTTATTCTCAAGTTTTAAAAATTTTTGCCCTAGTTTTTCATAAATTTCATGTTAAATCCATGTTATATTCTTGTTTATTTAAATTTCTATTTATTTATGAGCCTCCTCAAGCCAATCCAAGCCCATTTGGCCACAGTACCAGTTACTGTAGGCCATTCATGGTTTGCAAATCACTGAACTATGCAAAACGACCGAACCGAATTTCTGAAAATTCACCTGTGTTTCGGCTCATTTTCTGCCCAAAACGTTGAGCCATTTGTGAATATACCCATGATTGGGGGTAAAAGGGCCTATTTCAGAAGTGGGTTTTCAACCATTTGAGGTAATTCCTCACGGTTTGATCAGAATCCAATTTGCAAAAACGGGACTTTTACAGGTGCGCGACCCATTTTTGGGCTTTTTAATTACAGTTATTGTTTTTATTTTCTGCATTTTATTTCATGAACAATGTGTAAATGTTAATTAAACCATTATGGATTAATAAAATGAACCTAATCTAACTAAAACCAACTTAAAATCAACGATCTTGCTACCCCCTTCCTCCTCTACCCAGTCATTACCCTTCGGGGTATTATGGGATACGACGAAGGAACAACTCGTATAGATCTAGGCACTCCATGGCATTTTTCCAAAACCACTAAAACTAGGTGACCTGGAAGGTACAGGGGGTAGAGAAGGAGGGTTTCTCATGGCGCTTAGCGTCCTCCCTGCTTGACCAACCTAGCACTTGGGAGGTGACCTAAGGATCTATAGATGGGCTAAGTCCCATTGTGTTGAGAGCCCAGCACCTCCTCTTGGTTGAAGAAGAATACCACTGAGAGGTAGACACTTAGTTAGGCCAACAATTTAGGGTTAATCACCATATTTTCTTACAAGTTTCTATTTACATTTTTACAAACCAAATACCAGAACAAGCAAGCAAACCAACACACCATACCACATAATTAACCCAACTCAGTTCATGACACTGAGTGAGACTTAAAAGTTACCAAATTTACACTAAATTCAACCAACTCTACAGTCTTTGAGGACATAAGTCCCTGACTGCTACAACTATGGGAAGTACTTGGGCTTTGCCCAGAAACCCATTGTGAGGAGTACCACAGGAACCCCAACGTAGCTGGCCGCTGAGAGGAATTACCAAGAGAAACAGGTAATGACCCCTTCCGATTTTGTAGAGTTACCCATGAGGAATAAGCCAAGCGTTGTCTTCTGGTAGTCTTGGTGGCAGAGAGACCACCTTCAGCCAGTAGGAAACCATTGAAACTGGGGTCCAAATTTCATACCCACCAGTTTCATACACACAAGCCAACAAAAGTGATCCGCCATGATCTTCCTCATTCCTAAGAGGCGAACCACCACCATTTGGAACAATTAGTCGAAACCATCATAGCCATTCTCAGTGATCTCCCACACCATCAGAGGTCCATACAGCCTCTGATTCTGATTCAGACCCATATTAGTCTGACCCAAACCTCCACACCACACTATCTATCCCCATGGCTGCTACAAACCCGGATCCATTTTTCGGTCTAACCTTAGCAAGTGGACCCATGTCCACATCACAACCAGTCACCCAAAATGTGTCAAGCAGCCCAAGAGCAGTCATGCAGACTGTCATTAGCCAATTGCCACCACCCATAGTAACCAGCCAAGCTGGTCTAGTGGCCACACATGGGGGCAGGGGCCCCTCCACACACATTGTCCCACCTGCCACGCAGGGGGGTAGTGCACCAACCACCCACATTGCCCCTACTACCATACAGGGGGGAAATTCCCCCACCACCCACACCTTCCCACCCACAACACTTGGGGGCATTGGCCCATCTGCCATGGTGCCACCACAAGCACCCCCAGCTATGCAGATGCATTATACACCTGCAAACCCCACCCCCATTGCAGCCCCATCCCACATCAATTTGGGGTCAAATCTACCATTCATGGCTCATTTAAACTTTCCTGACTTGGAAAGATTGACAAATGAACCCATCCATCACCAAGCTTTTTGGCAACCCATTCCAACTAAGCTGCCCTCAGACATCCCAAAGTTTGAAGGCAAAGCCGGGGAATGTTCCCAAAATCATATAATGACATTCCATCTATGGTGCTCATTCAATAGCATCGTAGAAGACTCTATCAGACTAAGGTTGTTCCAACGCACCATTACAAGTGTCGCGGCCAAATGGTACATTGAGCTGCCACAAGCCAAGTACCCCGACTTCAACTCCCTAGCCTTCATGTTCCTGCAGTATTTCCAGCTCCTAGTCAGATATGACGAGGGGGTGGAGATCCTACTATCCTGCCATCAAAACACCACCACTCACAGCACTGATTATATCCATGAGTGGTGGCAGCACCGCAGCTTGTGCAAGGTCCAACTTGATGACATGATCTTCTTAGATTGGTTCCTTAAGACTTTGCTCCCACCCATTGCAAAGGACGTCACATCTGAACGTCCCCAATCTGAAGAAGAGGCCATATTAAAGGCCCAACAATTTGACCTCATCTACACCCAGTCGGGATACTTGTATACCGTCACCCCAGATGCTCCCCATCCAAGTACCTCTTACTATGACACACTAGGGACATCCCACGCAGCGGATGGCATTATAGGGTCAGTCTCTCAACAACCACCGCTTCGACCGAAACCACCTACCGTTGAACCACAACCAAACAACATAGCTAATGTTGCTTACCAAAAACAAGCTTCGGACTATGCTAGAATGATGTCTCAGTCCAGAGTGACAACTTCCTATGCACAACCTGTGCCACCGTAGCAGGCTCAAGCTATGGCTTGGCCAGCACAGCAGTATGTGGGGAAAATGCCCACATTCATGGCACTTCCACCACCACAAATCTACTATGCACCACCAATGCAACAAGTTCAAGCCCCCGCCCCCACTCCACCCACCCCACTCGCTCCATTGGGACAAGTGTTTGCACAACAAAACCGTCCCAACAAGCCTGCGCCCAACAATCAATAAGGGAAAGCTAGAAATAATCGGCCCCAAAACCAGGGAAACAACCAACCGCAAGGAGGTGCTCAACAACCGAATCCTCCCAACAATGTCGTAGCAAACCAACCAACCCAGAATCCCCCACGACAAAATGCACCAAGGTGCAATGCCCCATTTCGCACAAACCAACCATGCAAACTTTGTGTGGTCTATGGGAACTATACATTTGAGTGTCCCCTCATGGGCTGCGTGAAGCAGGCCATTCAAAACGAGGCCCAACAGGTTTCCAATGCTACAAACAAAGCACAACCCAACCCGGCACCACAAGGACCTCTTCCCATGGTGCTTCAAAACCCACTACCAGTCCAAGGGTTGGTGGCAACTGCCAGTCCTCCCCAGGTCACTCCCAATGCTCCAAGGGCACCACCCACGACCGAAACAGGTGTCCACCACCTGATGACCATGACCACTGAAGAGGTCAACTTACAGACTAGACGAAACCAATACGGTACCACTACCAAACCTATTGACTCATCAGCAGCATCTACGTCTAAGACAACCAACCTACCTCTCCAGTTACCCCCATTCCCATGCCCCCCCATACGCAGAATCACCAATAATGCCATAGCTAGAGCTGCAGTCAGCTATAGCGTAGTGGATGATTTGGCCCAAATGCCAACCACCATGTCTACTCTTGAGGTACTTAAAACATGCCCAATGCAGCAGAAAACCCTACTAGCCACTCTAGGGGCAGTAGACCCCTCTAATTCCAAGCTGATCACCTTTGACACAGAAAACGGAGAACCACGCATGCCCTCCACTATCGCCTTCCAAATCTTGGTATCCATCTGGAACTTGGTTGTGCACCGATGCATAGTGGATGAGGGGGCATCCACGTGCGTCATGTCTACCTTGGTGTGGTCGAAGCTTGGATCTCCAATTCTACAACCATCTTCCATGACTCTGCGGGCTTATGATGGACACCCCACTAAAGCTCAAGGAATCCTCCCTTATGTCCCCATCACGTTAGCTAGGAAGACAGTCATGATTGACATTGAGGTCCTCAACGCTCAACTGGATTACAAACTCCTCCTTGGGAGGAGTTACACGTACGCCATGTGAGCAGTCATGTCAATTGTCTTCCACCGCATGATGTTCCCCCATGAAGGGAAGATTGTGACGATTGACCAGCTCACCTACCATGATCTGCAAGGGTTAATAGCACCTGCCAACGTTATCCCTACCATCACCACCATTGAGCCGCAAGGGACGAGTGCACACACTAACGTCATCCCTGTAACTAACACCATGGTTGAAAACACACCAGCTTCCCCACCATTGAATGTGGGCCCTGGGTTGTTACCGATCCCACCATGATGGATCCTTTCTCGTTGATGTCACCACCTCTAACACAAAATAAAACTGTGGACTTGTGCATGGTCTCATCAAGCACTGCTACACCCAAACAGCAACCGTAGCCACAGCCCCAACCACAACCACAACGCCAACAGCAGCCGCAACACCACCCGCAGTAGCAGCATTATGCGCAGCCACAACCACAACCTCACCCCCACATGCAACCAGCTGGGAGTTATGTGGGCTCATCTCTGGTCCATACAATTCCCTTCCTCTTCCCCCCACCTAGTGTCATGAGAAAGCCAATCATGGCCACCTTGAGCCTACCCAACTTTACGTTGCGGATCCCAGTGTGGTACCTAGATCCACCAACTCAATCACTAATGCCCTAAGTTGTGCTAACTCCGGTGCAACCTATCGCAGTTGAGTCTCACCCCCCACCTAGTCTGCATAGACCAACCGCCTAACCTATCTCTTCTGTTGTTTCCCCAGCCACCGCCGCAACCTCAGTTGCAACCTCAACCTCATTTACCAGGGAAACAGTGGGGTTCATTCCCAATCAACATGATCATTTTCCTTTTCCTTTTCATTTTTCTTTTCCTACCATCCGAGATCATGAGTAAGTCTGTCTTGGAAACCCGTAATCTATAGGATTTCACACTGGGATATCCTGTGTGGTACCTTAAACCACCTACCGTACCTCTGAGGCCCCAGGATGTGTTAATTAATGTCCAGCCAATTGAGATGATGATGCACCCACCTCTAGGTCCATCAAAGACTCCTTCTGTCTCTAGGCCTTCCCCTCTTCCTCAAACAAAGACTGGGGGCAAGGCCACAAAATCCACAACCAATACCATTTACATGATCTCTAGCACTAGTTTCCCTTTCGTGTCATCGGTTGTGGAAGATCCACCTGATCTATCCCGACACCACTCACGTGATGATGGAGAGATCTATAAGACCACATCTGGTTTTACCCTGTTCCATTTAAACCATAGTATGGAATCGATTCTTCCCATAAAAGACCAGATTCCATCACCCCGCCTTGCCAATGACCTTCATCTTGGCAAGGGGGCATACCTCTTCATTGACTCTGATGGACAACTCTTGGAGAACCCCCGCAACGGGCTCTACCTCAAGAGATTTTACACTTAACATCACCAATGAGTCGCTTCATTTTCTTTTCTTGTTTTTCAAATTTTTCAGTAAATTCAAAGCCAACACCATCAGCTGCTCATCAAAAGTCACTCGGAACCTGTTCAAGACGCCTCTCACACCTCCGGGCTCAAATTTCTATTTCTTTATGAGACCATTGTCTCATGTTTAATAAGTTAATTTTAGGACCATTTCCCACAATTCACCTTGATTCACAAGCCATGACATGACAATGTGAGTGTCTATGGACCAATACTCATATCACACTGCCTGACCGCTACTCATGCAAGCAGTCGGGTCACCGCCCGTTAAGGATTGTACCATATTTTACTTTTTGTATTTATAATTTTCTTTTTCACCGCACCTTTTGTGGACATATTTGGACCATCGTCCATATAATCCTTTGTTTTTATTCCATATATTTGACATAGAAGTGTTCTCGAGCCGCTGCCCACTTAGGAATGTAATTTTAGCTTTTACTTTGTATTTTTAGCACATAATTGTCTTTTCGGTTTACTGCACCTTACGCAGACCTCTGGACCATTGTCCACAAAATGATTTCTTTTCTTGCACTTATTTGGCATATAAATGCCTCTGGACTTGTACTCACATCGCATGTGGTCAAGTCCATCCACATTAATACACACACACGCTCTCCTGACCTCTGTCCGAGAGCCACCTTGGTTTGCATGCCTCTGCTGCACCGTCTCGCAGGCATCTGCTGTGACCTATCCCACGCATGTATTGGTATGTTTGAGAGCCTTCTGCTCCATCCATACTATGTGGATGACCTTTGGACCTCTCTCCACCATCCCAAAATTGGGCACCACTCGTGCCACCGCAGTCGGTTGACCGCGATGGAGTTTCGTTTAAGCTCTTTTCTGACTCCTTAAAACAATGAAAAGATCACCACGCGTAGCTGTTTCCTTTCCCACTCACTAAAGTATGGAAAAGGATGCCTACATCGTCTTGTTTACCTCCTTTTGCGGACCATGTAGACCATTTCATGAAAAGGACCTCCTTGGCATACTCAAGCCAAGATCATTCCCCTCTGCATACTTTTGTGCTTTCTCGGGCAGAGGGGTGGCACTCTATGAAAAATCTCACCACCGGTTGTTGTTAAGCTCTTTTCCAGCCGTCTCAATAAGAAAAGATCGCCGAGCAAACTTGGTTTCATTCATGCTCATAAAAGTATGTGAATGACTGTCCAGTCAGTATAGGGTTAACCTTTTTCGGCCTGATTGGACTACCAACGGTAAAGAAGTCTCTCATCCCCTCCAGGATGGGAGAGCTCTCCTATGTATACTTTTATCCTTTTTCAGGCATAGGAGACTACCAACAAAAAGGATCCCCCACTGGAGTCTTCTTTGTGCTTTCAGACTCTCTAAAATTGAAAGCACCATCAAGCATTTACCTTCTCGGGCTCGCCAAAAATCCACGAGATCGTACCACAACGGTGTCCCAAGACACCACCCCATAGAAAATAGTTTGGTAGCATCCCCACATTGGGTAGCCTTTGTTTAGATTACTCTATAACGTGTCTTCCTTGGATCCCATCGGTATCAAAAGTGTCCACCTCCTCCAAGTATTTCCCATCTACAACAACATTCCCAGTATTACAGCTATGATCCCATTCCTTTGAGTAAGTTTCATTTGCTTCCCGGTGTGCCCTACCATCATACTCTGAACAAAGGAAGTTTGAGACTCCCTCCCCCCCTGCCCCTATTCAGTTTTCTCCTTCCCTCCCCTTCCCCCCCAATTCAATGAGTCATTCTGCAGATTTCTTCACACCTTCCGATTATCCCTCGTGCCCCTGGTCAAGGAAACATCATTGCCTTGACCAGGGGCAGGTCTCCCTCTGTCGAGGCCAACACACATATTCTAGAGGATAGACACAAAGGTCCCTATACCTTGGTTTCATTAACATCATTGATGAGTTCCTTGGACCACTTGAGAGGAGTTCTTAGTGCCTCTCAGAATGGTTGTTTCTCACGTGCTCGACTTCAACTCCATCATCGCACCGTTGAGATTCGTACGGTGTTCATTCCACACAGTACTCGGTCAAAGACCCCAGATGTCACCCGACTCTAGCACATTGGTGAGTCCACTCGAGGGACCTAAACAGGTTATGTCCCTTGTGATTTTTGGGTTACGTTGGAGACAGTGTTCAGAAGCCCCAGTAGTGCTTTGGTATACCTTTATGATTGATACAACATACTTGTACCACAGAGACTCTGACTCTCAAACAGTGAGTCCATACAGCTATGTACCATTCCATATCCAGCAAACTGTCAGTCATGAAGATATAGCATTCCATGAGAATTCCATGGGTCCAATGTACCAAATCAGTACTGTATTCAGCCTCACATAGAGGAAACCAGCATTGTAACATCAGTTGTATATGATCGGCTCTTGTATTTTAGAGCATAGATCAAATGATTCTTTCGACATTTTAATGAGCATGGGAATGCCCACCTCGTCCATATACATGTCACACATTTATTGTATCTCACCCATTGATGGGAACCAAATTAATACAAAACCAAAAGCCACCATGCCCCAGCCCCGGAAGCACCACCTCTCGACATCAAATCCTATGATTTTCATCGACCATACGTTGAGCTCCTACCCTCACACATCAGGGGGCAATCTGTTAACCCAAAAATCCCCCACACAGCTCTCAATGGCCTACACCACCCAAGGAAACCCCCACACAACACTCATTTCACTCCATAAGACCTTCCATGACCTTCCATTTGACCCCCACACCTCCAAAAGAGCCCAAGGATGAAGAAAAGGGCTAAAAACCCCAAAAAAGAGCCCAAAATAGACTCCCAGGAGCTAAAGCCCTCAAAAAGGGGCTAAAACCTTGAAAGGGGCTAAATTTAGGGCGGAAGGGACTAAAGGCCCAAAAAAGGGGCTAAAGCCTTGACCAAGGGATTAAAACCCTAAAATCCCTTGGAAAAACTATAAAATGAGTGTGGGGGGTCACTCTCAAAACATTCCTCCCTTGCATACTGTTATGCTGCCCAAGTGGATTCCTTGAGACCATTTGCCTCTCAAGCCACCCACACTCCCTCTCATCCATCTTCCCTTTGAGCCATAGCTCCCCCATTGCCAAGAGAGAGGTGCTTCTCCAATCTAGGGCATGGTGGCCCATTTCCACCAAGAGGTATACTTTTTGTTTTATTTTGTTTATTTGAGTTTTCCTAACCTCTAGTTGCTTGCAGGTTTATGGCCTAATATGTTCTTGCAGGTCTCCATTGTTGTATGCAATGTCACGGCCATGTTTTTCAACACACCTAAGTGGCGGCACACTTGGGCAAGGTGTCATGGACATGATGGTTCGGCATGGAGTTGCGCTCCCGCTTGG
This sequence comes from Pseudotsuga menziesii, assembly GCA_001517045.1. Lineage (NCBI taxonomy): Eukaryota > Viridiplantae > Streptophyta > Pinopsida > Pinales > Pinaceae > Pseudotsuga > Pseudotsuga menziesii. The sequence continues at coordinate 753,072 of LPNX010412459.1, read as the reverse complement.
AAAAGATAGCAAGTGCCCACATTCACCACTGGCACGGAGGTCGGGAATGTGGCACGCCCCAAGGTCAGCGCCCATGTGACTTGGCACGGGCGCACCTTGGAAATGATGACATTGGTGATGGGCGCATGGCCCCTTTGAGGCACGCGACCCTTGAGTGTGTAGATGGGCATGCAAGATAGTGAAGGCGTTTGGTAAACGAGCACGTGACCCTAGGTGTGGGCGCATGGACCTAGTGTGCGGACGAATAGATGAGTGGACAGATAGACATGTGGATGGATGTGCGGATGGACGTGCGGACAGTCGGGCACTCCGGCAAAAGAGAGTTTTGGTAAGTAAACCGATGGGCGTGCGGACGATGGCAGTTGGATGACGGGCGCGCGCGCATGACGGCATGGTTAGTGACGAACGGCGGTCAATTAGATGGGCGCTTCGGTCAAATTAAAGGGGCACGCGGCTCACCGGAAAAGTGTGCGTGCGGCACTCTAGAGGCTTCAGCAAGTGGACCCATGAATACCCAAGTCAAAGTGCACCTTGGTGCGGTGACATCAACGAAACGGTTAAGTGGGCCAAGTGTGTTTTGAAGTTGACTTAGTGAATCGACAAGGGGTGACTTGTGCGGTAAGCAAGATGGCAAGTTGACATGGGAAAGACACCTAGAAGTCTATAAGTAAATGAAGTGCAAGTCATTTCAAATCAGCCAAGGAAGCAAGAGGAACGAAAGAAGCAAGAAAGGAGCCATAGTTGGCACGAAGGTCACTGAGGCAAGGGACAGTTCATGTAGACTATGCACTTGGCTAAAGCGCACATATATTTCTGGGGCATCCGCACAGGGGTTCCATAGGCAGCTGTTTTTGGCATAGTGCTCAGACAAACTGCGACAGAGGCTAAGTTCAGACAGAGGCATGTTTTCTGGGTTTTCTGCGGTACTGCAGCAGCATACAGTGAGGGTTTGCAGCAGTTGTTTTGGAAGCCAAGTTAGTCGCTCAAAGGAGGTTGACTTGGGCATTTTCCAGTTTTGTAAAAGTGTGTGTTTTAGCCAATTTGGGTGCACACCCGGAGAGTAGCCGGTTTTGGCATCTCCATTTATTGTACTTGTGAAAATATTAAAGACGGGCTCTGCATTGGGCAACCCACAAACTTCCATACTTTCTTGTGTTTTTGCAATTGTGTAAGAATGACTAAGTAATGATAAAACATGTTTCCGGAAAATGAGTAGGCGTAGTCCATTAGTTAACATCAAGCTGGCCATGCCCTTGAGAGGTTGCTAGATGGTGCCACACACCCTCTTAGCGAGTCAATAGTGCTCAGCTAAGTGGGGCTGTGACAGGTGGTATCAGAGCTAAGACATTGGGGAAGTTTTGCTCAGAGCCACAGGTTGAAGGAGTTCATACAATAGGTGGTTGCAGCCAAGGTGATAGTTTTCACAGACACTCCATAGGCTTAGAAGTGAGCATCCATAGCTTGGACACTCCATAGATGGGTGCTCCACAGGGAGGCGAGCGTTCCACAGGACAAGCACTCCGCAGAACAAGCGCTCCACAGACAGAGTGCACCGCAGGGTGGGTGCTCCGTAGACAGAGCGCACCGCAGGGTGGGTGCTCCACAAACAGAGTGCACTGCAGGGTGGGCACTCCATAGACTGGACGTGCCAGAGGGTGGACATTCCGCAGATAGCACAGGATGCTCCATAGTAGTGCTCCGCAGACTGGATGCGTGCCTAAGTTAGGGCTCTCCACTGTTGGATGCTCCGCAGAGACAGGCGCTCAGAGAAGGGCACGTGCTCAGGAAACGAGCGCTCCACAGTAATCCTAGATGCTCTTAAAGGTGACTCCACAGAGGTGTGATCAGAAGCTTCGACAAGAGGCATGCTTTGGTAGGGCACCCAGAAATGTGGGTTTTTAGCAGCGTTTGGCAAGCGCTCAGTTGGTTAACAGAAGTGTCGGAGCCGGTTTTGGCGATGATGAATTTGTGACCAAGTCTGTTGAAACGCCGAAGGCTGTGCGAGAGAAGTTAGATGGAATCGAGGCTTGACTGGAAGGTGTCTTTGGCAGCCTTGCAAATTGTCCAAAGCAGCCGAAGGGAAATATTGGTAGATAGAAGTGGTCGGTATAACAGTGAAACTCGAAGGAGCCAGGGTTCGTGAATCTTTACTTGGACCAAGTAGAGGGAAAGATGGTTAGACGTAACGCAGATCCAGCTTCTGGATCAGAAGCGGAATCACCTTTGGATGGAGAGGAGTCCATTCAAGAACAGGAGCCTAAGGCCAAAGGTAAACAGAGGCTCGTAGCGATTGAGATGAACATGGAGCAATTCAATGAAGCGCTCTATGCTCATGGAGAAAAATTTGCAGCTATGCAGGATGAGATGGAAAGGATGTGAAAGGCATTCAATGGAGCTGTTGAAGAGTGCAAAGAGGCAACGGATGTCTTGCATGTTGCGCTGCAGCAAGATATAGTGGAAAGAGTTAAGAAGCTTGAGGAAGTTGTGGAACAACTTCAGCTTCACATCAAGGACCAAGATGACATGATTGCAGTGCTAAAACATGCATTGGATGACGATGGTGGCAACATGGGCGCGACCATGAAAATTAGGATGAAGGAACCGCAACCGTTTGATGGTACACGTGATTCTAAGTTACTTGGAAATTTCTGCTGGGATGTCGAGTAGTACCTTCATCAAATGAACGGATGTTTAGATGAGGTGAAGGTTAATGCTACGTCAATGTTTCTCTCCGACACAGCAAAGCTTTGGTGGAGGAACCGTGCAGAATATGTAGCTACGGGAAATATCACAGAGAGGATTGAGACTTGGGAGCAAATGAAGGCTGCTCTCAAGGCACATTTTTGTCCCTATAACCAGACTTGGGTTGTGCAGAATGAATTGATGCAGATTCGTCATACGACAAGGATTCAGGCTTATATCAAAGACTATACCAGCATGATGTTGGAAATAAAGGATATGAGCGAGGAAGATCACCTTTATCACTTTATGAAGAGTCTTCAAGGTTGGGCACAAGCAAACCTGCGATGACAAGGAGTTAATACCCTTGCTGAAGCAATTTCTACTACAGAGAAGTTGCATGACTTCCGAATAGATAGACGTGACGAAGGTAGAGGCAACGAAGATGGCAGCAGGAAGTAGCAACACGACAAGTTCAAGAGGGAGCAGCCGGGTAAGCCTAAGAGTCAAGGCAAATGGGAGGATGAAAAGCCCAAGCAAGTTGGTGAAAAGAAGGAGAGAAATCCAATCTCCTGTTACGTCTATGCAAAGGATCATTATGTGAGAGACTGTCCTTTGCGACCGTAGAAGGTGGCTATAGTTGAGCAGGGTGGACCATCCGTTGGCGTGATGCAGGTGTTGAATGTTGTCTTGGAGACAACGGTTTCAGCTGAACCTGATTACAGGGAGTTGAGCTATGTGTCCATTGAGTTGAATGGTCACTAGATTTCGGCACTAATTGATAGTGATGCCACTCACAACTTCGTTAACGAGGAGGTTGTGAAGCAGCTTGGGATGCAAGTCGAACAGAAAGAAAACATGTTCAAGGCAGTCAATTCAAGCATTGAGAGAGTTGCAGGTGTGGCTTAGAAAGTTTCTCTAAGTATTGGAGAATGGGCAGGGGTGAGTGACTTCACTGTTGTGCCCCTCGATGACTTTGAAGTTGTGATTGGACAGGACTTTATGAAAAAGGAGAAGGTAGCATTGCTGCCCCATCTTAACTGTTTTGCATTTCTTGCGAGAGAGAAACCCATCCATGTGCATACCACGAAGAGGGTAGGGGGAGGACAGAAGGTGACTGCGTTGACAGCCACTCCACAAACTACCATAGCCATAGGTCGTGAATAACTTGATGTGGTGAAAGGCAAGGAAGGCACTAGCAAGGAAGAAGTCGTTTCTATGGAAGAACGATTCGCTAGCAAAGAGTCAGTTGTTCAGGTGGAACAACAACTTGACACGATGGAAACGGTCGTGGAAAAGGCCATGACAAGTCTAGAAAAAATTTTCAAGTTCTACAAAGGTGCAGAAGGAAAACAGTGCAGAGAAGGGGCAGTTTCAGTTAAGACATTTGGGTTTAACACAGTTACGGCAAATGTATGGCAGGATGACCCAGAAGCACAGAGATTGTTCGATGAAGGAGGCAGAATTGTTGGCGGAAACATTCCACTTCTGTTATATTTGAGCCAAAATGAGGAGGCATGAGAATGTGCAGAGGAGGATGGTGAGGTGCACCATCTCCTCCTTTCTTCTACCTAAGTGCAGCAAGTGAAATGGTCGCTACCCTTGGTGAAGGTAGACAAACCGCAGGTGTTGCAGAAAGAGTAAACCTGAAACGCAGCCAAGTGTGGATGAAGGTGGTGTCTTCATTCACTTGTGACAGAGTTTACTGAGGAGGACTAGAAGAAGTGACCGACGGAAACGATGGAGTAGACTGATCACCCAGTTCTTGTGAAGAAGGAGGGAACAGAGACTAGTGTACAGGCAGAACTACACAGTATGATGGTTTTTACAGGTTGGTGCAAAGTGGTAGCAGCAGTTGACATTGTCGAGGATGGCCAACAATTTTAAGTGGGGGAGGATTTCACGGCCACGTTTTTCAGCACACCTAAGTGGTGGCACTTTTGGGCAAGGTGTCATGGACATGATGGTTCGGCATGGAGTTGCGCTCCCGCTTGGAAAAGATAGCAAGCACCCACATTCACCACTGGCATGGAGGTCGGGAATGTGGCACGCCCCAAGGTCAGTGCCCACGTGACATGGCATGGGTGCCCCTTGGCAATGATGACATTGGTGATGGGTGCGCGGCCCCTTTGAGGCACGCAACCCTTATGTGTGCGGATGGGCATGCAAGCTAGTGAAGGCGTTTGGTAAATGAGCGTGTGACCCTAGGTGTGGGCGCACGGCCCTAGTGTGCGGACAGATAGATGTGCGGATGGACAGACGTGTGGATGGATGTGCAGATGGACATGCAGATAGTTGGGTGCTCCGGAAAAAGAGCTCTTTGGTAAGTAAACTGACGGGCATGCGGATGACGATAGTTGGACGACGGGCGCATGCGCACGATGGCACAATTAACGACGAATGACAGTCAATTAGATGGGCACTTCGGTCAAAGTAAAGGGGCGCGCGGATCACCGGCAAAGTGTGTGCACGACACTCTAGAGGCTTCAGCAAGTGGACCCGTGCCTAAGTCAAAGTGCACCTTGGTGCGGTGACATCAAAGAAACAGTTAAGTGGGCCAAGTGTGTTTTGAAGTTGACTTGGTGAACCGGCAAGGGGTGACTTGTGCGGTAAGCAAGATGGCAAGTTGACATGGGAAAGAAAGCTAGAAGGCTATAAGTAAATGAAGTGCAAGTCATTTCAAATTAGCAAAGGAAGTAAGAGGAAGGAAAGAAGCAATAAAGGAGCCACAGTTGACACGGAGGTCACTGAGGCAAGGGACAGTTCATGTAGACTGTGCGCTTGGCTAAAGTGCACATCTATTTCTGGGGAATCCGCGCAGGGATTCCGCAGGCAGTCATTTTTTGCACAGTGCTCAAATGAACTGTGGCAAAGGCTAAGTTCAAAGAGAGGCATGTTTTCTCGGTTTTCTGCGGTGCAGCAACAGCATACAGTGAGGGTTTGCAGCAGTCGTTTTGGCAACCAAGTTAGTCGCTCAGAAAAGGTTGACTTGGGCATTTTCTAGTTTTGTAAAAGTGTGTGTTTTAGCCAATTTGGGTGCACACCTGGAGAGTTTCCAGTTTTGGCATCTCCGTTTATTGTACTTGTGAAAATATTAAAGACGGGCTCTGCATTGGGCAACCCACAAACTTCCATACTTTCTTGTGTTTTTGCAATTGTGTAAGAATGACTAAGTAATGATAAAACATGTTTCCACATAATGAGTAGGCGTAGTCCATTAGTTAACATCAAGTTGGCCATGCCCTTGAGAGGTTTCTAGACAGTGCCGCACACCCTCTTAACAAGTCAAGAGTGCTCGGCTAAGTGGGGCTGTGACATGTAGGGTCTCGGAAGTCTTTAACCCATAACCTTGTGTGCAGAGGGGTTCCATCTTTGCTTTTATTTCTGTCTAGTTTCATTCCCTCTTTTCTTTTCTGTATTTCCACACAGGAACCTACCCTTTTTACCTATAAATGGAAGGGAGCCATTCCTACCCTATAGCAAGGAGAAATCCCTGCTATAGACCACTATGCAGAATCCACATGGTATGCAGATATTGTACACTTTCTTTTGTATTTGCAATGTCCAGAACATCTAAACAAGAAAGCTGCTAGGTATTTGAAGTTGAGAACTACTAAATATTGTTTGATAGAACAACAACTATTTTGGAAAGATCCAGGAGGTATTTTGCTTAGATGTTTGGATAAACCATAAATTGAAGAAGTAATCTCTGAATCACATGAAGGTGTTTGTGGGGGACATAAGTATTGGAAGGCAACAACATATAAAATTCTAAGAGCTAGATACTATTGGCCCTCTTTATTCTCCGATGTATATTAGAAGGTAAGAGCATGTATCTTTTGTCAGAAGTTTGCTGGTAAGCAAAAGTTGTTGTCATTGCCATTAAAATCAATTGCAGTTAATGCCCCTTTTTAGCAATGGGGTTTGGAATTCATAGGAGAGATAAATCCTTCCTCTTTAGGGAAGCATAAATGGATTTTGACTGCTACAGATTTCTTTACTAAATGGATAGAAGCTATTCCCACAAGAAATGAAACAGATAAGGTAATCATGGATTTTATTCAAGAAAATATTCTTAGTAGATTTGGATGTCCCAAGAAATTATTGACTGATAATTCTCAAGCTTTTAAGTCTAAGGCTATGATGGCATTCTGTGAAAAGAATGGGATTATGTTGAAACACTCAACACCTTATTATCCTCAGGGAAATGGGTTAGCTGAGTCAACTAATAAGAATATTATTCAGCGTATCAGGAAGTTATTTAAGTAGAATAAATGATCATGGGATTCAATGTTAAAATATGCATTGTGGGAAGACATAATAACATTTAAAAAGGAAATTGGAACTTCTCCTTTCCAATTGGTATATGGTATTGATGCAGTGTTCCCTGTCCAACTTGGTATTCCAATGATGAAATTTTTTCAAGATTGTCAGGAACAACCTAGTGATATGCAAAGAAGAATTTATGCACTGATAGAGTTAGAGCAGAAATGAGAAATAGTAGAAGAAAAGGCTCAGCTGTACAGGTCAAAGATCAAAGAAAGGTTTAACAGAAAGATCAAAGAGAACACTTTTTCAGAGGGACATATGATTTTGAGATGGGATGCTAGAAGGGAGCAGAAAGGAAAGCATGGCAAGTTTGATAATCTATGGTTTGGCCCTTTCATAGTATCAAAAGTTCTGGAGAATAATACCTTTGTGCTAAAGACTTTGAATGGTGAGGAATTGTCTAATCCAGTTAATAGACGTTTCCTCAAGCATTTTTAAAGTTTTTGAGATGGATATTGGATTTTCATTGTATATACCGATGTGGATAACAGAATAAAGACTCCAGGACCCAATGGAATTTTTTCAGACTAGCAGGAAGAAGCACAGAAGGCACTGATCTACAAGTTCTTAAAGCCTCACAGGGATGTCTTCATCCCACAGCAGGAGCCAGATGTTATAGCCTCTTTTTTTTCTCATTTTCTCTTTTTGCTTCTCATTTTTATTGCATTTATTTGTGATTTAAAGCTTGGTTTGATTCATTTCTTTTTAAATATTTAGTTTTTAGGTTAGTTTTAATCTTTTCCTTTAATTTTGATGTTTATATTTAAGAGATTTCATGGTTTTATTTTGTTTCAATTTTGGTTTGATTTATTAGAATTCATAGTTAAGGGGATTATAGAATGATTATATGAATTAAAAGGTCCTAAAAAATAGCATAAAGTCTTGATCAAGGTCATTTAACCAAGGTTAAATCATTGCTAGGTGTTATATTTTTGAAAATCGTTAAAGCATACTTTCTTGTAGCGCAAGCCTGAAAAAATTACACACATGCGCTACAAGAAGATCGCACAGTTCGAAAATAATGATTTTTGGTTCAATTTTTAAAAAAATTCTCACACATGAGAGGTCATTCATACTTGGTTGATGGATTTGATACGTGTTTCCTCTAGAATGATCATTGTGAAAAGTGTTAATACTTTAAGCAAATCATCATGAGGGCGAGTTGCGGTGGTCTGTTGCAGAGTGATGGAATAATGATGATTAAACACGATGAGACATATTCGCCTTGAATTTCGTATCCCCTGAAGTGACGAAGATCAGATGAGTTCGTGGCGAAGTATTAGCAGTGTGTAATCAAATGCTGAAGCAAGTCATAAATTTAGGGCTTTGAGGGGAAATCGTTTGGAGTTATCGTAGTGGTCAGAGAAGATTGAGAAATTAAATTGGACACCTAATAGTCAAGAAAGCATGATTCTAGCACCTGGATTCATCACTTTGACAGGTAGGCTGTGAATTGATATCAAATTCCATGTATTTGGGTTTTTATTAAGTAGAGGATTAATGATGGAATTGAATGAAGATTATTATTATGTAAACCTAATTCATACTTAAGGTTGAATTCTCTGTCAATGGAATTAACGCATTTATCAGTTAAAACGCTAGAGTCTAGTTTGGAATTTTGGTTTCTCAATATAGCATTGTCTGTCAAATTGTCAAGATTTGAATAGTTTTAGAGTTTGTTTTACTGAAAGAAGCAATTTGACAGTCATTTGAAATGAAAAGAAGTGGTAAAACCAATAGAGCTGAACCTTCAGACATGAGCTGGGTTCAGACTTTTCCAGACTGTGCAAAACTATTTTTAGAGGTAGGGTGGTTAAGATTTTTTGAAAGAATTGAGGGATATCACTCAGAAGTCTCTTATAAATTTGCTCAGTGTTTGGATAAAGATATGGTGACTTTTGATACTTTGAAGTTTAAGTTGACCAGAGAATTGTTAGCAGAAGATACAGGGATCTTAGATGAGGGTGAATACTGTTTTAAAAAATTACCTTTCACTTTTGATGCACAGAAATAGTTACTTCCAGATGCAATAGCATATTGGGGAAAGGGAGTACCTTTTCAAAAATTTAAACCAGAATGGATAAAGCCAATAAAAATCCTGCAAAGTTATATCACTTGTGAAGGGAGATTTGCTTTTGTTTTTAAGTATCATTTTAGGTTTTTGCAACATCTCAGCCATGAATCCAAAATGAATCTCCCATTATTCTTCTTGAAAAGTTTACAAATGATGTCTAGCAGGGTGAAGGAGCATCAAGATCATGCCAAACAATCTTTGTTTCATCACATGCTTATAAAGCTAGTCATAGGCACTGTACTTCAAAAAAGGGAGAAAACATGGGATTATTTCTTATTTTGGTCTGGATTTAAAACATAGAAGGAAGAGCAATCTCAGAAGAGACATTTGAGTAAAGGTCAGAATTTGGTCAAGAATCTTAAAAAGATATTCACAGTCAAGAATGAATAACATAGTGAAACAGGAAAATCTATGAACCAAGAAAATGAAAACTTTGAAATTGAACAGCAAATCAATATTGAGGAAAACAAAATTTCAAAGTCAGAAGTGAAGGAAATGGAGCCTATAGAAGATGTTTTTCCTGAAGGATTGAACCAAGGTGTAAAATAAGATGTGAAAGAGTAGAAACAAGTTCCTATTACAGTACTCTCTGAAGAAGAGGAAAGGACATTATCTGATGAATCTAGGGTTCACACCAAACAGGATATACATACACATTATGAAGAAGAGACAATGTCACGAGGGAGGAAAATGAAATTTGTCGAACTAGCTTCTATTACACATCAAGGGAAAGTTGTAAAAATGTTAGGGGAAATTGGAACAACTTGGAGGCTCAAGACTAGGACAAAGAACAAACTCCGATTAAATATGAAGAAGCTGTTAAAGAAGATTACAGTAATTGAAGACTCTTCATCTCAGGAAGTATTAGAAGACAATGAAGATCAAAATAAAAAGGTTATGAAGGGTAAAAAGCAAATAGTTTCATAAAATAAACCAGTTTTCACTGAAACCAAGATCTCAGAAACATTCAAGGAGGTTTGAAAGAAGATTATTTTAGACCAGCATCAAAATGATTTAAAGATCTCTTGTGTAGAGAAAGGGGAGGTTGCTAAAAATTTATTACAAAGCAATATTAAAGCCAATGAGTATTCAGAAACCCCTGTGACCTTGACAGAGCATATGGAAGAAGATGAAGAGATTTTCAGAAAGCTGAAAATCCCTTGGATGCCAGAAGGAATGCATCCAGTATTAGAAGGAAGGTGCATTGATTCTGAAAATGAAAATTTGCAGAGGAGTATCAAACAATTAAAATATCAGATTGAGTACCTGCATGAGACCAATGAAGGATTAGTGACTACAAATAGAAGACTGAGAAAATATTTGGAAGAGGTAAATAGTCATTATCAGGAATTAATTTTAGTTTCTAAAGAGGCTTTAAAAAGAAAGAGACAGATAGAGGGCTTGTTTACAAAAATAAAACAAACTATTCAAGAGCTGACATAGCAGAATGAGGAGCTGACAAAAGGAGTTGAAGATTTGGAAGCAGATCATGAGAAAGTCAGAAGGAAGACCCAAGCTTTAGAAGGAATTGCCCTTTTAGTAGAGGCAGCAAAGGACTTGTAAAAGTACTTTAAGAAAAGTAGTTATTAGTTAGTTTGAAAATTTTATTTCATTTTTGTATAATGATACTTTTATTGAACAATTCAATAGATGACCTAAAGGTAGTTTTTTCAGTTATATAACTGTTTTTGAAAAAACAAGATAAATGTAAGTTTGGGAAAGGACCAATGGTTTGATTTTTCTTGCAAGGGGGGGCTATCAACCTGTGGTTTATGAAGTTAAGTGTAAAAACTCTTATGTATTTTTGAAAGACTTATTATGAAATATATGCAACTATAAGCCCTATTTAGCTTATTGTGTGGTTTCATTTCTGATTTGTTTTAAACACTCAGTTGATATACTCATTTCTTGTTTAAGGTTATTATGCATGAAATGCTTATTAACTATGGGTGGAATTCAGTGCTGTGATTATTGTGTTTGGTTTATGTTTTATATGTTATGCATCTCTGTCCTTCAAAGGTTCATGATTCAGTGTTTGCTTTAGCTTTATGGAGTTTCTTCCCTCTTGTTTACAAACAAAACCCTAAAATACCTATTTTACTTAATTGTATTTGTTGAGAATGTGTTGGCTTGTTCTTTCGTATTCCGAGAACAATATCTGGCACAAACATATAGTATAATTGTCTACACTCAACCATCATACAAAAGACTACTTGGTTTGGTACTATAATGGGTCCTTTTTGGATGCATTTTGTCATATTTAGGACGGAGTAAAAGTTCAAATATTTCCTTTCCCTTGACTCTTTATTGTTGGATGGATACCACTATGCAATCAATTCTATAAGACCCTCATTTTTTGGCATGAAATTTCTGTTGTACATGGATCCAATTTGTTAGCTAAGGAAAGTACCTTCTTGTAAGCTGCTTTTATGCTTGACAAAGACTACTATAGGTGACCAAGTTCATTTTTTTCCATTTCTAACAGGAATTGTGGTTTGGAACCTATAGAAACAAAATTATTTTTTATGATTTCACACAAATCCACTTACAAATCATTGAAGAGGTTATTTCTCAAACTTAGGGAGGTGAGCATGTACTACCAACGGATTTTAGAAATACAATTTGATATCTAAATATATCAACTCTTTTACAGTTTACTTTTGGTTATGATGATTAATTTTTTAATGATTTAGTGCCTGATGTTGTAATCAATATAATATTTTATTCCACATCTTTGTTCTTATTTCTTGTCTCTGTTATGTCTGTATGCTTCAATGTGTATTATTGGTAACCCTTTGTGATCCATGAGATTACAACACCTGATAAGTTTAAATGATCAATGATAATGTATGCATCATGTATCATGTAATTTTTCAATTTGAAGTTATTTTTATTTTTCTTTACAGAATTTTGTTCTTTTCATGATGGCGGTTATAAACAAACCCTTGTTACAATATGTGACAAGAGTCAATACTGGTGGTTATGAGGGAAAATTGTTTATCATCTTTTGGGAAAACCTAAGCATGTAGTAAAGTTGTGTATTTGTTCACTTGAACAAAGAAATAAAATCCTTTAGAGATAACATGATATATAAAATCATAATTTAGATTGGTGTAGATTGGTGCCAGGGATATAACAACTTTCTCATACAAAATGTGACCAAAGAGGTTTCCATTTCATAAAACGCATTTTCATACAATAGTGTACCCAAGAAACATTTTGAAAGTGTATAAAATTTGTGTTGTGCACCCATACCCATGTTTTCGTATGGTTTTGGGCTTGGCACAAAGGGGTGAAGTTTCACGCCACTTAGATTTACTTGTAATGTTAAATCTAGGTGCATTACACTCATCATAATAAGAGGAAGCTGGTTAAAAAAACATTAATATAAATTTTTATTTTTTTATTTGGGATTGGGTACTTACCCCAACATTATTTATCATCCCTTGAAATGGATAAGGGTCTCTAGAAGTATTGGATATGCATCCCCACATATCATAATATATTTACATTGAACATATATTTTTAGAAATTTGGTCAAATGGTTAGCATGCAGTCTCCAAACACTTGCACTTGGAATACATTACAACAAACTAGCTCCCAAATAAAGTGTACTACATGTTACTTGGTTCTAGGCTTCATTATATGGTAATGAATCTATCTACCCTCTTGTAGCGGTGATAACTCAGCAAAACCCTAGATTTTTTAAGAATAAATAAAATTGTTTGGTTGTCACACCAGACTGCTACATTTGTTTGTAAACAATAAATATTGAATGATATATCCCATTGATAATAGACCCTTTGATCAAATCATTCCATAAGAAATTATTATATTCACACTTTTTGTCAAAAAATTGGCATGTGTAGTACATACTGTTGTAACTGGGCCTATCGATGAAAAAAATGGTAGCCAGATATATGTTAAATGGTCATAGAATATATTACATTTGTGCAAGAATTTGGATGATTGATTGGATGTTGTTACATGCCTGCAACATACTCAATTAAACTAAATGGGAAAGTATGAGCATTTTCTTGAAAACTACCTACAATTGACTATCCTTTTGGAAAAAGGGTTTGATACTAATGACCTATGATTTTTGTTCTCCCTTCGGTAGTATTATTAGGCCAAGATAAGTAATTTTAATTAAAAAAATATACTTTATTGATTCACGATAGCTTAGAAAATGTCCATTTTCTTTTGTATTCAATGTTATACACACAATATATATGCTAATAGTTATTCCATTGACAATATTAATTATGTAGTTAAGGATGTTAGCGTAAAACAAATACCAAAAACATACCTACAATTTTTTTTCCATGTGTTAATCCATTACATCAGATCCTCCACCCAATGTTAAATTTGTCTTCCTACTTACATTCCATAGAAATTGCCTATGTTTTCACAATTTATATTTACAATTTCATTAAGGTTTCCCCATCTGAATGGGGAAACAAATGATAGGAAGAGCTCCTGGATATTATAGACCCTATGGGAGTGAGGAATCGGGTCTCCTTTTATGTTTCTTCGTGAACTTCCCCTATAGATGCATAGATTACATTATCGAGGCTTGCGAGGCATTATTGTTCTAGATCATAAATCACTAGATCAATAGATGGATCAGATCTTGATTGGAGCCAATATTGGAATACACCTAACTGCCAAAATCCCTTCTAGCTTTAGCCATGTGGCTAGGCCTCTATTAGGAGTTTGCTTAACTTGACCTTCAATGGTAGTAGAGAAGGGCTTCCTTGTTTGGTCATCACCCAAGGATTGTACAATTATCCTTTTGATCCTTAGTCACTCCCTAGAGGATATCATGCATTGGAGCTTTGAACATTTCATATTGATTGGCGACTACGCTAGCAAGCTTGTACCTAGTTCCCCTTCCTCACCCTCAGTGATCAGGACTTGTAGGATTTGACATTTTCTTTCCATTTTATATTCAACGTTGAGAGCCTTAGTCTCTATTGGTTTATAGATCATTTTATCACTATTTTTCAGTCTTGTCTGATGCCATATACCTCTTGTTGTGACATAATCCTACAACCCCTAAAGTTGAAAATCACCACTGTTGATAGGGATTTTAGTGTACTCTAAGTCTAGGATATATCTTATTGTGTTTTAATTATCTTAATGTTGGTTATTGTTACCATATATCTATTGTTACTACTGAAAACATTCCATAATAAATAAGAATCTCTTATTTTTGTAGGAATGCTGGAATAGACCCCAAAGTGTTGCTTGATCAACAAAACTGACCGAGGCTTGTTTTTAAATCACCATAATGAATAAAATCTATCCCCTTTAAGGGTGTGAATTAAAATCACATGTGTACACCCATACAAAATGGGGGTTAGTATGGGTTCTATGCAAATCCTTCCAAGGAAGAGACACCCTACAAGAACAAACTTTCAATGACTATATCCTAGCATATATTGTAGCCTATGAACACTTAAAATTTCAAACCTCTTAAGGATGGAAATAAAAAATAAGCTACAAGACTAGAACACATAACAAGTAAAGATATTTAACTACTTAATTCCAAATTTCATTGGAGCATGTATACCCTTCTTATGGACTAAATATAGAAATTAGACAATGAGAGAACATACATGTTATCTCAAGAATAGCTTCACCAAGATATTCCTCACATGTATAAAATATCTCCAAAGAAAACGAGGAGCCTTTGATGCAAAATATAGCTTTATTCTCCAATCAATAACAAGAAGATACAAATAAGAGGGGAGCCTCTTTTATAGGAAATAGCTCAACAACCCTCTAAATAAAATAACAATATATTGGGCACAAATCAGTTTTACATGGTCAAAAACTCATAAATAATTAAGGGGTTATAGTAACAAATCCAAAACCCTAAATAAAGGTCCAAGACAAGGGGGGCACTTCTCCTAGTCGATAGTCAAATACATGATAAAAGTACAAAATAGGCCTAAAGAAGGGGGCACTCCACTAGACATGGTCCAAATGGTAACCAAATACAATCATATGCTCCAACAAACTAGAGCACTCCACTAGAAACCCACTCATGTGGTAAAAATGATGCTTCCAATAGTGATGTCTTGTCCTTTTCCAAAGAAATGAGTGATGAGTTCCCAAAATACGGGAACAGTTTCCATGAAATATGTGCTAAGTGCTAGCAATGGTCCATGCAAGTAGAGTCCTCCAAACCTTCACATGTGTGGTATGTCTCTCTTAAAATTTGCTCCAATGTCATCAAGAAGTCTATAGATCACATGTCAATAGTACAAGTGATGCATCTTGGTCCAAGAGTGAGAATGAATGGTATAAAAGTGTGTCAATCCCTCCCATGTGCCAAGGAAAAGGATCCTCATCATGTAGGAAGGGGTGCCCCATCCAAAGTGATAAGATAACCTCCAAATACGGTGTGCTAATCATAGCACCCCACATGAATTACCTATTCATATAGGACTTTATTTTTCATTCCCACACTATATTTGCAGTGGGTGTACCTTTTAGTTGCATGTACCTACTTTTGTGGTCATTTGTTGGATGTTTATATAATTATCTGATCTCATCTATATTGTGCTTTAAGGAAACTTATAGATTCATGATTGTCACTATTCATTCATAATTTATTTTAATTTGAAATCAACTAGTGTGTTATAGCTCAAAATGACACATATCTGCCTATGACCACTTTCCCATGTTTTTGTCGCATGTCGACACTTCCATGACGACACTTCATGAAAGTCACTCAAAAAACACCTAACTTGGAGGACCCATATATTGAGTTTTATAACTCTGTTTGATCTCATCTCTACACCGTTGGAAAAGTATTTCTGTTAGCTAAAACTTTCTTGAAGACACCAAAGTCTGAAACTACACAAAAATACCCTAAAAATGAGTTTTTGATGTGTATGCAAATTTCCTTAAGGAAACCCGCATACATATGCAAGTTGCTATATATAATAGTCACGCACGCCTTAAATACATGACTTTCTGCATTTCAACCTGTGTATACCTCCTCGTGTATGTGACTGTTGTTTCTGCAACCCGCGTACGCCTCCTAAAAATGTCAAAAAAATATGAATTTTGAAATTTGGGTAGTTTGGTTAGTTATGCAACTGACTCATTCAGTTGTAACTACTTTGTCTTCGACCCTAACTCTTCATTAGGCATATAAATAGAGGTAGGGAGGTCCATGAGAAGGGACTTGAATCTTTTCATCATTATGCTAGAGGAATTGGGACTCTCTTTTCCCACACCTTTTCCCTGGCGATCATCCCCTTGTGTTGCAGAGCTTGGAGGCTAAGTTCCTTGGAGAAGAGAAGCAGTAGAACCAGATCAAGGTTTCGTGAGGTGCTGAACTTGGAGAGAAGGTATATTTGTACTTGTTTTCAAGATTAATAAAGATGTGATGTCCTTCTTCTTCCCAAATCAATGTGTCTTGTATATTGAATCTCTGATTGTGATTATATGATGTTATATATTAGACTATGTTTTGATGTTTCATTGAATATAATCTCTTTTCATATATTCTATTTGGTTTGAGGAAGGTATAACTTGTTTTGCAGGTCTCTTAGGGAAGAGGAGCGGGAGAAGGGTTGGAGAAAGCTTGGACCAGCCTTCAGTTAATCAGGTGTGGACATTTCTTATCTCTAAATATTTCTTATATATACTTGCAAAACTATATGCATCCACCTTTCAACCCTAGTACGTTGATGGCCTCTTAAACCCTAGCCATAGGATACTTTCCTTTACAACATAATTGGCGACTCCGCTGGGGATGAGCCTTGTCTATTTGGGGTTTCTCTATCTTTATTTCAGTCTTTTGCAAGGTTTCAAGTCTTTATTTCCACTTAGGAACACTTTATTACTCTAATAGAACATCTTCCCTGCCTTCCTATGGCATATTTTGACCTTTTTTGGGATTTTTTTCCACCCATACGCGAGTTACAGACTAAACAGTCGCATGTTTGGTTTGGTACACGCGAATTTCTATATTGTCAACCCATGTATGATATGCAACTTCTCAGTGGTACAACCCACGTGTTCTTGTACACACGAATTGTTGTATTGTCAACCCGCGTATGACACTCGACCTGTTAGTAGTGAAACTCGCATATGCCCCTTTAAACAGTGTTTTTTCCTCATTTTTGTGGTTTTTTCTGTTGTTGTGGGTTGTTTGGTAGGTCTTTTGGTGTCCTTTGTAGGTGCATGACTCTAGGGAGTTAATTTCATCCCTTTTGGTTGTTCTTTATCTATGTGGTAAGCCTTTTTATAGCATTAGGGTTTTCTCTTTACTCTTTCCCCCCACCCCCTTTGCTTGGCATGATTTTTGGCTTATGTTTCTGGTCAGGCTCTATTAGTGATCTTTGTTTGAGTTCAAAAGCTTTTTGGTGTCTATTTCCTTCTTCTTTTGGTGTCTATTTCCTTCTTCTTTTGGTGGTTAACTTCACCATGCCAAAATAGTTGACTTGTCTTTTATGCAATCCTTCCTTCAAGGTAGGGTTAATACTGACTTTAAGGCATTCTAGAGTCTGTTTGGTGGTTTTATAGCAAAGTTACTTTTGCTTTGTTCTTGTTATCTACATACTTTTGTTTGTAGGTAGTTTTTCTTTTGCATTTATAAAAGAAAAAGACAAAAACACATGTTTTCTTTATATGCATGTAGATTAGGTTATTAGTCTAGATTGCATGGCATATCATTGTTTTTGAAAAATAAAAATAAAAAGAAATTGTTCTTTTGTGGCTTTCAATTTTTTATTTGAAAAAGAAAGAGAATACTTTTTGCTTTTTGCATTTCATTTCTCTTTGTTTAGTCATTTCGTTTCAACTTTGAGTCAAAACACCACATAAGTTTCATGCCATTTACCCTTTGACTAAAAACAACCCTTAAAATAAATGATATAATTTAAAAATTAGTATTAAGTTTTATTTTGTAGGGTCATACACCAACTAGCTTAGGCTAGACTTGTGGGATAAGGAGTTTAAACTCCCCACAAGTGTTAAAATTTCAAACGTAGTTGGCCAATCACTAGGTAAACCCTTTTCTACATTGATTGTATCTTGGAAGCTCCTCTCAAACACAAGTTAAGCACGAGGCCGTGTGGAGTCTTGGACTGAGGAGATAACCCTCGGATTCCTTGTCAAAGCATAGACCAAGGTTTTTGCGCATCTGGGGATTATGTCTTAGATGGGGTTTTGGGATTTGCTACCCTACCCATGTGTACAAACCAGGCTTGCGACTGTCCTCCCAGAATGTAAATATAGTTAAGGTATCCTTTAGTCTCTTTGACATCTAGGGTTCATAAACAGGTACACCGAAAGGCTATTTCTGGTTGACCTTGGACTGGCTCGGAAGGTAACCCTGGTAGAAGGTATGGGAGGGTGGTGGGTGATTCCTCCACTTGTGCCTAAGAACATCTATAGGGACTCCAAGTAACTGTCTATCATCTTTCTTCTGGAAATAATATCTTATACCTGTTTGTCTGTTTGGCTTTAGGAATTTTTGAGTGAGTGCTTTGTGGTTTGTCTGTACTTAGTCTGCCTTCAGGTGTGTGCTTGGTACTTTTGGTTTCTTGTTGACCTCAGACTTTGTCTCCTTTTTTGAAACTATGTCTAACACCCCTTTGAACACCAACCAAGAGATCCCCATGCTGGGAACTCCTTGTTCTATTCCTCTCACGGGGAATGTTGGTGTTCCCTTGATGGCCACCCTGAATCTACTTGGATTCACCCTAGGGCTACCAGTGTGGTTGTTTTCCACTCCAACTATCCTGAATGCTCCTAGTGCTTCTCAAGTAAGCTCCTTATATCAAGGACATAAAAACACTGCTTCCCCTTCACTTGTAGTTGATTCTCCTCCTCCTTCTACCTCATGTGGTGAAAGTACTAATACTAGTAATCGACAGTCTAAAAGGAGTAAAAGAAGGATGAATAGGAAGAAGGAACATAAGCAAGGGGGCACTCATTCAACCTCTGCAAGTCAAGTTAAATCTCACCACCCAACCTCTACAGTTCATGCTAGGGGCACCTATCCAACCTTTGCAGGTCATGTTGGATCTAAGCACTCAACCTCTACAAGTCAAGTTGATCTTCACAATCCAGCCTATGTTGATAATGTTGGTGGGATCCTTCCAACCTTTCTAGGTCACATTGGATTTAGTCACTCAACCTCTGTAGTTCATGCTGAGGGAACCCATTCAACCTCTAATGTTCAAGTTGAACCTCTCCATCCAACCACTGCAAGTCTTGTTGGATCCATCCACCCAGCCTTTGAATTTCATGTTGGGGGAACACACTCAAATGTTGCAAAGCATGTTGTTCATGCCGGTGGTGCCCATCCAACCTCTGCAAGTCATGATGGGGGAGGTCTCTTAGCCTCTGTGGTTCATGCTGAAGACAATTTGTTAACCACTGTGAGTCATGTTGACACTGTTGAAAAGACTAACAATTCAAAACACAAGCCCAAGTTTCCTTGTAATATTTGTGAGGGAGACCACCTTACTTATAAATGCCCTTCTATCATGGAGGTGTGAAGAGTTTGGTTTCATGGTCATCCCATTTTTGAACATTCTGAAGTCTCTCAACAACCAGCCTCTCTTAGTCAGGTTGGACCCAGTCACCCAACCTCTGTAGTTCATGCTGGGGGCAAAATCTCAGCCTCTGTAGGTCATGCTGAGAGCAAACAGTCAGCCACTGCTAGTCATGTTGACACCATTGATAAAACTAGTTGTTCAAAGTGCAAAATTAAGTTCCCTTATAAGCTATGCGAGGGAGATCATATTACTCACCAGTGCCCTGCTATCATAGAGGTGTGAAGAATGTGGTCCCAAACTCAAGAATTTCTCAACAACCTACTCAACCTTTGGTTGATCAAGTGATCAAACCAATATTAGATTTGGTCGATCCCACTCTTCTTTCGGAGAGTGATCCTGATGTGATTGAACCAATGTCATATTTGGTCAATCCCACTGTCCCTTCAGAGAGTGACTTTGACAAAGAGGTTGAATCGATTCCATTGTCGATTAATCCCACTCTTCCTTTGGAGAGTGAAGTGTCTGCTAGTCACATTTTCTTCACTGCCAGTTCAAAACTTACTGAACAAGGGGGCATTGAACTTGCTTTGGATGAACCCCTACCAAGCTCTCAGATTGCTTCCTTTGATTAGGATAGCCTAGTTGAGCCGTGCCTTCCTTTTGATGCACCTTTCCAGATAAAGTTCAAAGTTGAACCATACACGATTTCTTGTTGTATTGTTGATGAAGGAGTCTCAGTTTGTATCTTGTTTTCTCATGCTTGGCGAGGCATGGGATCTCCCAGCCTTGTGTTGACTGCTAGTCAGTTACTGCTATTTGATAGAAGAACTTGTATAGCCTTGGGAATTCTTGCTCAAACACCTATTACTTTGGGTGCGAAGATCGTCTTAGTTGACTTCATGGTGATAGAAGACCCCTTGGACTTTAATATTCTCCTTGGATGCTATTATGTCTATGCCATGCAAGCTGTGGTGTCAACATTATTTCATGTGATTTACTTTAATCATGGCAAAGAAATTGTCACTATTGATCAGTTGGATTTTCTTGATCCATCTCCTGACCCGACTAGAGACTAGGTATTTTCTTTATTGATTCCCAGTGTTTCTATATACACTACCTCGTCATGGGTGAGCTATGTGGCCTCATGTCCTTTGCGTTCAATTGCTAGTGAGAAGCGGCCTCCATTTTCATGCTTACCTTCTCGAGACTTGGTCCCAGTAGTTGAATAGGTGAGTCATCCTATATAGACTATGGACCGTCCTCTCCACTCTATTGATCCATTTGAAAGTTTAGACATGTGTCCTATCTCAGATGATCTCCTTCCTTCGGCTGGAGTCTTCCTAGAGTCTTTGATACAGTGTGATCTTCTGTTGGATGTTGGATCAGTTGTGCCTAAGTCTAACCCTGATTTTCCTAGTAATCATGACATTTCTTCTTATGTTGGTCTTGTTGAGTCTTTTGACTCTTTCTTTGAACAACAATTCAATGATCCTGATGAGTTTGATTTTTCTTATGAATTTTTCAACTCCTGTGATATTGAGTTTGTTCCTACAAACTCTATCTCTCTTGTTGATTTTTTCTCTCCTTCTAAGGTTGATCTTACTGATTATAAACCATCGAGCCTTGGTACTATAGAATCTTCTTCAGTTGATTTTTCCTTGACTTGACTTTTTATAGAAGATAACAAAGTCGCATGTGTTTCTGCCAAAGTGACCCGCATCGGATCTTTTATTTTGAATGTGATTCTGATTTTGTTGTTTCTTGGAGACAGGATTTGTAGTTGGATTCACAACTGTTTGCTGGCCTCGCCTTATTGTTCAAGTTGTAACTCCACTTGCATGTGACCTACTCACGCTTATGAGCCTGATGTCGGATTCCATTCTTTTATCTCATTGTATAAGCCCTCATCTTTGTTCTCATCACTGCTCAGCCTTGTATCATTTTGCCTTTGCAACTTGAAACCATTTACCTTGAGGAGACATTCCCTCAGTGTCCTTATCTTGCTCACTTTCTTTGCATTATGCATAGGTTTGTTCCTCGCACTTGGAACTAGTTTCACTTGCCCCTGACACTTGTCTCCTGACATTTAGAGTATTCTTTCTGCTCTCCTTCGAGCTCGTTAAAAACAGTAAGGAGGTCACAAGTTGAATTTTTTGGACTAGTTAAAACTTCACAGAAAGATATTGAGTTTCTTTAGGCCCAGGTCTGACTCCACAAAATAGACTTGACTGCCGAGTAAACTTGTCCATTTAGGCTCGTTAAGAATATGTGAATGGGCATCCACATTGGTGGTAGGTTATCACTTTCTCAAACCATGTGGAATAATGCGAGAAAGAAACACTCTCTTTTCTGCAGAATTGAGAAGAGTATACTCAAGCATAGGTTTATCACTTTTCTGGACCTGAGGGACTAAACTTACAGAAAAGGAACACCCGGTATGATCTTAGTTTTCTCTTTTTCGTTCTCTGGGCAAAAACATGAAAATGATTCCGAGTGTACTTTATGTATTTGTCATGATCGTTAAACCCTAAAGAACAAAGCATTGATTTTATTGTTGTAAGCCCCATTTCTCGTAATCAAATGGATCTTTTCGAGTGATCTTGCCTTCCTTCACACTCATAAAACTTAGGCTATATGTTTCTTTTGAAGGAGCGTTGGGTAGGTGGTAATTTAACCTTTTTCGGACCTTCCTGACTAAGTACGAAAAAGGTGCGCCTTACTTCTTCAGAAGCTAAGAGAGTTCTTCTGTGGTTTGTTTTATACTTTTTCAGCCTCAGGAGACTAAACTGTATGAAAAAGGACCCCCTTGGAGTCTTCTTTGGAGTTTTCAGACTCTCTAAACTATGAAAACACTGCCAAGCATGTGCTAGTTCGAACTTGTAAAATCCACGAATCAATGCTTTATCAAGCATTCTTCTGTCTTTTCTTTGAACTTGCCAAAAATGAAGATGGTCTCGAGTTTTCTTTTTTGGACTCGTTAAACCTTTACAAGAAAGAGGGGAAGGGAATTTCATTCACATGTTTTTTACATCATGGCAGCAAGTCTTGTTTCCTTGAACAAAGAACCAATTTTGAGTCTATCAATAGTTGGGTCCTAGTATTTTGACCTTATCTTGATTCAAAGTTTCTTACTCCTCCAGTTGGTCTCTTTTCCAATTATATGGGGAATCTGTCAATGTCTCCTACATTGTAGATTTGTGTCATTGTTCCTTTTGTGTCAAAATCTTCCTAAGTCACTTTTGTGCCATGCTCACTGTTCAAGGATTAAACCTTTGTCGGCCATTCTGCAGTTTCCTTGACCTTTTGTGTCACCCATTCCTTGGTATCAGTTCATTACATGATGTCTTCAGCGTTTCTTGTCATGAAGTTCAGTACCAATTCCAGATCCAATTAGTCTTTGACTTACCTCGTGTTTGATGATGAAGGATGCCTTAATGCCTTCCTTCCAACTGATCTCTTCCTATCGACTACAATACATCTTGCTCTGGGGATGATATTTAGAGTTTTATGACAGTACCTTGGGGATTGTAGTCATCAGTGGTAATTTCCCTCTCTATTGGTTAGTGAGAATACCTTAATGTCTCTTACTCAATGGATTCTTCAAGTCCTTGTATTCACACTTGTTAGAATGTACTAGGTACCTTGGGGACCATTTTCATTAATGGTGGTTTCCCTCAGGTTTGTTAATGGTTCTCATTATTGACCGGTAATCAAATGGTTTCCTCCATGTTCGACTTCAACTCCTTTATTCGCATGGTTAGGATTTGTACCTTTTGGGCGGTTTAGATTGAAGACCTTGGGCCGACAGTAGCATTGTTATTTTTTTGCTATTGCCTGAGTTGCATAAGACCTTGTTATATTTTATATGACATTTTTCTAAGACATAGATACACCTTGTATTTTTGTGGCTATGATCGATTGTCGAGTATGGATCCACCTTGTTCATTTGTGGCCATGACTCCTTTAGATTAGATATGGCGCCTTTTTGCATATTGAGTGACCATGATACTTTCATCAGTTATACGTATGTTGGATCTTCCTGTATCGTTATGGCGATGTTTTGTATATGGACTTGTATGTCCCATAGATCAGTTTTTTCTAACATTTATCTCTCTTTCAAGTACCTTTGTTTGAGCCTTTTGATCTTGGATTCTCTGCTCTCTCCATACTCAGCTTTTTCCTTTATAATTCATTTTGGATATCATCTTCACCTCTAACCTCATACATTAGGGGGCATCTATTATATATCAAAATGACACATCACTACCTATGACCACTTTCCCATGTTTTCGTCGCATGACGACACTTCATGAAAGTCACTGAAAACACACCTAACTTGGAGGACCCATATATTGAGTTTTGTAACTCCATTTGACCCCATCTCTACACCATTGGAAAGGTATATCTTTTAGCTAAAACTTTCCAGAAGAAACCAAAGTCTAAAAATGCCCAAAAATACCCTAAAAATGAGCTTTTGATGTGTATGTGACTTTCATTAAGGAAACCCGCATACGTACGCGAGTTGCTATATATAATAGTCACATACTCCTTAAATACACAACTTTCTACATTGCAACTCACGTATACCTCCTCATTTATGTGACTCTTGTTTCTGCAACCCGCGTATGCCTCCTAAAAATGTCAAAAAAATATGAATTTTGAAATTTGGGTAGTTTGGGTAGTTATGCAACTAACTCCTTTAGTTGCAACTACTTTGTCTTCGATCCTAACTCTTCATTGAGAATATAAATAGAGGTAGGGAGGTGCATGAGAGGGGACTTGAATCTTTGCATCATTATTCTGGAGGAATTGCAACTCTCTTTGCCCATACCTTTGCCCTGGCGATCATCCCCTTATGTTGCAGAGCTTGGAGGCTGAGTTCCTTGGAGAAAAGAAGCAGCAGAACCAGATCAAGGTTTTGTGAGGTGTTGAACTTGGAGAGAAGGTATATTTATACTTGTTTTCAAGATGAATAAAGATGTGATGTCCTTCTTCTTCCCAAATCAATGTGTCTTGTATATTGAATCTCTGATTGTGATTATATGATGTTATATATTAGACTATGTTTTGATGTTTCATTGAATATAATCTCTTTTCATATAGTCTATTTGGTTTGAGGAAGGTATAACATATTTTACAGGTCTCTTGGGGAAGAGGAGCAGGAGAAGGGCTAGAGAAAGCTTGGACCAGCCTTTAGTTAATTAGGTGTGGACCTTTCTTATCTCTAAATCTTGCTTATATATACTTGTAGAGATTTATGCATCCACCTTTCAACCCCAGTACGTTGATGGCCTCTTAAACCCTAGCCATAGGATACTTTCCTTTACAACATAATGAAAATCAAACTAAATATTTTATGATTGAATACATAATCCGAATGATCAAAACTACAATAATAAGACTCTTAAGTAGTACTAATATAGATAATCAAGCAGGAAATTATCATACATATATTTAATGTTCTTGTGTAGGTTAGTTTCCTTTGGTCTCTTCCATGGAGGCATGTAATCCAGAAGATATAAGTCTCACGGAAGGTTTAATAACACATTGAATATTGAGGAATGTGAAAAAAATGGAGATTTAAAAAAACTAAATTTTTGCATAACAAATCTCTCCATAAGCATAGATCACTAAACACACTGAATATTGGAAATCTCATAAAGTAGTTGCTTATATGAATATTTACAATAACAAATATCAAAGCAAATTGAACATCTCTTTTTTGGAAACAATGAAGAAAAAATGAGTGATTCAGTATATCTATAAACTGACCATGTTTTTTTTCTTTTTAGTTTTTGATAAAATCTGAGATCTCATATCGGTTCTTGGATGTGCATGCAATATTTTATTTTAATGCTATATTTAATTGATGGGATCATCGTGGGATTTGCCATTAAATACGGTAAATTAAAACTTTCTAGAACTCTAGTAAATTCTATTTTTTTAGGAAATACCAGGGAGATTGGCCAAAAATGTTTCCCAATGGTTCCTTTTTGGGGGAAATGTTGGGAATCATTTTTCAAAATGTTTCACAGGAATTTCATTAGTGTCCCCACTTTGCATATGTTTGGTCATGGCCTTCTTCTTGGAGAGGGAACCTTGATAGTATAACACGGCTTTGGTTCCAAGGAAAAGACTTGGTGCCACTGGGAAATCCTAAATATCAAGCCCATTTGTCTTTTGTTGTTGTCAAAATATCAAGATTGTATCTGCAATCTTGTTTTTTGATTAAATATCTTGATTTCTTTAAGTTCAAATGTTAACATTAGATTCCTTTAATCAATATAGATAGAGTTGGAAGTTCAATAATCAATAGTTTTGTGATAGGTTACCAGGAAAGAAAGGACAATAATTATTATGATGTAACCTAAAGATAGAACAAGTGGTTAATTTACTGAACAACACGAGTTATTTTGAGTAGATATTATTTCTTATCTGTTGGCTTTTAACCTGGAAAGCCATTGTGATTGTACCTATTGAGTTTCTTATCTTTTGATCTTGAGTAGTTAGTATCAAGAAATGAAATTCACTATATGCTTCAAGTTACGTACATTCTTCAATCCCTAACCACCAATACTAAAGTATTTCCAAACATTCAAGGAAATTAATGAATTAATTATCTTCGCATATTGTGTCTTGATGTTGTTTTCTTTAAATTAATCGCTTTCTATATTTTATGTTGTTTTCTTTAAATTAATCGCTTTCTATATTTTTTTTATTGAACCAAGTTCATTAAGTTGATCTCTTTTTTTTCAATTTCAATCAATAATCATCTATAGTGCATATTCAACAAGAGGAAATGAACCTTTAATGCTTCATATGCCCTCTTAAATTAGTGTTTAACTAAAATACAAACCAATGGATATAGGAACATTGAAATACAATGGAATCTACCTCTCCTTGAACACATTACTAGCAACATTTTTGCACAACTCTCTCATCATTTTTTTTTTGAATAGTAATTGATGAGTCATAGACAAATTACATTAGTAACAAGTTTGATTGTTACAAATGATTTTTCTTGATAACATTAGAAACAAATCCCATGCACTAACCATTATCAAATGTATAGAAAACACTTCAGTAACTACAAATAGTTTGGTTCCAATGACCCATTAGCAATAGAAGTGAATTATTATATATTAAATACTAAAAATAGAAACTAGGTGGGAGTTTTAAGTAGACATTAAATTACACCATTTATCTTGTGGACTCCTCAAAATGGATCGTTTGGATTTCTTGGTGGTTGGGTTTCCATGTTGTAATGAATTCCTGGTTCCATCAAATTAGATGATCTAGAAACTACCATTTCCATATGAGTATACCAATCTATTAAATTGAATGGGTAAGGGATCGATTGACTTAATATGACCATGATGACTATTGGGAATTTAATTTTTCCTTTAGTTAACCCATATGAAAGTGTTGCCTACCGATTAACCTCTCACGATAACAAGTCATAGACAATGAATTGAATTGACCAATCAGTTCATACAATAACTAATTGATAATATCACTTGAAATCAAATTCAAAAATACAATTATGCATAGTAGACATAACAATTAAAAAAACTATAAAACATTAAGATTCCCTAGAAACCCAAATTGAAAAATTGGGGATGGTTACTAGATCTATTTTATTAATATCATGTTACAAATGAAATACATGGCTCTAATGCATCATTATTTATTGGACATCAAAAGTTCCTTTGATAGTCTCATTACAAACCTATGTAGTAGAGTTAGGGAAATGAAAAGGCCAGGGGTTTGACATTTTAGTTCTCATCTGCCCCTTTTTTTCCTCTCCTATTTTATTTTTTTTGTCTTAATTCATTCATTATTTTATTTTCCTTTATCTTATTTAAATCTGCTTTGCACGTATTGAGTCTCACTACCATTTCATGTATTGATTCTTACAACCATTTCATGATTTAGAGCCATTTGAGAGGGATGCCTACCCATCAACGATTTTTTTAAAACTACTCACGATCATCACATTTCTAACAACATAAGTTCTATATCCAACGAGGATTCCATACAACCCACGAAAATGACATCGGATATTTGTGTATATTTATGTCGATAAGTCATCGGATTTTTGACAAATATATGTCGGTTAACCGACACTATGGGTGGATTATGTTGTCAGTTATTTGACATGCTGCCATCACATTTCTGACAAAAGTGGTGGAATTTGAGGCCGATTAACTGACAATTTGTGTGTCATACATAAGTTCCATATCCCACGATGTTTCCATACAATCAACGGAAACAACGTTAGATATTTGTGTATATTTATGTTGGTAAGTCATCGGATTTTCGACGACTATATGTCAGTTAAATGAAAAAAGGGGTGGATTATGTTGTGGGTTAATCGACAATGTTGTCACATTTCTGACGACATTGCTGAAAACTAATGTCGGTTAATCAATGATCTGTGTGTCAGGCATTTTACAAGATATAGTTGGATTTACTCATCGATAATGCGACTAATTGTTTTCATATTCACTATGTATTGTTGTGTTCATCGGATATCTGACGCAATTCTACCGACGTTTAAAAATAGACCACTTTATTATTTGTTAGAAAGAATCTTGTCGAAATTTAGACAAATATGTTGTTGGATTTTGGGTTCAAAATTACTTGTGATATATTTTACATGTTGTTTATGTATGTCGAAGGATTGAAATGTTGTATTCTATGCTATATGTATGATTCTATTCAGTGGTTTCTATCACATGAATTGATGATGTTGTGAGAGAAATCCCCTTCCATAACTGTAGAAACATGTTTCTGGCAGTTCCCATAAGATATCTTGAGTGAGACCTCATCTACATCTCACGTGTTGTCACCATAGTTATACTCTGTCGAGCCAATATCTTGGGTTTTGTTGATGAATATGGAATTCTAAACCTAGGTCAACCGAAAATATACTAACAAGGGAAATTAAGATTGGCCATATGTTCATGATCCATGGTTATTCTCCTTCATTATAATTGGTTAGTGTTATCCAAGAAACCATAATGTTATGATAAAATATTGTGTCATTGGATACAATTATTCTTCTACAACTTATAGGATCCATATTCTGGCATAATGCAATATTTTGTTGAGTAGAGATGTGATGTTTCATGACGATGTGAGATATTCTAGTTCATAGTATTCTTCTTCAATAATTGAGGACAAAGAGGAGGTTTCTACTAGAGAAATAGATTCAAACACTTGAATCTGAGTCAAATTTGGAGGATGATGAAGTAGGATATTTCCTCACCTACTCCAACTTGTAGGAATTCAATATGGCTTAATAAAAAATTAAAAGATGCACATGATCATGTAGGATCATATATTGGAGATGATTTGTGGTGGATGTGCACATTAGAAATGGCTTACTTTTTTATTCCTTGAGCTTTGTTGGGTGCCTACATGAAAATGTTTCTAAGGGTGTTGGAAATATTTAGATCACAACTTGGTGATGTTCTACATGTTGGCCACATGGAGGAGGTCATTTGATTGGAGAACTCCCTATAGTGGAGGAGGATCATTTGGCATCCTAGAAGAGTGTATTGGGCCCTAGAAAAAATGGGGTATATCAAATGTTTGCATGGAGGTCCAAAGTTAACTTGGGAACTACTACATTTGGGGGTGGGGGGGGGTGGGATTCATCACTTACACAGACGTTAGAAGTCAAAAACCATTTTTTTTAATGTCAGTTAGATGTCATTTTCATGATTTTTTAAGGAAAACAAACAAACTAGTGTCTCTTAAGTGACATCTAATATTTAACGTCTCTTATGAGACGTCTTTGGGATTCCCTTAAGCTACGTGTACTTCTGTATTTGAAGTGACACTTTGAGGTGTATTTTAAGAGACATGTAATCACTTTTTGTTGTTGTTTCTATTGATGTTTTCCAGATGCCAATAACATTGCATTGGCATCGGTTACATGTCACTTAAGTAACGTGTATAAAAATGTATATTAATATAGGGGACTTGTTAGGTGAGACTAAACATTGAACATGTAGTGGGAGTATTTTTCAAGGGATAATGACTACTTGATATAGTGCAAGCCCATATGCACTCCTAAAGTATATGTTTGTGTATTCCTAAATAATTCACAATGACTAACTTTTTCTCCAAGTCTTTCTCTTGTTTTGAAGATACTACGTTCCTTTGAGTATCTCTAGATGGAAAGTTATTCTTTGGATATGAAATAACAATTGAGGATTTATTAATATTTTATACTTGATAGGGAAATGTGAAAGCATTGAACATGGTTATATTATATTTAATTGAAACCAGATCATTCCTGATATTATATGGAGATAAATTAGGTGCTCGAAATGAATTTTCAAGTATTGAATGACAATCAATGGTTGTTGTTTCTTAGTGTAAGTGGTATATTTTACAGCCCCAACCAAGATAAACACACTATTAATTAGGAAATTTGAACCCCTACTATTAATTAGGGTTAGTAGTAGATTGTATTGTTACTTAGTGTATATACATGGTATTAATAGGCTAGGATGCATAACTTTGTGAGGTACTACTTGTGTTATGTTCATTGAATTCATTTTTGTATGTGAATATGCATGAGATGAGATAATAAGGAAGGGAGTGGAAACGTTAGTGTTAGAATCAAAGAAAGAGTGAATAAGCTAATGGTGAAGTTGGTTAAGGATCATTTTTCATGTATACCCTATATACAAAGGCTTTTATTACAAGTATTCAACCTTGATTCATCAAGAGTATCTAAAAGGGAGATAAAATAGACTAATTAATTCAGTTCTTAACTCTAAGGGAATGAAAGAATTAATATCTTCAGATGTTTCTTCTCTCTTATATATCAATATATCGAGATATGATATCCCAAGATGCTTCTAGTATCTCTTGAGCTTCAACAATGTTAATATTAAAATTAAAAAAAACAAGAAGACAAACCAGTTTTGTTGGCAATATGAGCTAGAAATATAGGCTATAATTTCATTAGCAAAGTTATGTTGGAGACATTTACCACCATACACACTCATTTTGGTCAATTTGGCCTAGTTAAACCACTATCCTAAGTTTTATTGACTTAATTGACATCATAGGAGTACTGTGTGACATCAGCATGAGCACACCCATGCCTACCTTCAGTCAAGGAGGCTAACTAAGCCTTCTCCTTCATTCGAGGAGGCTAAATGGAGCACTTTGGGGGTGATATGAGTGTCATAAATGCACTTAATTGTTAAATGACAGTTACAATCAGTCAAATAGGGCATTGCAGGCACCTCCTTTCATTAAATTGATTATTTAATGATTATTTAATGAACTGGAGTCAACAGGGGCACCTCCAATCACTTCTGATGGTCAGTTACACTTCAGTTAACCTCATCGGGGTTCATTGGAGCATTGATGTGCTACCACTTGTTGGTTGTCTTGCAGTGACATGTTTCTGAGCTACTTTCAGTTAGACTCATTCATTTATTGCACTCCAACTTTAGTTAGGGCTCAATTGAGTCAATTAGGGTTTTGATCAATGGTTAACTTGAGTGTTCACTCTGGCTTACATTCAGTTAAGCTAGACTTACTCATTCAATTCGAATGAAATCCGTGGGAATTTGAATTTTCTTGGCATTCATGCATATTTCATGATCATTGTACTGTATTATTCATTATTCTTTGATTATACAGAGCTGCTACTCCCATTGTAGCACCATTTTTCCAATTTTATGCATATTTGTCTGAATTCTTTGTGAGACTGTGTTTTCAGTTCCTAGACCACTATGACAAATTAATATGATATCAGAGCTCATAGCGAGACGAAGCTCAGATCTCTCAAAAACAAGGTTTTTGATAGATCTTGCATGAAAAATTGAGCAATAGCTCAAAAATACAGCACTGCACCAGAAGCCAAGGCTTACCACTTAATACCCCCAGTAAGGAAATTGTTGGTCAAGCTTGCTTGATCAATTATGTTGGGTGTGATGAAAGCCTAAAATGTGGAGACTGTCCGACCTTATGGTGCCCCTTTTGTTGTGATTTGCAGGTCTTAACAGGTGAAATCATTCGCTCCAGCAGTTTCAGATGGCTTCTTCCGTAGAACTCTTGACTACGTTCAATTTACACTCATGGAAAGGAGACATGGAGATCTAGCTACGTGCCAGAGGACTCTATAGAGTCACTATGGACACTAAAGAAGAGCATGCTTCTGTGATAGACAAAGCTAAATTATTGAACAAGAAATATGAAGCATTTGAATTCTTGTGCCTCTCTATTTCCTGAGATCTTCTTTTCCATCTCTCTGGATTGAATACTCCAAAGGAAATCTGGGACAAATTGGAAACCCCGTATGGAAATCAGGATGATTTGAGAGTATACCAGCTTGAGAATGAGTTGATGTCTCTCCATCCTTCCAATTTCGAGACCTTGAATGATTTTTTCACAAAGTTCAAGCACATTGTCTTACTGTTGAAGCAATGTAAAGTGGAGAAGGAGGATGATCAGGTCATCCTCACCATACTCTCCAAACTTGGAGCTAATTATTCGGTTTTTGTCTTTACATTACGTGCAGGTAATCTCACAACCCCTGGATGGAAGATGCCTTCACTCAATTCCTTCATTGAGTCCCTAACAAGTGAACATGATAAGCTTGTCCAGATGGGGACATGGATGATTTTAAGAACCCCCCTAGATTTATATGTATAAAAAATGGGTGAATCTCTCCAATATATAGGAAAATTTGAAGGCGATTTTATCAATAATATAATATGTATATATAAAAAAATTTGGAGAATCTTTCATTTTATTATATAATGTTGTAAATCTTGGCGAATCTTTCACTAAGTTATAAGATATTGTAAAATCTTGGCGAATATTTAACTTCATTATAAAAAATTGTAAAAACTGGTGAATCTTTCACTGATTTATAGAATATTGTCAAAATATAGGAACAACAACATTAGTCAAATAACATGAATCACATCATCAACAACAGAACATGTAGACTCATGAGTCACAACTGGAAGGTGTCAGTGAAACACAACTGCACGGACTAGATTCAGGGAAAGTGGGGACTCCACTTGTTATCTCGTCCCTTAATGGTCCAACAGACATGTGGGGACCTGAATATTGACAAACTGATAAACTCATATAATCATACATTATGCTCGATATTGTCCTCCACTAACCAATTATGGTCATGGAGGCTAATACAATTATGCCAATTGATTATTGCATTATATGAATGTTGGTCTTCTGCCAATAGGTATCCTATGATCAACACATAGGAACCTAGTGAATAGACTGATTTTCTCTTCTCTTAGCTATGTAGAGCTCGTTTATTTTTTTGAATAACGATAAGTATTTACAAAGAAAATATACAATCAGCGTAAAAGAATCGAAAAACTGAAGACAATTAATTCATGCAACTAAAAGTTAATAAAAGAATCTATTATCAAACCCTAAAACCAACCTTGATTCAAGATACAACAAAGGTTTAAATCAAGCATCGAATGAGAACTAGAAGAATTCAAAGGACTTAACACAATATTTAACCAAAATACCCAAAAACTTCAAAAATCAACAAAATGCTTCAAACAAAAGCAATAAACAAACCATAAAAATTTGTCAAGATATTCATGCTAAACACCAAGATGGTTTCATGTACTTGAATGAGCCCATTCTAATTGCTTAGCGAAAGTGTTGTCAAATTAGTTATTTATCATTTAATGTTAGGAAACTATCTATGCGAAGAGATAGCTCCTAGGCCTACCTTTCTCAAATTCTAGCGTCATTTCCTATCACATACAAGAAAGAGACAATGTAAGAGATAAATATCAAACCATCAAGCTTAAAATAAGTTGCATGAAAGTAATGTAGCTCAAATCATCAATGTTACAACAAAAATGTACAATGTAGAATCTATTTTTACCTAAAACACAACCTCAAATTCACATACATTTATCACCACTTACCAACAAGGGTACATGGAACACCTATACCAAAATAAGACTCAACAAGTTTAATAGTATTAGGCTTCAGAACATGGTTCTCTTACAAGTAAAATTTAGTCAGTATGTCCTTGAGTAGTATTTTAGTAATACTCAAGCCTGCCATTGACCTTCTTCAGTTCAAATTTAAATTCAGATATTTTGTGTAGATCCCATTATAAATGACTCTCCCCATGAGGATCACCTCATCATCTTTCTCATGTAAATCCAAAGTCGAAAAGAAATACCTTCAATTATGTCTCTAGTCTATCCAAAATGATATCTTCACTGCAATTAATGCATCAACTCTCCTATCTACTATTGTATTGTTATTCAATAAACTAAGGCATGCCATAATAGTATGGTTTATTCACATTACCAAGTTTCTGACTGATTTGACTTTAAAAGGTGCACCAAACAAAATCCTTGAACTCTTCCTACTTTTGAGAAGAACTAACAACTGCCCTTAATTAGCACACAGGTTATCATCAAGAATGTTGTTTCACTAATCAAGGAAGTCTTCAAAGAGTCATTCAATATGCTACCAACAATCAAAACAGTTTCAAATCATGCTAGAAAACTTAGCGAATAAGTTCATAATTTCTACTTAAATTTTAAAGTGATTCCTTTAATCTTAAAGAATATAATTAGTATTACAAATGACCTCTTCACAAAACTTGATGGGTGAACCATCAAAATATTCTAGAACGAGCACCTAACCCCAATCACCTATTCATATGCTTTTACTTTCGAGGAATTGTACCTCAGTGGGTGTCCTTGCAAGTTGCCACCTCCACTGCTGAACCACAACTCCATTAGTGATTCTTATTCTATTCTAAATATTAACTAGTTTGAATATTAACAAAAAAATGGACAAGAATGGTCTTATTATTCCCTAAAATTCCTAATTAAGTTCTTCATTTTTCCAAATTCTTTTTTGATATGTTAAACCATTCATTTTGAAGAAAACTAACCCTACAAAAAAATCACAAATCCCAAATTACCCTTAAATCCATAATCATGTGAGGCCCATAACAATCCACTTCATAGCCAATGCAATCCTTTCTGCTTGAATACTAGTTAGCCCAAGCCCTTCCTTTTCTCTACCAATGTTGCAAATGTCCAAGGAAACTGGTGGTAGACCTTGTTCCCCAAGTAAAAATTGTTAAAATGCATTCTATAATTTAGCCTCTCTAAAAAGGAAAACAAAAAAAGTACTACTGAGTGAATAGTGATCATAGGAGCAACTAACATAGTGATCATATGAGTCTAGTTTGGTTATTCCTAAAGTTTGGAAAATATAAATTTTTAGAAATCGATCCTGTAACCTTTCTCTTTACAATATGTTTCTTAATGAAGGATTTTTCCTATATACCTTGAAATCATCAAAATTTCATTTAACTGAAATTGGATCAATTGTTAGAGAATTTAAAGTTTGAACAATTCATACATATGGCAGGTTGTTGTAGTGGCCTCGAATGTACCAGCCACATATGAAATGCACTTTGGAGTACCAATGGTAGGGGCAGTGCTCAACACTCTAAATATTAGACATGATTCACACACAATGTCTCTCATTTTGAAGCATTTAGAAGCCAAGGTGGTGTTTGTGGATTACCAATTCTTGGAAGTTACAATGGCAATAGTCAGGAACCTTTTTCAAGTGACATGGAAATTTCCATTAATTATTGTGATCCATGAACTAGACAAATGTAGAGAATATTATTTGAATGAAGATCACAAAGATCTTGATTATGAAAATCTTTTGATAAGTGGAGATCCAAATTTTGAGACTTGCTGGCCTGAAGATGAATGGGAATTTATCTCATTAAGCTACACATCAAGAACCATGTCTAGTCCTAAAGGTGTTTTGTACAATCATAGAGGTTCCTATCTCATAACAATTGGTATTATTTTAGCATGGGAAATGAATTCTAAGCATGTTTACTTATGGACAACACCCATGTTTCAGTGTAATGGTTGGGGATTTCCATGGGGCATGGCTGCACAAGGTGGCACTAGTTTTTGTTGCAGAAGTGTAAATGCAAAAGACATATTTGATGCCATTACTGAGCACAAAGTCACCCACTTATGTGCAGTGCCAATAGTTTTAAGTATCATTTCAAATGAACCAGCTCTTGAAATAAGACCACTTCCTCACATCGTAGATGCTAAACACACTTGCTAATTTTTCACCCTCAAATATGAGTTATGTACTCAAGTAAAGAAAGCACCCCATGGTTGACAATATATGTATAGAAGAGTAGCATGGCACATCAACTGAATGCTTCAGTCTAAGGAGAGCCCAGGTTTTCAAGATCTCCACTCCTTATCAACTATAAGCCATTAGTTTTATGAATGGATTCAGATCTTGCTATAGGGTGCTTTGCATCGGAATCCACACACATCGCTGCATAAGTGATTATGCCTAAGCAACCACTAACACAATGAATGAACATAGATACTTAAAATACTAGATACAATTGCTACCTTTTCATTCTCAAATATGCACTATACACCCATGTAAAGCAATATAGTAAGGAAAAGAAACACAATACATTGACCAACACCTCCAGTCTAAGGAGACTCCACCATTATTGGTTTTCAAGATATTCACTCCTTATCAACTATAAGACATTTGTTTTTGAATGGGATTAGGATCTAGCTACATATTATTATGCATGGGAATCCACAAGAATTTCTTCATAAGTAAGCATGCCTAAGCAGTCAATGAAGCTAACATCCAGTATTTTACCCATGGGAATTTGCACATTCCAGTCATATACTAGTGACACCATCAATATGTATTTCATTGTATCATCATAAGAAAAACACTCATGGAAGCCCCACAACAACATCTGTGAAAAACAAGATTTGTCAATGAGCACAATGCTTATAACATGTTTAGCTCATAATAAGTATCACATTATGATTATTCCAACAAAGCTAGAATGGAAAATAGGTTTATATATTGGACACTAAACTTATAGTCTTATACATCATGCCATTATATATTTGAAGTCTCAGTCAATTAGGTTTTGAGCCTCATGTTTTCCTATTAGGGTTTCATGTTTTCAATCCTCGTATTTGCAATAAAACCATAATCCAAACATAGTTTAAATTTAAACGCATTTAGTACCCAAACATATATAACATGCCAAAAGAATCCATATCTATGATATTCCATGCATCATCCAAGAACCTACTTCCAACAAACCTTAATAATAATGCACCCATATAATCAATCAAAAATATGAACAGTAAATAAAAACAACATGCATTACTGCAAATGAAAACCTACATAGAGTTATAGAACTCCTAACTAGCCAAAATGATTGCTAAACCAACACCATTTTAGGACAAATTATATGCAAAATTAAGCAGTGAAAATCATAGCTATTGTACCCTTACAATCTCCCACTGAGTTAAAAAAAATTTTTAGCTTTAACCATTCAATCAAGCACTTAAAAGTGAAAAGTTAAAAGCAATAACCACCAACATTCAAAACTGACACATGAAAAACTAATGAGTAGCCACAAGTCCTAACTAAATCAAAGTGCAATAGTTGATTGAGTCTAACTGATTGTGACTCATCACATGTAACTACATGTCCAGCTCAAGGAGGTGGCACATCCATAACTCCAAGTAGCTCCGATGGATTTAACTGAAGTGCCACTTGTCATCAGAAGTGGTTGGAGCCGCCCTAGTTGTCTTTAGCTCATAAATATTAACCAAAAATAGGAAAATAATAGATGGAGGTGCCTTTACAACTTAGCTTAACTGATTGTTAGGTGAAACAACAATTGGTTAGCAATTAGGTGCACTTATGACACTTAGATCAACCCAGAATTACTCCCTATTTGAAGGAGGAAGCTTAGTTATCCTCCACAAATGAAGGAGAAGGCTTAGTTGGCCTCCTTGACTGAAGGAGGGCGTGGGTGTGCTCATGTTGATGTCATAGTGTGCTCATCTGATGCCAATTAAGTCAAATAAACTTAGGATAGTGGGTAAATAGGCCAAAATTGACCAAATAAGTGTGCATGTTGAGTAAATGACTCCAATAGTTTCTGACTGATTTGAATTTACAAGGTGCACCAAACAAAATCCTTCGACTATGCATGCCTTTGAGAAGAACTAACAACTGCACTTAATTAGCACACAGGTTATCCTCAAGAGTGTTGTTTCACAGATCAAGGAAGTCTTCAAAGAGTCCTTAAATATGCTACCAATAATCAAAACAATTCCAAATCATGCTTGAAAACTTAGCGAATAATTTCATGATTTCTACTTAATTTTTAAAGAACTTTCTTCAATCTCAAAGAATATAATTAGTATTACAAATGACCTCTTCACAGAACTCAATGGGCAAGCCATCAAAATATTTGAACGAGCACCTAGCCCCAATCACTTATTCATATGATTTTACTTTCAAGGAATTGTACCTTAGTGGGTGTCCTTAAGAGTTTCCAACTCCATTAGTCAGTCTTCTTCTAGTCTAAATATTAACTAGTCTGAATATTAACAAAAAAAAGGGACAAGAACGGTCTTATTACTCCCTGAAATTCCTAATTAAGCTCTTCAGTTTTCTAAATTCTTTTTCGATATGTTAAACCATTCATTTTGAAGAAAACTAACCCTACAGAAACATCATAAATCCCAAATTACCCTTAAATCCATAATCATGTGAGGGCCATAAAAATCCAATTCACAGCCAATGCCACCCTTTCTACATGAATACTAGTCAACCCAAGACCATCACTAGGATTACTGCATAACACAAGTGGAGACAATAATTCCAAATTGCTCAAAACAAAAGTTCTGTTGTGATTGTAAATAGTTAGTTGATAAACTTGGAAAGAAAAACGCATTACATGTTCGAAGCAACAAAAATAAAAGGTTAACATCAAGAAAGAGTTTGGTTTGATATATTATATGTCCGGAAAAGTTTACATCACTTGTATTTTGGCCAGACTATGACAGTAAAATTTTTTATATAAAAAAATCAAGAAATGAATAAGTTCTAACTTTTAACAGTTTTATGACGATTTTATAAGAAGAGACAAACAACAGATAAAAACAAAATAATGCATCTCCCAACTTCCAAGGATGACAACAGTCAATGGAGTTGGAATTTATGATAGTTTTGGGCACATGATACCCAACAGTTCCCCTGTTTTCTTGAAAAAATCTTGGCTTTCCCCAAGGCAACAAAGGGATACCCAAGACATGGGAATATTCCATGTTTTATGGGAGTGTCCCCATTGAAATGGGAATGCTTCCTCCCATGCCCCCCAACATAGAAAAATGTAGATGACGTGTCCAAAAGGGGTAAGGATGGATCCCATCCTATACAGATCAAGAGCCTCTCAGAATCACACCAAGATTAGTCATGACACCAAGATCTAACACTATACATAACTCCTAGGTAATGGATTAAACCATTGTTTCTTTCTTATAACCAAGATAAGGGCTACTGAATACCAGTTTATGATTGCAACCACAAACTCTAGCTCAACTCAAAAGTACTTCATGCACAAAGTAGTTGTGATATTCAACTCATGGTTTCAAGAATGGCATCCTAGCTCCACTCCAACTAGGTTCTGCATGCCTAATATCAGAAGCAAAAAACTCATTTTCATAGGATTTTATGTGGCAAATACATGTTTCCAATTTCTCTCCAAAATTGTAGATCTCTTCTTCCAGCAACATACTATGTCTACAGAATACATGCTTACCACTTCAAAGTTCAAATATCAATCAAAATCCATATCATCCATAGCATTCAGGGGAACATACAAAGGTGATAGAAGTTAGAACCTATTGTTATAGGTGCATGCCATACAAATACCAAAACTCTTCTTTTTTGTTGCCATGTCCATCTCTGCTGCATATTTATGGATACTGTCAATAGAGATGAAAAGCATTAAATATGTGAAACTTAGTTTCACTCTTGAAGACTAAAATTATTATAGTGAGATCCCTGTTGGCAATATGGCAGAGCATGTTGTCATTGATGGAAACTAGATAAGAATAGCAAAAAGAGCCATGAATGAGAGGTTGACTTTATGTTCATAGCAGAAAAGAAATATGCAGGCCTTATAAATGAAGGCTGGCACTACTTCAAATTTTATGAGTAGAGACTATGGTATTTCACCTAGGCTCATAGTTTAAGCAAGATCCTGCAAGACAAGATCCTATAAGACTATGTTGGGATCATTTTAAAAGATGGAAGTAGCACAAATTGTTTTTAGCAAATCAGTCCTTTCGTTGTGGATGAACTTCATTTGAAGAGCCCAAGTCCATTGTATTGAAGATCCTCTACGACCAGGTGTAAATGTGGGTGTAGGGTATTTTTCAATATATGCAGGCTGCCTTTGTAGAAATGTTGGAGAGTCTCACAATACCACTGCCAAATACATCAGATAATAGTGAAATGTCTAGTGTGATTTCAGGTCAGAATAGGCAATCCATCCTCATGCCAAAAATCCGTTGAGATTGACATTCGAAATCAAAATGCATAGATTAAAATGATAAAAATAAACGTAGAAAATAAACATAGATGGTTTTTATAGATCGAGACTCTGCAGCCATTAGATCAAAAATCAACGGTGGAGATTAAGTTTTATGATGAGAATTATCCCAAATTGTTTACATGGAAGAGTTTTTATGTCTCTATATATGCCAACATATTATATGTTTGTCGACGCGTAGTGCAAAGATATGGTGGGGGCTCTGGGTGTTTGGACTCTATGAGAAGATCACCAGCTTGGAGCCTGGGATGACTTGTTAGGCCCTCTATATTTTGGTACGCATGGCGGCTCAGCAGTGGACGAAGACAAGACATGGCAACACATGGCAGTACGAAAGGATCACATGGTTGTACAAAAGTATGAGATGGACTAAG
>LPNX010412459.1:656815-711454 GCA_001517045.1 Pseudotsuga menziesii | reverse complement strand
TACAAACATATTTTGATGATACTTTCTGAACCTGGATAGAGCCTGATATCTCCATTATGAATCTTCCAGCATGAGACAAATTTTGGGGTTGAGAACCATTGATTCATTGATAGATCTAGCCACATCTTTAACTTATATCACTTAAATAAGAGAAGCACCTTTAATTGAAGAACCTGGATTAATACCCTTCAAATATGGAACATTGGATGGAGAATTTGCAGCTGACTCCCCTCTGGAAAAGGAGGGAATCTAACAGCCAGAATTTTCCTTCAAAGCAGCTTATCCTTAGTGCAAGAAGGAAGGACCCGAGGCTAAGGAGGGCACCTTTATCACCACAGACACTGATCTCCTATGGGTCATGCACAACTTGCTCATCAGCATACAGAAGACAGTGACTAAGATCTGTTGAGAAGAATGTAAGCATATTTATTGTTCTGAGTGATGAGTAAATTGCTCTCCAATGGATCTATCTTTTTTTTACAGTAATGAAATCTATTCTCAATATTGACTTGTAGCTGTTATCTATGTGATGTTGCAAACTATCTCACTTCAGTGGCTTATCCCTCTATTGGGATTCCGTTCAACATTAATGCCCCTCCTCTTCAATCAGTAAAAATAATAAATTCGTCAACACAATGGTAGAGCCACAATGTAGGTACAATTAAAAAAGTCCCAACTCAAACATTAATACCCCTCCTCTTCAATCAGTAAAAATAATGAATTTGTTAATAAGTTTCCTAATGCAATGGTAGAGCCACAATGTAGATATAATTATAAAAGTCCCAACTCAACATCACAAGTAGGTTATCTCCCGTTTCTATCTAGATCCATCATAATATATGAATACCTTATAAATTGAAGCAGGTATGACCTTGATAGTCTTGAAATACACAGTCTAATAAAAAGCACAAGATACTAGACTACCAATGAATTGGGGTTCGGAAACAGTTTGGCATTCTTTAGGACTCCATAATAATTGAATTAATAGACCAAAAATGAGGAACAGAGAGAATAGGGACTCTGAGAACAATAGATGAGAGACAAATTCAGCCTGTCCATCCAGCAAATGGTCAGGGAGTCTCAATCCCATTAAAAATCAACCCCCCTACCACCACTTGAACACACATCAGTTTGGAACTGCTTCAGATATGATCTATCACTATTATGAAGCTACTTATTCATTATTACAGACATATATCAACAAGTAAAAACAACCAGTAGTCATAGCCTGCTACAAACAGGCCTAAAAAATTGCATCCCTTTCTCATAGCATGAACATACCTTAGGAAATTTACGGTTCAAACTTAGAGATCTCACAATGATCACAACTTAATCCAAACATCCTTTAAACAGTCATGGATGAGTTTAAAAATTTAACAAGTGTTCATGGTTTAGATATAGAAGCCCACAAGGTTAACAAGACATATATAGAAGCCCAAAAAGTCACTTCCCTATCTACAACATCCCACAAGGTCAAGCAAGGTCACAAATGTCGTGACCCAACATAGAATCGTCAATACAGTCACATATCAGCCTAGGAAGGTTTAGTAAGGTTTAGCAAGGTTTAACAACCGGATCAAGACTATGACCCAGCTCAAAGAAAAGCAAAGCAACAACCTCAACAATATACAAGAATTAAACAATAGAGAATCAGTACCATCAATGAAGTACAAACAACCTCACAAGATCTTTGGTTGATAATGACAGTCTTTTGGAAGAATAGTTGTCACTAGAGGCTAATACAATTATGCATTGTAATTATGCCAATTGATTATTGCATTAGATGAATGTTGGTCTCGTGCCAATACGTATCCTACAATCAATTCATAGGAACCTAGTGCATAGACCATTTTTCTCTTTGCTTAGCTATGTAGAGCTCATTTATTTTTTTGAATAATGATAAGTATTTACAAAGAAAATATGCAATCAACATAAAAGAATCGAGATTCTAAAAAGTGAAGACAATTAATTCATGCAACTAAAATGTAATTAAAATATCTTTTCTCAAACCTTGAATCAATGGAAACCGATTAAAACCAATATTGATTCAAGATACAACAAATGGCTAAATCAAGTATCAAATGAGAACTATAAGCATTCAAGAGACTAACACAATATTTAACCAAAATACACACTGTCAAAACCCCAAAATTTCAAAAAAAAATTAAATTTTTAAAATACATATAATTTCAATAAATACAGTCACTAATTGTTTGATTAGTTATCTGTTATTGAAATTAATTATTTGTTGGTTATGTTTAGCAGTAGAACAGTTCTTTTTAGTTTACTAATTTTGTTCTTTTTGCGACCATACAAAAGAGATTGTTATGTAAAAACTGGGCTTATTTAGCTTCTGAGCTAATGCAGAGAGTTCTTCCTGTTTTTATAGACTGCAGGTAAGAAGCTTTGGGTGCTGCTTAATAAAAAAAAAAATTAAAGCATTTGATTAAAGGATTGTCGCAAACATTGAACTTAGTAAAGAAAATAGATACTAAACAAAATTCCAGTATTCAAGGTATAATTACTTCACTGTTTCTATTCTTTTACTTCTTAAGGGATAGAATTTAGTTCAACAATAATGATTGTAACCATTTCCTTTCTAGTCACAATATACTATAGTCCTCAAAATATTAAAGAAATGTTTCACATCTAACATGGTTTTCAAATGTATGATCAAATACTTTAATTAGTTTTTTTCTTTACAGGTAGAAAAGTAAGATCCAGATTTATTTTTAGTTATCCATCTCACTAAACTATGTCATGTCTGAAAAAGAATACT
This sequence comes from Pseudotsuga menziesii, assembly GCA_001517045.1. Lineage (NCBI taxonomy): Eukaryota > Viridiplantae > Streptophyta > Pinopsida > Pinales > Pinaceae > Pseudotsuga > Pseudotsuga menziesii. Next base: position 708,675 of record LPNX010412459.1, on the reverse strand, counting down.
ATACAGTGTTAAAGAGCTTATGTATCCAATTCTTACTTTCATTCTCCCAAGTTTTAAGGTAATTACAATCTCAATGCATACCGCAGTCAAATAAAAGAAGCTAGTATTAGAGGTTTAAATTTCTCTATACTATAATTGTTTGGAGAATAATCATCTATTTACAGTCAGTAATATTATTCAAATCTTCAATAGAACCTTTTCATCTTTAGAGATCTAACAGATTTTCATACAAACCTGCTAGTTCCATACTACATCATTTAAAGTAAGTAACCACTATAAATATAGACTTACTTATCATGGTTAGCTTATGTAAATAAAGAAATTCTTTTTCATGACTTAATAATATTCTAGTTTGAATTATTAACAGATTGGCTTAAAGAACATTAACCAAATCTATAAGAAACTGAGTCATAGTATATGTCTTTATACTTAACAAGTCTATGGATTATCTTTAAGTTTACCTTCTATCCTCTTTTACCATGATGGATTCCTTAACTCCTTTGCATCAACCAAAATATACTTGGTTAAATATAAATCTACTTTGGTTGCTTAATTACTAGGGTATCAAGATAGATACTTGTATTAAGAGAATACCATTATTCCTCGTCTCTTAAGTTATACTCTATAAGAACCTTGTCATTTTCATGAATATAATCGTTTGATGATAGCATCGTAATATGGAAAGGAAATATGCAAAGGGCATAAGTTATAATACAAGGTAAAGATTAAATTTTGCAATATAAATTATGAACATAATCATAAGGGTCATATGGTTTCCCATGCCCTTGATGATTACTAACAAGATTTTGTTGTGACAATATAATGTAGGTTTCATGCTACGTGCAATTCGAGATAAGTGAACTATGGATAAACAATAAAATTATTGGAAATCATTTGTGGAAACCTGGACTATAAAAAAGTTACCTGAATCGCATAAAAAAATCTATGTGATAACGTGGTACTTCCTGGTCCATGCATTTGATTGTTAAAAAGCCGCAGTCAAACCCTAACTCCGTCATTCTTCCTTTGCCTTTGGGCAGTCTCTGTTCTACTGCAATTTTCCTCAAGGCACTATCATTATTTGCTGTGTGATAGCCTCCCCATCGTTGTTCTTCCTTGAAAGTTCGTCCATTTCCTGTAGAGAGGTGTTATTGTGACATTGTTTGGGTTTTTACGAAGGCTGTTGAACATACTTAGGGTTATTCTCCCTCACCGTTTCCTTGTTCAAACCCTCAACTGCAACGTCTTCCTCCTTCGTGAATGTTGAAGTATGGTTCCTTGGGACAGGGTTGGATGTGTGTTGTGTAGTTAACCCTTTCCTCCCTTTCTGCGAAAGGTTTTCTTACTGGAATTCGTGGGTGCTTCGCAGTTAGATGGTGGTCACGCTTTACCCAAATTTTCTGGTAAGAGGAATGTCAATCCTTAAATTTATTCATTGATTTGTTTTTAGTGTAAATAGAATCATTTCTAACAGTTTTTAAATGAACTCTTCTTGTTACAGGTCGACCCCTTCCTCCATTTGGCTGTGCGAGATTACAACGGTGGTTCAATTTTTACAGTAAGCCTAGTTTTTAACCATGGCCGTACTATTCGCTTGGTCCATCTGGAACAAAATGGTTGCATTGTCAAAACTGTCACCCTTGGGGTTTCAGTTTGCTTTTTACTTTCTTTTGTTGTTTTTCTAGTGGTTAATGAGGCCTTTGAGCCGCGTAAGGAGGCTCTAGTTCAGGCCATAACTGTATTTTAGTTCTGTTGTGAGAAACTTGGAGAAGCCTTGGCTTAAGAAGTCTTTCAGACTCTTTGCTTGGCTTGACTTTGTAAATGTTAAGTTAATTAATAACTTGGAAAACAAAGGGGTTTGAAACCCTCGACTTTATAAATCTGTTTGTTTTCTTCTTGTACTTACAGGGTTAAAACCCTAACTTAAACCTGAGTTATTTAACAGTACTTTTTTGTTATCTTGTGCTTACAGTGCCTTACTGAAATCTATTTATTTCTTTGTTTACTTATTATAATAATAATATTTGGGCTCGACCGTAAAAGAAAATTTACAAGCTCTTGGAATTTTATCCTGGGTTAATAATATATCTCTGTAAGTTAATTTGGTTAAATTGTATTAAATAAATCGTCTTGGTAGAATGAGCATATTGTAGCTCTATTTGTTTAATTTATAATTTTTGGTGAAGTACTTGAGTAACTAACAGTTACTCTCTTTTCAAGTACAAAAATTTTACTTGATCCTGTAATATTAAAATTGACTAGATTCCTAATATTACTGTTTCTGTACATAGTAATTTGAATTTACATTCATTGTTTATACCATACATACAATAAAATGAATATTTTGTAAATATAATACCTTATGTATCAGTAATATTATTCTTGTGATTAATTATGCTTAGTTACTTTTATCTGAGAGAGTTGGAATGTTATCATTTAGTTATTATCCTGCACTATAATAAGTTTATGTTTTTATTGTAGTAAATTAGATATCTGTTATGAACAGCCTTTTAGTATAGAATTTAATTTTAGTTAATGTCTAAATTATAACCTAATACATTGTTTCATTAAATATATATTAGAGCTGTGTTATAAATGTTATATTTATTAACTGTATTCTTATTTAGTTATAAACACAAAATAAAGTATTATTTATCTACTGTGTTCTTACATTTTCTATGTTCTATAATATCTTCTTTTACATAACCAGTTAACAACTATATGATTTATTTATAATAGAACTAATCTGATTACTGCATAGTTAATATTTTATCCTGTTAATATTTTAAGAATTATAAACTACAGTTATATATTTTGTTTATAAATAACTAGAGAAAACAGAATTTTAGTGAGTAACCTATGTACATTTATATATGTTCTTTTGTAAGAAAATCTTACCAAGAACTGAAGTACTTGTAGAATGAATTCGAAATCTAGCTATTCTGTCTTTCCATTTAATTCTTAGATAAAATAGCCATTAAGAATGAAAGAAAATAAACTGTAAATCTATGAAGCAATTCAGGTTACTGAAAGTAACTAAAGAACCGGAATAGTACAGAAAATACTACTCCCAATACCAAGATAATTCCTCTGCAAATAACCTAGTAATACTAATCTATAATTTTACTATCATCCTATTCTATATTATCATCATATCATCCTTCTATAACTCTACCCCTATGCTGGAGTACGGTCTGATGAACCCAGATGTGGAAAAACACAATGGGTCTTTATTTTTCATCAACAGATTCAATTGCTAATAAACTGAAACATTTACATTACTAAACTAGCTAACTCTTCTGTCATATAATATAAGCATAACATTCATCAATTCACACTCATTAAAACAAAAATAGTTAAGTGACAGAACCTGTTTGAACTGGAGCAACAACAGCAATGGGAGGCCGTTCCTCCCTACCAACTCCTGGAGAGCTCTCAAACAGCGACTTCTCAGGACCCCCGAGCTTGCTTCGGTCTCCCTGGCTGGAACTAGGTGCAGCAAAGTTAGATACCAGTCTTCAAACTCAGTATTAACCCAGAACTTATCAGTAAGTTCTCCCAGCTAAAAAGCTGTAATAACCAAGTTACTGCAACATTCCTCTCAGAACAACTTCCTTACTATTTTTCCCTCTTTCTTCAATGAATTTCCTGAATAACATTCACCTGAATGAATTCTCTCTGGAAAATATCTGAGTAGCCTCAGCTCTCTTCATTGAGTACTTTTAAAATATTGCCTATGTCTTTTTGGGTTAGTTGTCATTTAATGAGCCACCTGCTCTAATCTCACTTTCTTGGGGGATCATGACCCCAAATATAGGGAAGTTTCCACCTACAACTTAGGAAGTGTTTGAGGATGTTGCCGCTTGTCTTTTTCCCTCCACCTAGTTCCATCCACTAGTTTGACCAGTAACCTCTTTTTAACAGCTCTCCCATGCTGTTGTCTCCATAATTTATTTATTAATAATAAAATATTCTGAATTACATTCCACTTCTGTTGACTCTGCTGAGTCATCAGTTCCTACTTAGCATTAATTTAACATAATGTCTCAGGAATATAATAAAAACAATTAACATTATTTTACAAAATTGGGGTATGTGACATACACACCCCCTTAAAATGTAACATCGTTCTCGATGTTACTTATTCTTCATCCTCTGCAACCTCCTGGAACAGATTTGGGTATGCTTCCCACATCTTACTTTCCAGTTCCCAAGTAGCCTCTTCAGGACTAAGGTGCTTCCATTGCACCTTCACCTGTCCAATGGCATGGTTCCGCAGAGTAATTTCCCTCCTCCCAAGGATACAGTCCGGTTCCACCAGAACTTCTCCTTCTGGTTCCACCTGTACAACATTCCAATCAATCACATGAGTAGCATCATGAACATACTTTTTCAAAACAGAAATATGAAAAACATTATGCACTTTTAAGTTAGGGGGTAACGCTAGCTGATATGCAACTTGACCAATTCTGGATAAAATTTCAAACGGAACACAGTAACGTGGTGCTAGTTTTGCACAACTCCCCAATCTTAGGGAGATTTTCTTTGGTCTTACCTTTATAAACATGTGCTCACCCACCTGGAACGCTTTGGGAGTTCTTTTCAAATATGCTTGGCTCTTTTGCCGATCCTGTGCTACCTTCACATTTTCCTGCACTTGTTTTACAATCTGTTCCATTTCCTTCAATAATTCAGGTCCTAACACCAATCTATCTACTGGATTATTCCAGGAGATAGGAGTGTTGCATTTACACCCATACAAAATTTCAAATGGACTAAACGTAGTTGATGAGTGATAGTTATTATTATAAGCAAACTCTGCCAAGTGCAAGTAGTCCTCCCACTTATCGGGTTGATCCTTAACATACATCCTTAACAGATCTTCCAGCACCTGATTCACTCTTTCAGACTATCCGTCTGTCTGAGGATGGAAAGAGGTGCTGAAATTTAGTGTTGTGTTTAATCCCTTAAACAAGGACCTCCAAAAATTCCTTGTGAATTTAGGATCCCTTTTTGAAATAATAACCTTAGGTACTCCATGTAACCTAAAAATATGCTTTAGAAATATATCAGTTATATTGGCAGCCTTGTAGGTAGTTTTGACAGGAATGAAGTGTGCTGCTTTACTTAACTTGTCAACCACCACCGTAATTGAATCATTCTGATTCTGATTTCTAGGCAATCCAGTAATAAAATCCAAGCTGATTACTTCCCATTTCCAACTAGGAATAGGCAAAGGTTGCAGTAAACCAGCTGGATGTTGGTGTTCAGTTTTCACTTGTTGGCAATCCAAACATCTAGCTATGTATTCAGCTACTTCAGATTTCATATTAGGCCAGAAATATTCTTTTCTTAACATGGTGACAGTCTTTTGGTAGCCTGGATGTCCTGAATAAGGTGTTTTATGAACTTCATCCAGAATCAACAACTTGACCTTAGGCACATTAGGCACATACATTTTGTCCTTAAATAATAAAAATCCATCTTTATTTAGACTATAACCTTTTATTAGACTTTCTGTAGGTTCTTCTTTAGCTGTAACTTGTAATTTTTTATAAATTTCATCATGTTTTATCCCTTCTGTCAGCTCTTCATTTAAATCAGAAGCATAAGTACTGATTGCTGCTGTAAAATTCAGTTTTGCGTTTCTGCTTAAACCATCAGCCACCTTATTTTCTTTTCCTTTTATGTGTTGGATTTCAAAGTCGTATTCACTTAAGAAGGCTAACCACCTTGCTTGTCTTGCATTTAAGTTGGGCTGATCTAAAAGGTATTTCAGACCTTTATTATCAGTCATTAAAATAAACTTTATGCCTATTAAGTGGTGTCGCCACATTTTTAAAGCATGTATAATAGCAGCAAGTTCTAAGTCATAAGTTGCATAATTCTTTTCATGGATCTTTAACTTCCTGGACTCATAGGAAATGGCATGCCCATCTTGAGTCAGCACACTGCCTAAACCATCATTACAAGCATTGGTGCATACCACGAAATCCTTATTAGGATCTGCTATTCTTAGAATAGGCGCAGTTGTTAACAAGGTTTTTAATTTCTTAAAACTTTCTTCACATTTTAAGTTCCAATCGAATTTCTTGCCTTTATTTTGCAAGGAAGTGATTGGATTAGCTATTTTCGAAAATCCTTCAATAAATCTCCGGTAATAACCGATAATTCCCATAAATGACCTAACATCTATTACATCCTTTGGAACTGGCCAATCTTCGATTGCCTGAATCTTTTTGGGATCGAATGAAATCCCTTCTTTAGTCACTACATGACCTAAGTACTGGATTTCATCTCTAAGGAAATCACACTTACTGAACTTCGCAAAAAGTTGTTGCTCTCGCAACTCTTGTAAGACTATCTGTAAGTGTTCCTTATGTTCTGCATCATTTTTAGAATAAATTAAAATGTCATCGATAAATACGACAACAAATTTATCTAAATATTTATGCATTATATTATTCATTAGACACATAAAGACAGCTGGGGCGTTAGTAAGCCCAAACGGCATTACGACAAATTCGTAATGTCCATACCTTGTTCTAAAGGCTGTCTTGAAGATGTCCTCGTCTTTAATTCTTACTTAATGATATCCTGATCTCATGTCTATCTTTGAGAACAACGTAGCTCCACGCAGCTGATCAAACAGATCATCTATGCGGGGCAACGAATATCTGTTTTTAATTGTCATCTTATTTAGTTGACGGTAATCTATGCATAGTCACATAGTTCCGTCTTTCTTTTTGACAAATATGACCAGTACTCCCCAAGGGGACACACTAGGTCGAATGTCCTTCTTATCTATTAATTCTTTTAACTGTGATTTTAATTCATTAAGTTCCAAAATATTCATACGATACGGAGCTTTCGATTTAGGTACAGCACCTGGTACCAGCTCAATAGTGAAATCCAGTTCCCTCCTGGGAGGTAATCCTAGAATTTCCTCTAGAAAAACATCAGTAAATTCATTTAAAACAGGAATATCCTCTATTTTTAACTTATATTTTTTAGATTTACTTGCCTCATCTGTAATAATTACAGCATAGGCTTTGCACCCTTTTCTAACTACTCTTTTAAGTTGTAAGGCAGAAATCTGCCTAATTAGAGTTTTCCTAGGAATACCCTTAACTGTTACTGGTGGTTCATTATTATTTACGCACGTAAAAGTTTTATCAAAATAGTTTAGAACTACCTTATGCTGCTCTAACCAATCCATACCAATCAATAAGTCATACGAGCCAAGTGGCAGAACATTTCGCTTAACAGTAGTTTTAAAATCATTAATAACTAAAACACATTCTTTCACGTAACAGGTTACTTTCCTTTTTGCCCCAGTGGCTAATTGAACTAACCAGGAGCTATCAAACTTTTCAACAGTCAATTTACACTTTTCTACTATTTGAGGTGAAATGTAACTAAGACTAGCTCCTGGATCTATTAAAATGGTTGCAGGGATTTAGTTAACCATACCTTCTACTTCCACCATGGAAGTCTGATAATCAGCTTGGCGGTTCTCCAACGCTGCATTGATTCTGGGCATAGTCCTTGCAAAATCTCCAACAGTCATTTCATCCTGCACAGTATGAATATTTCTATTTGGCTTTTTTCGATTTGGGCAGACCGAGGCATAGTGCGGTCCATTGCACTCCCAGCACTTAACAGGCTCCTTTTGTTCAAAATTCTTAGTGAAATTTCCATGATTGTTTGGAACTTCCTTGCTTTTAAAATTGCTGGAATTATTAGAATTATTAGAAACACCATTTCTATTTCCCTGGAAGTTCTTACCATTAGAATGATTTCTGTTCTTATTATTCTTGAAATTCTTCTGAGGTATAAATTCTTTCTTTTTAAACTCAGGCTGATTACTGTTCTTTTTAGCCTTCCAGTTGGCTATACCTTCTTTCTTTTTGTTCTGTTCAAAACAGAAATTTACCTTCCGCATGGCTTCTTCCAGAGTCTTAGGGTTATCATAATCGATTATGTCCTTGATATGATATGGCAGACAGCTGAGAAACCGTTGTACTTTAGGTTTCTCATCAACTAAATAAGGTACATACCTCAACAAACTTAAGAATTTACTGTTTAAGTACTTCATAGTCATGGAGCCTAACTTTAACTCGTAAAATTTCTTAGCTCTTTCTTCATAATATTGTTCGGACATAAATTTCTTCTTGAAGTACCTTTTAAAAGTACTCCAATTAACCTATTTTTCCTTGATACCCTTAACTCTTTTCATATCTTGCCACCATATGTCTGCTTTTCCAGAGAGATTATAGATTGCCATTCTTGCCTTCAGTTGATTTGAATAGTTGTATATCTGAAAATATTTCCTTATCCCGGATAACCAGGACTCTGCCTCTTCCCCTTTTTTAGTCTCTTCGTTGAAAGTTGGGGGCTTTATTTTTTTAAACTCTCCAGAAATCTCTTCATATGGCCTGTACTTTTTCTTTCTGTTATACAACTCATCCTCACTACTGTCACTAGTAGTGTAATAGCTTTGTTGTTCCCTGAATCCTTCAAATGATGAACTACTTTCAGCTTTAGCCAGTTTCATCTTTTTAGATCTTTTCTGATGGCTAGCTTCCTCATATTCAGATCTTTTGTTCCTTCCTTCAGTCTAAAATTTTTCCATCAAAATTTGATTTAACTCTTCTTGAGTCTTCAGAATCCTTTCATTGTCCTTCTTGACTGATTCCATTTCAGTCTTCAAATCCTTTATAGTCTGCATCATCTCTGAAGAGTGAGCAGTTACCTCTTCTAACATAGGTTCTCTGGACATTTGTCTTGTCTCGGTGTTTGGAGACTCCTCCTGAGCATATTCTCCTATATTCTCCATACCTTCCTGTTAGATTCAGAAAAAGAAATTTTCTGCTTCTTTACATAAAATAGAATATCGGTTAGTACACTATTTTTTTGTTATGTGGAAACTGGTTGGGCCACATTTAGGCCTAGTATTTGAACCATGCTCTGATACCACATGTCAAAACCCCAAAATTTCAAAAAAAATTAAAATTTTTAAAATACATATAATTTCAATAAATGCAGTCAATAATTGTTTGATTAGTTATCTGTTATCGAAATTAATTATTTGTTGGTTATGTTTAGCAGTAGAACAGTTCTTTTCAGTTTACTGATTTTGTTCTTTTTGCGACCATACAAAAGAGACTGTTATGTAAAAACTGGGCTTATTTAGCTTCCGAGCTAATGTAGAGAGTTCTTCCTGTTTTTACAGACTGCAGGTAAGAAGCTTTGGGCACTGCTTAATAAAAAAAAAAATTAAAGCATTTGATTAAAGGATTGTCGCAAACATTGAACTCAGTAAAGAAAATAGATACTAAACAAAATTCAAGTATTCAAGGTATAATTACTTCACTATTTCTATTCTTTTACTTCTTGAGGGATAGAATTTAGTTCAACAGTAATGATTGCAACCGTTTCCTTTCTAGTCACAATATACTATAGTCCTCAAAATATTAAAGAAATGTTTCACATCTAACATGGTTGTCAAATGTATGATCAAATACTTTAATTAGTTTTTTTCTTTACAGGTAGAAAATTAAGATCCAGATCTATTTTTAGTTATCCATCTCACTAAACTATGTCATGTCTGAAAAAGAATACTATACAGTGTTAAAGAGCTTATGTATCCAATTCTTACTTTCATTCTCCCAAGTTTTAAGGTAATTACAATCTCAATACATACCGCAGTCAAATAAAAGAAGCTAGTATTAGAGGTTTAAATTTCTCTATACTATAATTGTTTGGAGAATAATAATCTATTTACAGTCAGTAATATTATTCAAATCTTCAATAGAACCTTTTCATCTTTAGAGATCTAACAGATTTTCATACAAACCTGCTAGTTCCATACTACATCATTTAAAGTAAGTAACCACTATAAATATAAACTTACTTATCATGGTTAGCTTATGTAAATAAAGAAATTCTTTTTCATGACTTAATAATATTCTAGTTTGAATTATTAACAGATTGGATTAAAGAACAATAGCCAAATCTATAAGAAACTGAGTCATAATGATATGTCTTTATACTTAACAAGTCTATGGATTATCTTTAAGTTTACCTTCTATCCTCTTTTACCATGATGGCTTCCTTAACTCCTTTGCATGAACCAAAATATACTTGGTTAAATATAAATCTACTTTGGTTGCTTAATTACTAGGGTATCAAGATAGATACTTGTATTAAGAGAATACCATTATTCCTCGTCTCTTAAGTTATACTCTATAAGAACCTTGTCATTTTCATGAATATAATCGTTTGATGATAGCATCGTAATATGGAAAGGAAATATGCAAAGGGAATAAGCTATAATACAAGGTAAAGATTAAATTTTGCAATATAAATTATGAACATAATCATAAGGGTCGTATGGTTTCCCATGCCCTTGATGATTACTAATAATATTTTGTTGTGACAATATAATGTAGGTTTCATGTTACGTGCAATTCGAGATAAGTGAACTATGGATAAACAATAAAATTATTGGAAATCATTTGTGGAAACCTGGATTATACAAAAGTTACCCGAATCGCATAAAAAAATCTACGTGATAACGTGGCACTTCCTGGTCCATGCATTTGATTGTTAAAAGGCCGCAGTCAAACCCTAACTCCATCATTCTTCCTTTACTTTCGAGCAGTCTCTGTTCTGCTGCGATTTTCCTCAAGGCACTGTCGTTATTTGCTGTGTGACAGCCTCCCCATCAGTGTTCTTCCTTGAAGGTTCGTCCACTTCCTGTAGAAAGGTGTTATTGTGACATTGTTTGGGTTTTTACAAAGGCTGTTGAACATACTTAGGGTTATTCTCCCTCACCATTTCCTTGTTCAAACCCTTGACTGCAACGTCTTCCTCCTTCATGAATGTTGAAGTATGGTTCCCTAGGAGAGGGTTGGATGTGTGCTGCGCAGTTAACCCTTTCCTCCCTTTCTGCAAAAGGTTTTCTTACTGGAATTCGTGGATGCTTCGCAGTTAGATGGTGGTCACACTTTACCCAAATTTTCTGGTAAGAGGACTGTCAGTCCTTAAATTTATTCATTGATTTGTTTTTAGTGTAAATAGAATAATTTATAATATTTTTTAAATGAACTCTTCTTGTTACAGGTCGACCCCTTCCTCCGTTTGGCTATGCGAGATTACAACGGTGGTTCAAGTTTTACGGTAAGCCTGGTTTTTAACCATGGCCGTTACTATTTGCTTGGTCCATCTGGAATAAAATGGTTGCGTTGTCAAAACTGTCACCCTTGGGGTTTCAGTTTGCTTGTTACTTTCTTTTGTTGTTTTTCTAGTACTTAATGAGGCCTTTGAGCCGCATAAGGAGGCTCTAGTTCAGGCTGTAACTGTATTTTAGTTCTGTTGTGAGAAACTTGGAGAAGCCATGGCTTAAGAAGTCTTTTAGACTCTTTTCTTGGCTTGACTGTGTAAATGTTTTAATTTAATGAATAACTTGGAAAACAAAGGGGTTTGAAACCCTCGACTTTATAAATTTGTTAGTTTTCTTTTTGTACTTACAGGGTTAAAACCCTAACTTAAACATGAGTTATTTAACAGTACTTTTTGGTTATCTTGTGCTTACAGTGCCTTACTGCAATCTATTTATTTCTTTGTTTACTTATTATAATAATAATATTTGGGCTCGGCCGTAAAAGAAAATTTACAAGCTCTTGGAATTTTATCCTGGGTTAATAATATATCTCTGTAAGTTAATTTGGTTAAATTGTATTAAATAAATCGTCTTGGTAGAATGGGCATACTGTAGCTCTATTTGTTTAATTTATAATTTTTGGTGAAGTACTTGAGTAACTAACAGTTACTCTCTTTTCAAGTACAAAAATTTTACTTGATCCTATAATATTAAAATTGACTAGATTCCCAATATTACTATTTCTGTACATAGTAATTTGAATTTACATTCATTGTTTATACCATACATACAATAAAATGAATATTTTGTAAATATAATACCTTATGTATCAGTAATATTATTCTTGTGATTAATTATACTTAGTTACTTTTATCTGAGAGAGTTGAAATGTTATCATTTAGTTATTTCCCTGCACTATAATAAGTTTATGTTTTTATTGTAGTAAATTAGATATCTGTTATGAACAACCTTTTAGTATAGAATTTAATTTCAGTTAATGTCTAAATTATAACCTAATACATTGTTTCATTAAATATATATTAGAGCTGTGTTATAAATGTTATATTTATTAACTGTATTCTTATTTAGTTATAAACACAAAATAAATTATTATTTATCTACTGTGTTCTTACATTTTCTATGTTCTATAATATCTTATTTTACATAACCAGTTAACAACTATATGATTTATTTATAATAGAACCAATCTGATTACTGCATAGTTAGTATTTTATCCTGTTAATATTTTAAGAATTATAAACTACAGTTATATATTTTGTTTATAAATAACTAGAGAAAACAAAATTTTAGTGAGTAACCTATGTACATTTATGTATGTTCTTTTGTAAGAAAATCTTACTAAGAACTGAAGTACTTGTAGAATGAATTCGAAATCTAGCTATTCTGTCTTTCCATTTAATTCTTAGATAAAACAGTCATTAAGATTGAAAGAAAATAAACCGTAAATCTATGAAGCAATTCAGGTTACTGAAAGTAACTAAATAACCAGAATAGTACAGAAAATACTACTCCCAATACCAAGATAATTCCTCTGCAAATAACCCAGTAATACTACTCTATAATTTTACCATCATCATATTCTATATTATCATCATATCATCCTTCTATAACTCTACCCCTATGCTGGAGTAGGGTCTGGTGAACCCAGATGTGGAAAAACACAATGGGTCTCTATTTTTCATCAACAAATTCAATTGTTGATAAACTGAAACATTTACATTACTAAACTAGCTAACTCTTCTGTCATATAATATAAGCATAACATTCATCAATTCACACTCATTAAAACAAAAATAGTTAAGTGACAGAACCTGTTTGAACTGGAGCAACAACAGTAATGGGAGGCCGTTCCTCCCTACCAACTCCTGGAGTGTGCTCAAACAGTGCTCCTCAGGACCCCGGAGCTTGCTCTGGTCTCCCTGGCTGGAACTAGGTGCAGCAAAGTCAAATACCAGTCTTCAAACTCAGTATTAACCCAGAACTTATCAGTAAGTTCTCCCAGCTAAAAAGTTGTAATAACCAAGTTACTGCAGCATTCCTCTCAGAACAACTTCCTTACTATTTTTCCCTCTTTCTTCAATGAATTTCCTGAATAACATTCACCTGAATGAATTCTTTCTGGAAAATATCTGAGCAGCCTCAGTTCTCTTCATTGAGTACTTTTAAAAGATTGCCTAGGAGTTTTTGGGTTAGTTGTCATTTAATGAGCCACCTGCTCTGATCCCACTTTCTTGGGGGATCATGACCCCAAATATAGGGAAGTTTCCACCTACAACTTAGGAAGTGTTTGAGGATGCTACCACTTGTCTTTTTCCCTCCACCTAGTTCCATTCACCAGTTTGACCAGTAACCTCTTTTTAACAGCTCTCCCATGCTGTTGTCTCCACAATTTATTTATTAATAATAAAATATTCTGAATTACATTCCACTTCTGTTGACTCTGCTGAGTCATCAGTTCCTACTTAGTATTAATTTAACATAATGTCTCAAGAATATAATAAAAACAATTAACATTTTTTTACAAAATTGGGGTATGTGACACACACAAACTTTAAAAAGCGACAAAATGCTTCAAACAAAAGCAATAAACAAACCATAAAAATTTGTCAAGATATTCCTGTTAAACACCAACATGGTTTCATGTACTTGAATGAGCTCATTCTTGCTTAGTGAAAGTGTTGTCAAATTAGTTATTTATCCTTTAATGTTAGGACGCTATCTATGTGAAGAGATAGCTCCTAAGCCTAGATTTCTCAAATTCCACCATCACTTCCTGTCACATACAAGAAAGAGATAATGTAAGAGGTTAATATCAAAACATCAATATAAAATAAGCTACATGAAGGTAATGTAGCTGAAATCATGAATGTTACAACAAAAAAGTACAATGTGGAATCTATTTTTACCTAAAACACGACCTCAAATTCACATATAGTGATCACCAACAAGGGTACATGGAACATCTGGACAAAAATAAGACTCAAAAGTCCTTAATGTGTATTAGATCATATACAATATTAGGTGAAATCCAATTTCCAACTCACATTTTGGCCCTGGTCCTCATTTTCGACATTTTCAACATTCTGGCTCTGGTCCTCATTTTCCACATCAAGTTCATTAGAGATATTTGTTATATTGTTTTCTCCCCTTCTTTCACGATCTGATCGCCAAAGAGTTAATGCTCTTTCATATGGAAAATTGTCAACCTCATACTTTGTTACATATAATCTTAAGCATGTATCCACATTTTTATCAAGCTTGTTCCTCAACTTTGACCTCAAGAATGTTAGTGCACTAAACATTCTCTCATCCTCCACTGATACCAAAATCATGGTTTGACATAAATATGCTAATTTGAAATATCCTGACATTCTTTTGCATAGCACTTCGCTACCACTAAGCTTACTCCATGGTCTTGTAATTGCACCATATTCTTTACTATCCAATGGTGAAAATTGGTCCCACATTGTTTTACCAAAGCATTGAGATTCATTAGAGGAAATTTCAACTCAAAATGGGCCTTTTAACTTCAACTCAAATTACATGTCATCATGTGTTAGCCAATGAAATTGATTTAAATTTGAAATACCGTATAGGTCTTAAACACTTTTTTAATATAAATTTGGGGATAGGTATCTCAAAAAAAACTATTTTTTTGTTGTATTTTCAACATATCTCCCCATGTTTTTACTCAAATTTCGATCGAGAGAGCTCGTTGGATGTGGAATTAAATTCCGCATCCAACGAGTACCCACTCAACATACTTTTGACGGACCCCGCTACCCTAAAAACAAGAAATACCTGAAAAAACGTGATGATGACATTCATGTCTCTCAGGTAGAGAGGCAGAAATAGGTATCTCATCATCTTATAGTCTAACTATCCATATAATCAGTATCTCATTTCATTTCTTAGAAATATGGAGATCATTCAAAAATTGAATGCAACATTTAGAGGAGCTTAAATTTATTCCAAAGCATACATAAAAAGGATTCCTACAAACAATACATAAATAATGGGCATAGCTCAATAGAGATCCTGCCTAGAAACAATGGATTACTTCAGGCATTCCCCTTGAAACCAGCATTTCCAAATAACAGCAAAGAAATCTATCCAAGACCTTATCAAACCATGCTTATAATGCATTTCACATCATCATCATGTTTTTTCAGGTATTTCTTATTTTTGGGGTAGTGGGGTCCATCAAAAGTATGTCGAGTGGGTGCTCGTTGGATGCGGAATTAAATTCCACATCCAACGAGTTCTCCCGATCGAAATTTGAGTAAAAACACGGGGAGATATGTCAAAAATACAAACAAAAATTAGTTTTTTTCTTTTCTTCCTCCAAAATTAATAAATATTATTTTATTATTTTAACTATTATTTTATTAATTTTTTTTAGGAGGCCCATTTTGAGTTGAAATTTCCTCTAATGGATTTGCCATTTTTTCTTTATCTAAAACACCTTGAATATGTTCTCCTTGTATCTCGGCCTCTCGACAAAAATGGCTCTGCAAAATCTTGATTTTCTTTATAAAGTCAGCTTCTAAATTTTTTTCATTTTGACTATGGTCCCAATATTGAGGGTATACGATAGACATGGCCTCCAACAATTCATCTCGAGGAAACCGTTCTCTTATCTCTGATGATAGTGATTTTGCAATTTCTTTCAAGTTGTCTCTCACTGAAATTACGACATCGTGAAATCGTTCTCTTGAGACAGAGCACTGTTTGGTGGATCTTCCTATCTTTTCATTATAATAAAAAGGAACCATATGCCCACAAACTGCCATACATAGCATCCATTTTTCATCAAACTTAAAAAAAATTCTTCATTTTCTATATTGATAATCTTCCTCCAATTTGTAAATGCTAAATCTGTAAAAGAATCTTCCATAATATACAAATTATCCAATGCAAGACATGTTAATTTTCTTGCTCTTATGTATTCAGCAATATAAATCATGCGACTTTGATCCATCTTCATGAGGTTTTTCATTTCATGAAGCATAGGAAGAATTCTAGCCAATGTTAATAATGTCTCTATATCATTTAGTAGAAATAGAAGAGTTTGAGCTTTTTCTACACTTGAGCGATGTTCATACATCACCCCTACCAAGGATGCATATTCATTGAATAGTCTTTCAGCTGGTCCCTTCAATGATATCCATCTTGTATCAACATCTTTTAATAGTTTTTTCCCATTTGTAACACCATTAGAAAAAAATTTAAACTCTAAAAATTGTTTGGGACTCCGAAAAAAGTATGCATGAACCTCACATACAAGATATTCTACCTTTGAAACCAATGAAAAGTTGCTCACTATTTTAAATTCAAGATTCATCCTTTGAGCCATACAATGAATACTAAGCATATATGGTGAAGTTGAGAGTTGCATTCTAGCACAAAGGCCATTCCTTCGTCCTTGCATTATTGATGCTCCATCTGCTCCAACACATACTAACTTTTTTGTAATCATGGAATGATCCATACCACCAATTTCCTTCAAACTATCAATAACAAGTTCATAAATATTTTCTGATGTAGAACTTTTGGTCATTTTATGAATTCCAAGTAGATAGGAATGCCTAATATGGTCATTGACCATATAAATTCTCATGCAAATCCATGAAGTATTATCAATAGCCGTAACTTCATCCAAAGACAGTGACAAAAATGTAGTATTTGCAATCTTCTCTTTCATATCATCCTTTTCTACTTGAGCTAGATATTTTCCCCATTCCCAACCACTCGATAAATACCAATGAGAAGATGGAAAATTTGGCACTTGAATAAAAGATAGATATGTCGTCATTTTTGGATAATCTGTCATAGGACGACCATTGGATAGGAGGTGAAATACAATGCTTAATTGTATTGTCTTTGATAAGAAATGTGTTTCCATCATCTTTCCAAATTGAGATTTCGTGGTTCCTCCACTTTCCTTGAGTTTTTTCTTATTTATTAAGAATTCATTATATTCCACTTCAAATTGGAGATGTAGACATTCGCTAATAGATTTCCATCTAGCAGTAGATTTATTCTCATCATTTGCAGTTTTCTTATCATACACCTTCCAAACGTGCTTCTCGATTGTGTCTAACTACATCTGTAATTTCACTACCTTGCCAAGTTTCCAACTACATGAAATGCATTTAACTTCTCGTGAGGTCTCATTCTCATTTTCTGGAGGTATTGGTTCAATAAATGGGTATCTTGAGACCCAATCAACTTTGAATTTTCTACCTACGTCCCATTGGCCCTTTTTCCTTTTCCATGAATGCACAATGTCACCTTGCAATGAAAAATCTTCAACATTTGAACTACCAATTTCAGATGGAAATGCATTTGTCTCACTTTGATAATTAGAGGAATGTATTCTACCATCCATTGTCTAGGTTGCAGATGCATTCTCAAAAGTGTTGACATCTCTCTCACTGATACCTTGCTCAAGAGAGCTTGAAGCATGAATACGATGTGGATTAGTGGACTGAGGATTTTGAAAATATGATATTACATCCTTTTGTTTTGATGTTTTATTTTTCTTTCCACAATCCATGTTTGACATCTTACTTAATATTCCAAAATTGAAATTCCAAATCGATATAGAAACCAGAAGTGAAGCCTACATGAGAAAAATGATATAAAATTAATACAATGGCAGATTATCAATTTATATTGACCCAACTTACAATGAGTGTTTACATTGACTCTTTCAATGACTTTTAATTAACTCTTTCATTGACTCTTTCAATGACTTTTAATTAACTCTTTCATTGACTCTTTCAATGACTTTTAATTGACTCTTTCATTGACTCTTTCAATGACTTTTAATTGACTCTTTCATTGACTCTTTCCCCGAAGGAGGTATAACACTAATACAACTGGAAGGTGTCAATGAAACACAACTGCACTGACTAGATTCAGGGAAAGTGGGGAATCCACTTGTTATCGCATCCCTTAAGGGTCCAACGGACATGTGGGGACCTGAATCTTGACAAACCAATAAACTAATAGAATCAGAGATTATGCTCCACATTATTCTTTTGGCAAACAATCCACAAAATTCAAACAAGCATGACATACATCATGTCGTAAATTCCCAACATTCATGACATACACATATGTAGACTTTGTTTTATGTAACATAAAGGATCATTGCCTTATATGATGACAAATGTCTCCAATGGTGTGTACTGAATAGGTATATAATGCCCCATTTTTAACACAATTTCTACAATTTCTTATTCACCAACTTGAAATAACAAGCATTGACATCACATCAACGAAGAAATGAATAATATATCAATGAATTCTAAGCCCAAGTTGTACAAATTGCAAATGATCCTTTGTATATTTAGCCAAAATGCCTATCTTTTGAAAGATCCACTAAATGCATCTATGTATTTAGCATAACCTATCCTTTTGAAAAGGAAACTGAGATGCTCTATCTTCATCAAAACACATTAGATATAACACTTATCCTTCATATTTTCTTTGTTATACAAAGCTAACAATGTATAGAAATTAGAGTAACAATGTCGAGCATAATATCAATCACTACACGTAACATAGATTCTATGCGTATAATCCCTTCAGCATCTGCGCACACAATTCTCATGTTTATAGATTCTCATTGATTATCTAGATTTTGATTGCTAAACTCAAATTCAATTCCATGTAAGATAAATATTTACACAGATGACTTACTCTTCCATCAGATTAAAACAAGCTAATAGATTGTATTTTCACTGTTATTCAACTCAAAGACTTCATATAGAAAATCACTTTGTTTCTTATTTAATTTTTTGAGCCTGTCATACAATGTAGAGATTGAGCCTGTCATATTTACTTTAAGATCTGGGTATGAATAACAACAACAAGCAGTCTTAAATCCCTAATTCTAGGCTCTTTCTAGGCATGAAAACATTGAAAAGAGACCTGTAGCAATTTTGGGAATCATTCATGAGGTAAGCACTCTTCATCTTGGGTTCTGAGTTTAATTCTACCATAAAAAATTCCCTAGTACTCAAATCTCGACAATTTTGAGCACAAATAGTGGCCAAAATTCATATTGCAGCCACTGAAAAGCAATGACCAAAATGCTGTAGAAAATTCTAGGTTGAGATTGAAAGTAGAAGTACCGTCAAAACCCAACTCTAGTCTCTGAGCATAAACAACAGTAAAAATCATATAAACTTTAAGTCTAGCTATTTCCAAGTTTTATGGTACAAGAGGCCCCCTACGATGATAAATGAAATTAAAAACGAGTACACATTTTAATAAGTAATCTACAAATTTCTATTAATTTGTGTAAAAGGGAATAACAACAATTTTTTAAAACATCGCAGGAATAATGATTTAGAAAAGAAGAAAACACACTTCTAATGAAAGGAATAATGATTTAGAAAAGAATAAAACACACTTTCGAGTTCTTACCATATTTGTTTCCTCATATATCAATTTCCTGCCAATTAATGTGTGATGGTCCTTGAATATAGGTTGTCTGACTACTAGTTACTCTGCCTTATAAATCATGAAATGAAAAACTATGCAACTTGTTGAATCACAGAGCATCCTCACATGAGTGATACACATGCTAGACATGGCCACAAAGCTCCTTCTATAGTTATCCATCTAATCACATCCTCAATCTCCTAATAATTATACAAGTGTGTTGCAAAATTCTTGTCATGTTAAAATTCTTAACCAAATGCCATTTTATACTCTATGCAATCACTTCAACACTTTAATTTATGTCGTAAGTGTTGCTTGCTGTAACAAAAAAATGATTCCAGTTACTTGCCATAAAAAACTAACCACGGGATTTATTGATTGTCAACATCAATTCATGATGCAAGGAGTACCTAAATTGGTGGATGATGAAATATAGTCAGGGAATTCATACAAAGAACATGTAAACAAGATCCTATGATCTATTGATGCAATTAACTAGGAGGTCAGCCAAGGGAAATCGATTCTTATGCACCTTGGATCCTAGTTGCAAAGTTCAAACCTAGTACCAAACAATAGGCATCCCTAGGGTGACAGGCTAGGAAAGTTTGCCTAGGGTTTCCTCCTGTTACCCCCCTATTTGCATAGGGTGTTCTCTATATCAGTTAGTGGGAATATGTGCCACCATGCCATCTTATGACCCTTCAATGTGATGAAGGGTTCACATCTAATCAGTAAAAGGCTTCCCTAAAAAACATTAGTCTTCCTCCTTCCAGTATAAAGTAGCCTCAACATGTGTGCAAAGAGAGGGTGCCATGGAATTTCTAAATGCCCCTAAATATGTAGAAGGGTTCCAAGTCACTCCAACCTATGGTAAAATTATCCTAAATAGATCTCAAGAACACAAAAGCTCATCCTAAATATAGAAAAATAGAGCTCAAGAACACAAAAGCTCATCCTAAATACAATAGAAACATAACCCATACCTTAGAGCAAGATAAAGAGTGCCAAGAATTGTGATAGTTGAAAGATAGAATAACATCCAATGATAACCTCTTAGTTGATGTTTTGGGGGCTTTAGTAGCTTGAAAATTTGACACTTTTTCCTCATGGGCAGCCTCATAGCCCAGTACAGAGGTGACATTCTATAGCAGAACAGCCTAAATTTGGGAGGAAATCAAATGCCTCATAGCCCAGTACGGAGGTGGCATTCTATAGTAGAACAACCTAAATTTGGGAGGAAATCAAACTCCCCATAGTCAACTGCATTGGAACATTTTTTTATTAAAGAAAAAGAAAATAAGTTTATTTCCCTTTTTCTTATTCTAAAAATTGTTCTGTATGAGGAATAATTTCAATTTATGATCTCTGGAATGTGTGGATTATGTCCAAGGAAAATGAGTAGAAAGGTTATGCACAGAAAATTGAACATACATTGATGTAC
The DNA here is from genome assembly GCA_001517045.1 of Pseudotsuga menziesii. Taxonomy (NCBI): domain Eukaryota; kingdom Viridiplantae; phylum Streptophyta; class Pinopsida; order Pinales; family Pinaceae; genus Pseudotsuga; species Pseudotsuga menziesii. The sequence goes on along the minus strand of LPNX010412459.1, from coordinate 687,589 downwards.
TTTTCTTTCTAGCTATAATAGATATTTGACCAGATGGTATTTGTAATGGATTATATTTGGAAAACTTATTATGCATTATTATTATTTGCCTTGCTAATCGTCTTCACATTATGTTATGATTAGAAATGTGAACAACCTACAAAATGGTGAACTAGAGTTCAACAAATTTTGTTGACATGCTCGTAATTTTTCCTTTAATATTGTGTCTTGAATTTGAATCTATCAACTACAACACTTAGTGTGTATTGGTGTCAAGTTTCTAGAAAAATCTATTTAATTGTTTGGATTGTATTCTTTGAGTTGAGCTAGAGAGAAATGTTAAAGAGAACCTTTAATAATTTTTTGTTTGTTTGCTTTCTCTGCATCATCGCTTCACCGCATTACCTCTCCGTCTTATAGTACCTAGCCCCTCACTTCCTATACTTGTGATGTTAAGATCACTGATTACTACAAGCACAAACCATCTAAACCTAGGTCTGATCTGCACTGAAGCGTGAGATGTAGCTCCAAGTTGCATATTTCAAATCCTAATATCGATATATTGGTTGTTTGTGTTGACTCAAGATATTTAAACTTAAGCTTCACAATCACAAGGTGAATATGAGACCTGGATTTAGATGTGTCTGTGCTAGTCAATATTCAATGCACCCAATACACTATCAAGATTGAATGCACTGGTACACATAGACAAACATGAAGTGTTAATAGATCCCCATCACCACCCAAACTGTGGAGCACTTTGCTAGAGCTTTAAGGTTTTCTGCATTCATAGATGACGTTGTATATATGTACATTCATTCCATCAGATTCTTTAGAAAGTAATACCAGTTCAAGAATGTACTCAAAGCAATAGATGGTTTCAAAAATAAACTATTGAAATAGGAGGTCAGATGATCAAGATATTGCAGTTTGAAAGGCCTACCAATTTAACCATGTTTCTACTACGGCCGTGACTATTATTTCAAATTTTTAGCAGTTTCTCATAAGAGGATTCTAGGTTTGCATTGCCCATTGGAAGTCCATATTCATAGATTCATATTGATATATCATATGTTTTATTTGGATTTATAATGGAAGAAGTTAATGAGCGTTTCAAATTGGATAGGAAAAAAGCTGATTTTTCATGACAGGTAAAATATACATCTTGCAGAGCTCATAACTTTTGATAGACTACTTAGAGTGAAGGCAGAGCAACTCTACTTGAAAGAGAAATTATGCAACCACTAGATGATATGTCATTTGATATGATTTGGAGATATATTCAACGAGTTGCAATCTTTAAAAGTTTCCATTCATTTTCGGCTTCAAGAACCCTGTGGAAATGGGAAAATCATCTAATTTCCAATTTGGGGCAAGCAAATCAAGTGTTATTTTATGTTGTTTGAAAAAATAACTCAGATCTACTTGCATACACTTTGATACTCTCACAGTTGTATCATAAAGGGAGATTTAGTGAGTGTAACTGATCTTTTAGTTTTTGTATGAAATCTTGGCTTTGGAAAAAATGTTGAAATAAAGAACATGTATTCAAGCAATGCTATAATGGAAGTGTTGAAAAAAATGATGGATGTTTGTGATAGGTTTATTATATCAATTTTCAATTGGCATAGAAAGAAAAAATATATGCATAGTTGGGTTTGGGTAAAAATGATACGTAGACATCATCCAACTATGTGAATTTAATTACTTTTAGCTTCTGGTTTCTGAATCTACTCCTCTCTATGATGAATATTTATGTGAAGAGGATGTAGAAGAGTCGAGGAAGATCTCTCAACTTCTTTTCCATGAACCTATCATGCTTTATGGTAAATTTCTAAGTAGTGTAATGTATTGGTTGAAAAAGAAACAAAAATCACTGAAGGTGGTCATGGGCTAGTGGTGAAAGAGGGTTTTATCCTTGAATCATCTACATTGGTAATGTTATCACCAGCACCACAATTATTGTTTTACAGCTATGTGTGTTAGATTTTCTCAAACCATGTTAAAGAGATTCTTCTCTCTAAAGGAGTTCCTACAGGAAATTAAACAGCGGAAAACTTAAAGCTACTCAAAACTGCACTCTGTAATTAATGATAGAAGTTATAAACACATATTGTAGAAAATATTTAATGGAAACACGATAAATTGACTGTCAAAACCTGTTACTACTTTTTATTACTTATGAAAATGAAAACCTTCTACAAGAAAACATCAAACTGAAAACTGAATAATTATACCTATAGCTCTACCTTCTCTTTTATAGATTGAGAAGAAGAGTATGTACAATGAATCTAGACACATGCACAACCATGCCTCAACTGGAGATGATCTAAGGCATGCAAACATGCATCCTTCTTAAGATATATACCTTAACTACTAGGCTGCATGCATTTCACTAAACTGAGCTAGGAAGCATGTGCCTAAACTAATTGATGCATGCAAATTTAAATGAGAAACTCAGTGCATTCAAATTCTAAATAAAGAAAAATCAGAAATAGAACTGAACTGGTAAATATAAAAGGCATATAGATGCTCTTGTGCCCCCATTACTGCTGCATGGAATTCCTGAAGGTGGGTTGTACAGAACTGTTGTATTGCTGTGTGGAACTCTGCTGGAGGAGGGTTTCTTTGTTGTGTTATTGACCTGCACACCTATCGCACATGCCTTCTCTTTGCGCACTTAGGTCTTCTCTGGTCACTGCTGATATTAATGGGACTTTGCAATGCACTTTCTAAGGAACTATAAATCCAACAATGTGGATTGACAGTTTTAATCACTCAATTCCAAATGTTGTGATACTATTGAGCATTTTCATCAAACTAGATTGAATCTCCATTCATTAAAGTAGAACATTCTCTAAGATTCCATGCATTTGAATGGGTACATATGATCATTTGATATGTCCAAGCCCCAAGGGTTAGCTCAATTGGTTTAACCATTTACCCAATGCATGTTGCCAATGGGGATGCCATAGGTCATATGTTCAAATACAATCGAGTTCCACAAAACATGTTACACATAAAGAATGACATCTTTCCCAACTAGACTTTCACCATGTACTTTACAGGAATATGATTCTACAAAAAAAGTTAAAACATACCATAGACATGAAGAAAGATTATAGTTTATAGTGAAATACCAATCCTAGTGACCTATGGTGTCCAAAGACACTTCTTTTGAGTCAAATTCAAGACCACCAACTCAAAACAGAAACAACTCGTGGAAGCAAATAATCTTGATAAATGAAAATTGGAAACTCAAAGAAAAAGTTAATTCAATACCTAGACTCTATTCTAGAACACAAAACATCATCTAACCAAATGGGATTGGATCTATCAACCTAGCCCAATCCTAAATGGTATAAAGTATGTCCCTATTTTGCTTTTCTTTTCTTTTATTGTGGTCTTAATGCTACTCATCATTGATCAACATAGTTTGATAGCCTATGAATCTAGTCAGTTGACTCTGCAAAATTATTCAATATAGTCAAATCTTTAGTGAAGGCAACCATGGAATTGGCTAATGCAAACTCATTATTCCATGAATAGAAGGAAGAAAACCTAAGATTTTGTTGGAAACCTTCGAAGTAATTCTTCTATATACTGTGTAGTTGGGTCAACATATAGAATCCAGAGAATTATTTAACTCAAAAATAGATACTAAATTAAAATCACAATGAGAATTCATTAGCAAATTAGCATGTTCTTGTTGTCCAAAAAAATCAGCAGCAGCAATCAAGGGCTGTTGTTGTTTGGAAAAATCAGCAAGCAAAAACATGTTTCTCATGATGTTCAGAAAAACCAACAATATTTAAAGTATGTTCTTCATGCTGCTTGGAGCACCCAATGGCAGTAATCAAGAAATCAGCACATGCATCCCATAGTCCGAAGAAATTAACGACTGTGATCAAGGGTTGTTTGGAAAAGACAACAACAATAATTAAAAAATCAACAGTAACAATCAAGTCTCCATGAACTCCATCCTCTGCACTGACTCTTCAAATCTGTAATCACTGGCGGAAAAATCAAGTTGCAATTTAATCTCATCGTCAATAGGGTCTGCATGGTGCCTACATCAATAACTTGAGGTGCATAAGCCCTCTCATAATCATCGTCTTCCTCATTATGACTATCACAATCAAGGGAATGAACATCATCATTGATCTATGGAGCTCAGGAAGTTCTTTGTGTGGCTCTGTTTGAATTGAGAACATCATAGATGGGGACAATAACTTTCTTGCTGATTCAAGTCCTCATAGTGGATTTATTGATCTTCCTCTTCCAATCTGAAATCCATAATACTAAGGGTCAATAGTTCGTGCTCTAAATTCAATGCTTATACATCCTTTCAAAAGTTCTCATATTGTGCTTGATCTTCTTCATAGTTTTCAAATGACTGAGCAACCCTTATAAATGTGCTACATGAATCCTCTCTACATGGGGCTTCACAAGCCAAACACCAGTACATTGCAAAAAATGCACATGATACCTTTGTGTGTGGGAATTGACAAACTTGACACCAATACACAACATTTGGAGGAGAATGTAAAAATTTATTTGGGATCATGAATGTTTATCAATTCCCTCTGTAGCTTTGCTAACATCTTTGAAAAATCCTCCATGTGAACAACATCAATGCATAACAAAGGCATAATACCATGTAAATTGGAAATTCCTTATACATGCAAACTATGTGGACCACTCAATAAAGGAGTGGTTAGGGGAATATAAAGAATCCACAGTAGAAGTAATACTAACCAATGGAGTGGCCTCATGCTACAAATATTAACACTTGCTCCCTGGAAATGAAGAAATTTGAAAACCCAACCCGATTTCAAGTCTCAATGAGAATTTTGTTTGATGCCCAACCCACATGTGCATATGAATAAAAAATTGCTTTTTTCTCATAAACAGGAACACTTTGAATCTAGCTTCAAGTACTGAAATGAAATCAATGAAAGCAAACCACAAATTTGACCCAAGTATTTTTTGGTCAAAAGACCCTGGGAAAACCCTTGCAGGAAAACGAGATAGAGAGAGAATTACCCTTGCGGGAAAACAAGATAGGGAGAGAATTACCCTTGCGGGAAAACAAGATAGAGAGAGAATTTTTATTATTCAAGAAAATTTACAGTGTACCCAGTGTTAAATCTGATGTCTATATGTAAACTGATTGGAATCAATGAAGTTTGAACAATAAAAAATTATGTGATGAACTAAGTTGCTGACCAAGTGAGAAAACAGTAAATGTTGAAAAGTATCAGACAAACAATAGATACTGGAAATAGTTCTACAATTTTAATGATTCAAAAGTCAGGGTTTTTCCTGTCTATACAACTCTAGAAGAAATGAACATGGTGTATCCTAGCTCTTTTAGAAGAACACCATAACAAAAGATAACCAATCATTCTCTAGACCTTTACCTTGAGAGATTGCTCCTTTGCTGCTCAAATCCAATAGAAGATGGCACACAACTCTCAAGGACTGAACATGAAGACTCATCCCCTCCCAAAAGCATTGAAGGCCTCTCAGAAAAATCCATTCCGAGAAAAGAGCTAGGATTTAGAAAAGAGTTATTGGCAATGATCAGTTTTATATTCGAAATGTGCAGTGTTGACTATAGAAATCGACCCACACTTTAAAAAAAATTCTAGAAAAATCTCATCAAGCTGTCGTCTAGCAACAAGGTTGAGTGCTCACAACAATGATAGCTCAGGCTTAAAACCCAAAAGTCTTGCTCCCAGTATAGTTGATCAAAGTGTCTCAAGATGGAAGTCAGATCAAGGTGGCTACACTACTTCCAAAGTGTTAAACTAAGATGTTTTTCAGTGCTAATGCAGTCTTCTATGTGAATGAGACTAAGTGTAATTCTTGGGTGACTTTGACAAAATTATTGATCAAAGTGTTTCAAGAATCAATATGAGAGTCAAGTCAAAGTGGCTACACTACTTCCAAAGTGTTAAACTAAGATGTTTTCAATGCTAATGCAATCTTCATTCTGTGAATGAGACTAAGTGCAATTTTTGGGTGACTTTGATGAAATTATTAACCATGAGGTCTAATTGCAATAGATCTCTCATAAAAGTATCCTACCCACTCTAATCAGAAAGAGGGTTAAAAACTTCAGTTAACTATACAAGTAAAAATGTTCAGAATTTGATGAGTGGTGATTTATGAAAACTCAAATCAAGCAATAAGAGAACCAACTGAATGAACCATATCTAATACCTTGTCCCCTATTCACCATAGAACACTAATAATGTTACAGGGAAATGATTTGACTACAGAGTACCAACCATGTGACCATTACTTACATCCCTCTACCATAACTACCCAACAAAAATGGATAATCCTAGAATCTAATAAAATGGGTAATAAAAAATGCCATTGCTTTCAACCGATATAAGTACACAAGTCATCACATAAAGCAATTTGGCTAATAGATCTATGTAAATAAACCAAAATTTCACAACCCAGATAAGCTGAATACATTGCATCTCTTCCTATTCTTACAGAAGAAGCAAAGATCGAAAACATGTAGAGAAAGACAAATAATTGAAGGGGATTTGTGAGTACTAACCGTATCCATCCTTTTCAAACAAACTGAAAGCCTCCTTGAACTCAGAGATCTGTTCCTCTATTAGCTTGTCCATCATTTTCACGTAATGTAAGCAAATAGAGCACCAGAGAAAACAAGACTGGATTTCCCTGAGTCAAAGACCAATCTTACTTTCTTCTGCTTCTCCTTGTTCCTTCTCAAAATAGAACAAGGGACGACTTCGATCGATCTGTACCTTTGTTTATCTAAGTCCAGGAGATGCAATGTATGATATATATAGGTGGTGGGTGAAAAGCTTCGAGGTAGAAAAAAATCGTATGGTTTTCTAGTTGTAATGGGAGGTGTCATTGGTCCTTTGAATAAATCATGGGATTGAAAAGTGAATATTCTTGAAAGAAAAATAGAAGGAAAAGCAAAGAAATATATGTTACTCTTATAATCAGTACCATGTGCCCTGGAAAATAATTGCTAATGAGCTCCATGGCTATTGAATACTATAACTTACACCCAGAATAAAGCCAACAGAGTGGCAAAGAATAATATCCAATAAGGAAAATCTCATCAAGCTGTGGTCTAGCAACAAGGTTGAGTGCTCACAGTGACTAACCTATAAAAATTCTGCAGACAGAAGAATATTCAAGAAACTAACCTGTAAAAATCCTGCAGATAGAAGAAACTTTGTGAAATTGCTTTCCATGAATCCACTCATGCACTGTAAAGACTGATTTGCAATAGAAATCAAGCTTGATGTTGAGCCTGAGCCTTGACTCTTGCACCATTATATAGGTAATAAACTTCCTCACTTGACTAAATTTATCCATTTTTTGCTCAAATATGGACCAAAATCCAGTAAAAAAACTTCCCCAATTGATTAAATCTCCACATTTTACTGAAATAATTGTCCACAAATCGAAATCTAGGACAAACTATGTCCAATTTACCCCAATCGAGGTCGAAGTAAGACCAGTTTACCGAAATATTCATAAATCCCGACGAAATACCAAATTTTTAATTGTATTATCCATAAATCCTGGGTGAAATACCAATTTTTCAACCTATTATCCATAAATCCAACAAACCATCTTCATTTCTTCTCCCAATCGGAAAAAATCGGGCGAATTTGGCCAAATATCTCCTCCCAGCCGGAAAAATTCGACGAATGTGGGAAAAAATCAATATTTTCGTGGGCTAATATTCATTTTCCAGTGTTTCCCTACATCAGGATGAATGCGATTTAACTTGGGGCAGTTATATACAAAATAAACAATGGGAAAATTTTTTAAATAAAATAAAAACATTTTAATATAAAAATTCACCCACTTTTTTTTGGGTAACCCTTAAAATTTGCCATTGGGATAAAATTCGCCCTTATAATCATCCCTAGATGGGGATCATCAGATCCTCCCATGATCAAGTCCTCCATGTATTAGGGCCCAAAGATCTGAAGGATAAAGGAAAGCAGCAGAAGAACCCAAAAACTAAATTCGAAGCTCCTAAGCCTAAAGTTGAAAACCAGCAGCATGAAGAGTCTTCTGGCTCAAAGGAGAACAAAGTAAAAGGGTATCATGGAAAGGGAAAAGTCAAGTGTTCATACTGTGGGAAGGGATTCTTCCCTGGACATGCCTACATGAAGAAGAAACTTGATGAAGCTACCTCTCTTCTTGAGATAAATCACTTCAATCTTCTGAAAAGCTTTCAGAGGAGAGATCAACAAGATCGGGAACCACAACATGAAAGAGGTCATGCCCTCATGGCAAGCACTTTGAAGTCCAAATCACTCTTGATAGATTCTGAAGCTTCGAACCACATGATGGTTGAAAGAGACTCCTTCTCATCTTTGGAGAATGGTAAAACCATCCCCATCCACATGGGAGATGACTCCACCATCATTTTAGAACGATGAGGTACTGTAGATTTTGAGAATGGCTATTTTTTAAATGTTTTGTATGTACCATATCTGGCATCAAACCTCCTAAGTGTTTATCAAATGAGACATACGGGAGTGCCCAAGAGAGTATCCTTCAGCCCGAATGATGTAGAGATCACAGAACTTTCATTCAGGAAACTTGTAGCTAAAGGCCTTGCAAACCATCATGCAAAAGCCTATCAGTTCTCCCATTTTGTGGTGGATGCAAAGCCCACCGCATTGGTGACTCATGGAAATGAAGTTACTAGACTGTGGCATGAGAGGTTCAACCATCTCAAATTCAAATACTTGCAGCAATTACAGAAAAATTATATGGTTGAAGGCCTCTCAGTCATCAAGGAAACCACTGGAATTTGCAAGGGCTGTGTTGTTGGAAAGCACCCTGAGCATAAGTTCGACCAGGGGAAGGAAAGCCGAGCAGTGGCCGAGCATCATGCATATTGGGACTAATACATTCTGATATCAGCAGTCCCATTCCTATCACATCCTTGAATGGATCAAGGTATGTTCTAAATTTTATTGATGATTTTTCCAGGTACACATGGGTCTTCTTTATCAAAAAGAAGTCTGAAGTTTGTGAAAAATTCACTGAATTGAAGGCCTTGCTTGAGAATGCATATGGCCAAAAGATCAAGACCTTGAGATATGATAATGGTCAGGAGTATGTAAGTAATGATTTTCTGCACATATGCTCCCAAAGTGGTATTCAGGTCCAACATTCAATTCCCTACACTCCCCAGCAGGACGGTGTAGCAGAGAGGAAGAATCGGTCTCTCAAGGAGATGACCACCTATATGTTGGAATCAAAGAAGTTGACTAAAAATTTTTGAGCTGAAGCCATGCATGCTGCAGAATACATTCAAAATAGAGCGCCACACTCATCCATGAAAGGGAAGACCCCTTTCGAAGCATACTTCGGACATAAGCCGGATGTGTCGAATCTACGGGTGTTTGGGTCCACTTGATAAAAGGAGGGATTTGCAACCGCAAAGCATAGAATGTCTGTTTATTAGGTATCCTGATGAATCAAAAGGTTTCAAGGTGCTAGATATTAAAAAAAATAGATCATCATCGAAAGGATTGTCAAGTTTGATGAGCCTCTTCAAGAGGTGGAACTAGTGAAGGAGAAAACTGTTGAATTTCCTTCCTATTCTACTGAATATTTGGATGATGAAATTGGGGGTGATGACCCTAATTTGGATCCTCTGATTTTTGATATCAATGTATAGAAAACATTAGATGTTGAATCAGAACCTAAAGTACAAAATCATCTCCCAACATGGGCCCGACAGACACTCTCCTCCACAGGAGATAACATTGGAAATCCGGATGATCCAAGGAAAACCCGGTCTAATTTCCAAAGAGTAGGTATTGCACTCTCTTGTCCTGATTATTTGCCATTTGAATCTTGTTATTTGATGATAATTTTAGAAAAAAATTCCTACTACCATTCTTGGAAGGATCCGAGATGGCAAGTTTCCATGGATGAAGAGATGAATTCTCTTCAGAAAAACACTACTTGGGAGCTAGTTTATCTTCCTCTGGGAAGGAAATTGGTTCAATGGAAGTGGGTGTTTCATACTAGGGTTGTTACAGATGGAAGAACCTAAAAATATAAGGCAATTCTAGTATCAAAAGGTTTCTCCTAGGTCCAAGGTGTGGACTACCATGAGACTTTTGCACCGGTTGCAAAAATGGACTCCATCCGCCTAGTTTTGGCAATTTCAGCATCTAAGCACTGGGAAGTGTATCATATGGATGTTAAGTCATCCTTTATACATTAATATATTCATGAGGAGATATAAATGAATCATATTGAGGGCTACATTTCTGATCCATCTTTGGTTTTCAAGCTAAATAAGTCATTATACGGGTTAAAGCATGCCCCAAGAGAGTGGTATTCCAAGATGGATGCCTACCTTCTCTCGCAAAAATTCCAAAGGTGTAGATCAGATCCAAATTTGTATATATAGTAGTCTGATGGTCATTTGATTATTATTGTTTTATATTTTGATTACTTACCGATCACAGGTATCACATTTGCTTCTATTTCATTCATCAAAACTGCTCTCCATAATGCATTTGAAATGAGTGATTTGGGGCTCTTAAAACAATTTTTGGGGCTCAAAATTGAGAAAAATTATGATGGGATAATGGTCACTCAGTCCAAATACATATCATAACTATTATTCAAGTTTAACATGGCTGAATACAGAGCTTCTCCATTCCCTTTACTTTCATGGATCAGCCTTGAAGAAGGAAAAAGCACACCTCCCATGGACTGCACTATTTATCGACAGCTGATTGGTAGCTTGTTATACTTGACTCATTCTCAGCCTGATATATGTTATGCCATGAATGCTATATCAAGATACATGCAGCAGCCCCGTGATCTTCATTGGAATGCAACCAAGAGGATCCTCCATTACATTCAGGGAACCAGGACCTACGACATTCACTATGCTGCAGACTTTGAGCTAGAGCTGGTTGGATACACAGATTTCGATTGGGTGGGTGATTCTACTGATTGAAAGTCTACTTCTGGATATGTCTTCATGTTTGGTGGTGGCCCCATTTTTTGGTCTAGCAAAAATCAATCCACCATAGCATTGTCTTCAGCAGAGCCGAGTATCGAGGAGTGGTGAATGCTTGCATCCAAGTTGTTTGGTTGTAAGGCATTCTTTCAGAGTTTGATATTGGTAGTACTTTGTCCACTATCCTCTTTTGTGGCAATCAAAGTGCTATTAAGATATCCACAGATCTAGTTACCAGGTAGAGGACCAAGCATGTAGAGATACACATGCACTATATCAGGGAGCTAGTGCATGACAGGACCATCATTCTACAATACTGCCCCACTGATGAGCAAATTGCACACATATTCCCCAATATCTTTTTAGAAAAGAAGTTCAATTACCTCCATTCACTGTTGGGGGTGATTTCATCAGGGTGATCCGACTACTTTCAGTGTTCAGCTTGAGGGGGGGGGTTTCCCACTAGGTTTTCCCTCTTTTCCTCACTTAGTTTGTTTTGAGCATTGTTTGAGTTTCAGTATTGTACAAGGTGACCTATGGCCTTTTTTTTCTGGGCCCTAGCATTCTTATGCACTTTATGTTTTCTACTCCTCCTGAGTATAGCTTAAGGGGGGGTTTTGGAGACATTTACCACCATACACACTCATTTTGGTCAATTTGGCCTAGTTAAACCACTATCCTAAGTTTTATTGGATTAATTGACATCAGAGGAGCACTGTATGACATCAACATGAGCACACCCACACCTACCTTTAGTCAAGAAGGCTAACTAAGCCTTCTCCTTCATTCGGGGAGGCTAACTGGAGCACTCCAGGGGTGATGTGAGTGTCGTAAATGAACTTAATTGTTAACTGATGGTTACAATCAGTTAAGCAGGGCAGTGAAGGCACCTCCTTTCATTAAATTGATTATTTAATGATTATTTAATGAACTGGAGTCAACAGGGGTGCCTCCAACCACTTTTGATGGTCAGTTACACTTCATTTAGCCTCATCGGGGTTCATTGGAGTCATTGATGTGCTACCACTTGTTGGTTGTCTTGCAGTGACATGTTTCTGAGCTACTTTCAGTTAGACTCAGTCATTTATTGCACTCTGACTTCAGTTAGGGCTCAATTGAGTCAATTAGGGTTTTAATCAATGGTTAACTTGAGTGTTCATTGTGGCTTACATTCAGTTAAGCTAGACTCACTCATTCAATTCGAATGACCTCCTTGGGAATTCAAATTGTCTTGGAATTCATGCATCTTACATGATCATTGTATTGTATTATTCATTGATTATACAGAGCTGCTACTCCCATTTCAGCACCATTTTGCCAATTTTGTGCATATTTGTCTGAATTCTTTGTGAGACTATGTTTTCAGTTCCTAGACCGCTGTGACAAATTAATACGTTATACAAGAAAACAAAAAATCTTAATCCACTAGCTACACTAAGGGAGTCCGGCATAAAGAATAGCATCATCATCAAAAATATTTATTTTCTACTTATTATGCAAATTTTATGAGTTTTCTATTTTATGAGGGAATTAAGAATTGGAATTAATATAACATAACTATGGAAAATATCGCTAAAAGCTCATATTAAATGTAAAAGAACAAAGACAAAATAATGTATTGTTTGTATTTTTTTTCATATTGATATTAACATAAAAAATAATGTGAATATAAATGATAAGAACATAAAATAAAACTGTAAATTAAAACTATAAACTTGATAGTATAATGGTACTAGCAGTATTAGAGTTAATTTAGAATTATTTTTCAAATCTAGGAGTTTATGAGATTTAATAAGGATCTATGAAAGACTTGAAGTAACACATGATATAGGCTTTCCCTAAATCAAGGGAGATACATAGATTTTGTGAGAATATTAATTAATTATCCACTAAAATATTTAAAATAGGAACTTCAATCACAATCATTAGAAACAATATACCTCAATTCTAAACTCTAAATATTCACCCACACGTTGCTTGAACCACGAGGAAAGAATTCATGTTGTTGTAAATTAGACCCTAAATAGTGCAAAGAACGATGTCAATAACATATATTAAATCTCATGATTAGTCAAGTTTTAGCATACATTTTTTTTGTGTCACGTATTGTCTCTCCATATTCTCCACTTATATAGTGAATTCGAGAACACAAAATTTCTACCTATTTTGAAACAAAATATTAAGTAAATAAATAAGTATGGGAACTTTTAGGTTTTGAGAATAAAAGGTGAAGTAATAGAAATCTACAAAGCTTTGTGACTTAAAAAGTAAACTCAAAAAAATAAAAGTGGGAAAACTGACAAATGTCATGCCATAAGCATCTAGTTGAAGTGGGTATGAACTCCCAAAGCTACATTATCCCCCTTATGACTCCAAAAAAAATATAACCATTCTAACCTGCAAAATACACCTTATAGGAACACCTTCATACAAGAAAATAATAGAACTAGAAATACATGATATCACCTTACATAAGTCATAGAACCATAACCACCAGAGAATCAATTTAAGTAGAGATAGGAAATATTAGATTTGATTATAAAGTCATAGTCACAAATCACCAAAAATTAGAGAGATGAATGATAATACAAAATTAATAGTAACTATACTATTAGCTAATGCTTTTGTTTATACTTGAAAATGAGACCTACCTACACATTCCAATAAACCTCTTGATGTTGGAATTTGTCCCATAACCTCTTATAAATATGCATGTTGTTTTATGTTACCTATTTCCCTCTTAGACAATTTGAAATTCCTAAAACAACTAGGATTTGAATTACTTGAGTCCACAAGAAACATAAGTGACATAATTAGTTAGGGATGTAGACATTTCCTTCCAACACCTTACCTTTCCCCTCTCTTTGTATCATGGATGCCTTAGGTGCTCATTCTTGGAGACACCTAACACTTTTAGTAACCTAGGACTAGTTGAATGTCATCATATGAATTTCATCATCCACAACTATGTAGAGGATCCTAAACTATACATCATTTATCATTATTTCTTTAAACATTCCATAAAATCCCTAAGGGAGGGACTCCAAGATAACATCAAGTAAACTAGATACCTAGGCTAGGATGATAGGCTTTTAAAATGAATAGGAATTTTGATGAAGGTGTGAAAATGATTGTGAAATTGGAAGGGGATATTGGAAATCCTTTTCCATTTAGGTGCATTGATGACCAAATAGGTCATCAACACAAATGTTAATCAATATAGTGGTCTTATCTCATTTTCAATTTCCCTCTTCCCAGCTTAGGGTTTCTCATATTTTTCATAAAATTTAGTGTTGACAACACTCCTTACTTCCACAATAATGTTGTATTGTGGTTCCTCTCTTTAACCATAAAACTACATTTTGGTGACTTTAGTCGGGATTTATTTTCAACCCTACTCATTTCTGGGACTAATGTTTCTTCCCGTTATTCTTTCTTCATTTGATATAGCATAGTTGTTTATTTATATTTTTTCAACTCCATTGGGGGTTTCCTATAACCCCTACCATTTTACAAGTATGTGAATTCCTCCTTTTAATATTTCTTATTTATCTCTAATGTAGCCATTTATTTACATTCTAGTGGTTCTACAATGGAATTCTCTTCAACCCTTCCCTTTCCTAAGCCAAGGTTCTCTCCTCTCTTTATTCTTCCCTCTTATTCCTTGGATTGTGGAGTCATATTTTTCTTCTTATATCTCTCTTTAATATAGTTCCTTGAATCTTGGTTCTAATTAGAGAAACTACATCCCTCTTTCTACACGACCCATGTTGACCATAGATGATTCTAACTTCTTCCCACCATGATATTAACCATTATTTCTGAATAAGGATATCAAGAAACTTTACCCTCTAAATAATAAAATATAAAAACTAATTCATCATGTAGGATGTGTGAATAACCCACACCACACATTCCATGAAAAATAATGAATCCTAGAATATTTTGTAAAGCTTATAGTCTATTAAGAAAATAAAGAATCCTCAATAGGTAACCCAAGGTAAACTATTTGAATCATCTTATCTTGTTTTGACTTAGTTTCCTCCATTGAAATGGTGTATGACACATGAATCGCCATCTGGATTCCACGTACTATCTCAACAAGCAAATCCTATCCCACATCCATGATTTCACAAAGTGGAGGAAGAAGAGAGATTGAGAGGATGTCACATACCCCAATTTTGTAAAATAATGTTAATTGTTTTAATTTGATTTCCTAAGACATTATGTTAAATTTAATGCTAAGTAGGAACTGATGACTTAGCAGAGTCAAAAGAAGTGGAATGTAATTATGAATATTTTATTTTTAATAAATAAAAAGTGGAGACAAGAGCTTGGGAGAGTTGTTAATAAGAGTGTTACTGGTCAAACTGGTGGAAGGAACTAGGTGGAGAGAAAAATACAAGTGGCAACATCCTCAAACACTTCCTATGTTGCAGGTGGCAACTTCCCTACATTTGGGGTCATGATCCCCCAAGAAAGTGGGATCAGAGCAGGTGGCTCAATAAATGACAACTAACCCAAAAATACCTAGGAAATATTTTAAAAAGTACCCAATGTAGAGAGCTGAGTCTGCTCAGATATTTTCCAGGAGAAGAATCATTCAGGTGGAATGCACTTCAAGGAATTCATTGGGAAAAAAAAGGGAAAATTGTAAGGAAGGTGTTTTGAGAGATAATTTGCAATAACTTGGTCTGATACAACTTGCTAGCTGAGAGAATTTACTGATAAGTTCAGGATTGGTATTGAGTCTCAATACTAGTACTTGATTATTGCTGCACCTAGTTCCAGCCAGGGAGACCAGAGCAAGCTCGGGGGTCCTGAGGAGTCGCTGTTTGAGCACTCTCCAAGAGTTTGTAGGGAGGAATGGCCTCCCATTGCTGTTGTCATCCAAGATCAAAGAACAAGTTCTGTTATTTATTAATTTCTGTGTATTATCTGTGCGTGATTGAATGATGCATTGCAGCTTATGATGTAAAGACTTAGATGGTTTAGTAATGAAGTTATTCTTAGTTTGAATAGTAATAGAATCATTTGATAAGAAACAAAACCCTACCTATGTTTTTCCTCATCTGGAATGATCCAGATCGTACTCCAGCACAGGTGGTGAAATTATATAAATGAAGATGATATGATGCAAATGTAGATTTAGATATTAGTTGAATAATAGAATATTTCCTTTTATTTTGTTATCAGAAGAAATATCTTTTGTACCAGGAGTAGTGGTAAACCGGGACTGAGACTGTCAGTTTACTAGAAATAGAGAAGGAAGCTATATTATTTTACTGATAGTAGTATGTGTGGGTAGATAAAACAGTTCTTGATACAGTATTTAACTTCAGTAATCTTATTACTTATTTGAATACAAAGAAAAAAATATAATAGTTAAATTAGAGTAGGATTTAGCTAAATAAAAATGCTTCACAACTTTACAGTTTACTTCTTTCCAGTTTAGGCTAATTAATTATTGTATGTATAATAATCAAATTGAAATAAAGAATAGCTAAAATCTTGATTTACTTCTACAAATAATCTAGTTGGTTTCAGAATTTACTTATGGGTAGTAATGTAAGTTATTCATCCATTTTGTTCTATCTAGCTAAGCATAAATAAAAATCTACAACTACTAACCTATTCTTTTAAGATGTCAATAAATGCAGAACATAGTTAGTTCTTATTCTTTTATTTTATAAATATTAACATTGTAACATAAACAAAATAATATAGAATACAAAGAGTACTTCTATAAATTATTTAGTGCAGTAAGTTTAAGAACACAATAATAAAATACTATCTTATTCTATGATTATAAATAAACAAAGATCAAAGATAATAAATATATAATTATAAGAACAGTATTAATATGTAAATAAGTAATGTTCTTATCACATTATAGTAAACAGTAAACAAAATATAATTTATGTACTCAAAAGTTGTATCTGACAGATACATAGGTACTTCAGTAAAAACATGGAGTTCTTATATTTCCAAAGGTTAAAAATTATATAACAACATTTACAAATTCTATTATAATAAAGTAAGTTATTATAAAAACAATGTACAGAAACCCCCAGAAGGTAATAATTAAAAATATTACATGGTAAAACTCATCTACAATAATGCGCAAGAAATAAACCAACAGGGTAACAGTATGCTCGATTTACCAAGCTTAACCAAACATTGTACAACATAAGTAATAACCCAATAATTTATAGAAGTACTTTTATAAATAAATATAATTTTTAAAGAAACTGTAAACACTTCTTATATGGCCGAGTTAGGGTAAAACCCTACTAGCATTAAAATACACAACAGAGTTAACAAACTGAAGAGTCTAATTCAGTATATGTACTCACGGCCTTAAACAAAATCCATAGAGTGAGGCTTTTACAGCCTTTCCATTATTTATATATATATATACACACAGTAATCTGAAACAAAACAAAAATTATAGTCTCGGCCTAAGCCGGAGGCCCTGTATCAAGCAAAGGGTTTAACTTCATTAAACAAACAGTGAATGGGTCAACCCATTGAACCAAAACCTCAAGGGTTGCAGGCCACGAATACCAACCCACAACTGTCCCATAAGAGACCAAACAGGGAGGATTTGCCATGGATATCCAGGGCTTACCATGAACCAGCAAGTCGCCACGGTCCCGCACCAACCACGCAGAGGAGGACAGGTCGACACCTGTTAATAAAGAAGAACAATAATATTAAAAACCTTGTAATAAAATAAACAACTGTTTAAGTAAAGCAACTCTGTGAAGATAATGAATGAGTTAAACAATGTTTCTTACCTCAAATTTGTTTAACTAAAACATGATCACCCATGAGCAGCAGAACGGCTATCAACGCAAGGAGAAGCACAACTTTCATCTGTAGCAAGAAAGGAGTTTACCAGCAGGTTAAGCAACCAATTGTGACGGGGGTCTAAGCAACTAGCCAAGTAAGTGTGAATGCTTGGGCCACAACCATCAACAAAAATTACATATGCTGCAAACCCTATGCCTTCAATAACCCAGGAAAGCAAGACCTCGACTCTCACCATCAAGCCAAAGAGGAAGGAGCTTTTTACAGTCGAAGGTTCTGGTTTGAGCGAGCTGCGATGGAGAAACCCTAGAGGAAGTATCACTATCCTAAACCAAGCAACAAAAAGTTTCATGACAACATCTCTCCATTAAGCATTCAAGACGAGCTTACGAGAAGAAACAACAAGCAGGTAGACAGTCGGCAACAAATGCAAGCGACAGTGCAGAAAAGAGCATGGTAGCAGAGCGGCCAGAGGGCCCAAAGGCGACAGAGAGAATGTCAAGATAGGGTTCGAGATGGCCCTTATAACCATACGACGCTTGGCCACAATGTTGCCACGTCTCCATGCAAATTATTTATACACAGTGGGTTTTTTTCCAATAGTCTTGACGAGTAATCACAAGAGGACGATGATACTAATCATTCTTGTTGATTACGAAGGTTCCACCATAGTCCTTAGCTCCAAAGTCAACCTATATTTTATGTTTCATGATAAAAAAATAATAATTACTATATAAACTTGTTATAAAGTTTACAAAAGGCATGGAAAAATTTACAACCCATCATTATACATTATGGTATACCATCGTTTACACAACATAATTCAAGATTTAACCTTATGTTCATCATGGGCGTAGTCAACACTACAACCTAGTACATTATAACATGTTATCTCTTCACTTAACGATCAAGCGATCAAAAGAATATACCCTTATAATATAATAAGAGAATTCTAGAGTAAGGTATGGCAAATACTATTCTAGTAGACAATTATTTGTGTAATCAAAAGATTATAATCTAGCAAGAGTAATAAGTTTATGACCTAGCATATTGTACAAGCTTGGGATGTATGAAATAAAAGATTATAAGACTTTAAGGTTAAACCATAAACTTTTCATGGGCGCGGTCTTTTCCATGACCCTTTTGTTATTTCAAACATGGCTATGTATTAGAATAATGATAACTTTAACCAAGTTTTGCTAGATGAAGTTATAAAAGAAATTTATAAAACAAACTTGGGGTAAATATCCTTCTTACTAATATTAACCTCTTTATCTTGAATATTTATTTACATAAATAGTAAAGTTTGTATTGAGCATAGTAGGTCTGAAAAGTTAAAGAGCTTAGCATTAAAATTTTAATGATGTAATTATCATAAATGGATAATATTTTTCCAAGCAAAATATGCGAAGAGAAATTTAAATTATCAATTATAATCCTTTTTCAAAAGCAGCATATAATAAAGTTGCAATCCCTTAAACCTCAAAGTTTAGAAAGTGGGTTCAGTGATCCATAAACTTTGTATCAAGATATGTTATATTCTTATACCAAGCAATAACCAAATTCCTCATGATGTGAATGTTTTTGTACACAATTTAAATTACACCCTTGACATAGAACTCTGTCATTCTTAAAACTGCTTGCAAAGAAAGATTTAAGGCATTTTTACACTTAACAACTATGGTAGACATCAGAAAATTTAGTGCGCTTTAAGAACTATAAAATTACATCTATTAGAAGGAAAGTAGTTGTCGCCTTTACTCATAAAAACTAAATCTCATTTCCTTAGCGTCTTAAGAAGAAGGACAGATTAATGATTTTACCTCGATAAGATCTGGAAATTTAATAGCATTTATATTCTTTTACTGAGCTACTATTGTGCGATGAACTTATAATTGAATGCTTTATAATTTTGACAAGCAACACCCGAACTTCTTACCTGTAAGTCTGTAAGAGCAGGAAAACTTTCTGCGTTAGCTCGAAAGCTAAGTAAGCCCAGAATTTCATGACAATTCCACCTTGTGGTCGCAAAGGAAAACAAGTTAGTAAACTGAAAAAGAAATTGTTCTATAAGATAAACTTAATCAAATCGATAATTCATATAATGAATTCATTAACATATAACTAATTAAATAATTAGTTGACTGCATTTATGAAATTTATTTGTATTTTTGAAAATTTTAAATTTTTCGGAAATTTTGGGGTTTTGACAGAGGAGGTCACAAAGTAGAGGGGAGGAGGAAGAGAGATCGAGAGGAGGTCACAAAGTAGAGGGGAGGAGGAAGAGAGGTCATATGTTGAGGAAGAGAACTTGCATGACATAGAGGAGGAAGAGAGCTCATACAAGATGAAGAGGAAAAATAGAGCTTGCAAAGGTCGACAGGAGTAGAGGAAGCAGAGAGGAGGTTGAGGAGGTCCCCTAGCGGATGTAATGCCCCCTAAATCAGTCAGTTAGGGTTTGTGTGATTTTTTTTAATATGAAAAACTACAACTTCTAACAACCATGGGTTTTCATCCATGCAAACCAAAATGAATAAATCCAAGAGGATGTATGTTTTCTTAGCAAATAATAATAACATTCCCTTTTTTTTGTAAATTTCTCACTCTCTTTCATTCAGAAGTAAACCAACGAAACACAAATAAGTTATACATATATCTCTAATTGTAAGGTGATATATTTGTACCCCATTCTTGTTATATTTTTTTCATTTAAGCAATATGATCTTAGGATCTTATCTGAGAGAATAACATGCACAACAATAATCACAAGAGACAAGAGACACAAAGAATTTTCCTCAAGGAAACCATAAAGGATAAAACCCCGCAACTTCCTCAGAGATAGAATGAGCACCAGTAGCAAAAGTAAAACCCAAAAACATAAATATGATCTCCGAAAGCTGATCTCTCTCACTTGTGCCAGCACTTCCTCTCTCACTCATGCACCCTAGTTGAGTGAGTGTGTATGATAAATAGAGAGGATCACTCTCTATTTATACTAGTTTTCAACTTGACAATTACTTACCAGGGCCGAATTCTCTATGAGAGTCTGATAACCCTAGTGCCCCTCAACTGTGGGGACTTTTTCCCCCTGACCAATAAGGAGGGTTAACCTCAAATCAATTGTGGGTCTATTTCCCTGACTTACAATGGAGGGTTAACTTTAATGAATTTACATGAATTTATTATATTAATGAATCTCCCGATAGGAACATTGGGGTACAATGAAATACAAATTATTCTCCCAATAGGAACACCATGGTACAATATAAAATATACAAGTGAATACATTCCGAAGTTACAAATACATCAACACTCCCTCTTAACTAGCAAGGTATTCTCTTGACACATTACATCAACACAAGTATTTTTCTCTAGATCATCACCGGATCATCATCAAAGTTGGATCATCATTGGATCATCATCAAAGCTGGATCATCATCAAGGCTAGATCATCATCACTGCTGTCGCTGTCTTGATCAATTGGTGTTATCTCTCAATTCTGCTCATCAGAGGAAGTTAAATAGATCCAGCCCTTTTTCATGTTGGTTGTAGGACTAGCCTCCATGTAGGTCTTCATATTCTTCAGTACTTATATCTGACCATGGGAGGAACACATCCTGCAACCATGTCATAAAGGTCGTCTTAGTACTCACATCTGACCATGGGAGGAACACATCCCGCAACCATGTCAGAAATTCCCAACACTCACATCTAACCATGGGAGGAAAACATACCACAACCATGTCAGAATGGCCCAGCACTTATATCTGATCATGGGAGGAACACATCCCGCAACCATATTGAAAAGGCTCAGCACTTATATCCAACCATGGGAGGAACACATCCCGCAACCATGTTAAAAGGGCCCAGTACTTATATTCGATAATGGGAGGAACACATCCCACAACCTTATCAGAAAGGCTATGCACTTACATCTGACCATGGGAGGAACAAATCTCGCAACCATGTTAGAAGGGATCTACACTTACATCTAACAATGGGAGAAACACATCCCACAACCATGTCAGAAGGGATCTGCACTTACATATGACCATGGGAGGAAGACATCCCACAAACATGTCAGAAGGGCTCTACACTTACATCTAACCATGGGAGGAACACATCCTGCAACCATGTTAGAAGGGCTCTGCACTTATATCCCACCATGGGAGGAACACATCCTACAACCATGTTGGAAAGGCTCAGCACTTATATCTGACCATGGGAGGAACACCTCCCCCAACCATGTTAGAAGGGCCTATTACTTATATTCGATCATGGGAGGAACACATCCCACAACCATGTCGGAAATGCTCTGCACTTACATCTGACCATGGGAGGAACACATCCCACAACCATGTCATAAGGGATCCACACTTACATCTGACCATGGGAGGAACACATACCGCAACCATGTCAGAAGGGCTCTGCACTTACATCTAACCATGGGAGGAACACATCCCGCAACCATGTCAAAAGGGCTCTGCACATACATCTGACCATGGGAGGAACATCCCGCAACCATGTCAGAAGGGCTCTGCACTTACATCTGACCATGGGAGGAACACATCCCACAACCATGTCAAAAGGGCTCTGCACTTACATCTAACCATGGGAGGAACACATCCCGCAACTATGTCAGAAGGGCTCTCGGACTCATCACTTCCCCTTGGAAGGAACCTCGATCTAGAGAATGCCAAGCTTCTCCTGGAAGTACTCAAACTTCACTTTGGCCATTTCTAGCATAGAATCACATCAGGGATGATTACATCCAAGGATAACTTGTGAGCTTCACTAGGACCGATTAAATCCGAGGACAACCTACAAGACTATTTACGTCTGAGCCACCTACAAGCTTCACCAGGATTTATGCTCAGACAACTTGTCTCACCGGCTATACTAGAAATCCCTCTTTCAAGAGATTTTGATCTAGATCACATATTGGAGCTTCACTGCTCCTCTCTATGTAATACGCAAATGCAAGTAAAATCAAGAAAATCAAATAGTAGTTTTCAAAAGAAACATACTACCTCCCAGATAGCCGAGCAAGTGGCAACATATTTTGCCTCAGATGTTCTCAGTGCCATGCAGGACTCCTTCCTGCTAAACCAAGAGATCACACCTGATCCCATACTGAAGTAGCACCCCGAAGTGCTCTTCCTCTCAATGGCACTGCCCAATATGAATCCACATAACCCTCTAGGTTAATATTTTGATTCACTTGATCCCATAGTCAACTGTACCCTTCAGGTACCTCACTGCATGATTTGTAACCATTAAGTGAACATGTCTCAGATCTGTCAGGAACCGGCTCAATGTGTTCACAACAAAGCAAATATCTGGTCTCGTATTCGTCAGGTACATCAATGACCCAATCATCTGACGATACATCGTAGCATCAACTGACTCTTATGAATACTCACTCAATAGCTTCAGGTTCGATGCCATATGTGTGGCCATGTCCTTGCAGTCCATCATCCTGAACCTATTCAAGATCTCTACTGCATACTTCCCTTGTCCTAGGGAGATTCCATCCACATTCTGCTACACCTCCATGCCTAGAAAGTAGTGCATCATATCCAAGTCCTTCATCTCAAACTTGGAAACAAGTCCCCTTCTTGCAAATTTAATGAGTTCCTCTTTTCTGTCAGGAACAAATCATCGACATATAACAAGAGCATCATTGGTATTGCACCTTCAACCTTGAAGTAAATATTGGAATCCACTTTACTCTTAGTAAATCCTAGAGTCATCAGTAATCTATCCATCGTGTCGCATCGTGTCGAACCTCAGGATCTTTTGCAGTCACTCCCTCTAAAGCGAAGCATCATTCTCCCTCTTCCTTTCATACTCTATGCATTGAAACATTTTGTACTGGAGTGACAAGTAGCTTCCTCTACTACTAATATTCTATGTATCCATTTAGGGTCACTGGATACCAATATCCTCTATCTTGAACCTTTTCAAAAGTTCTTCTCGCACCCATATATGAGCTTGTCATCCTGTATAAGCTTTCATATTCAACCTTGTAGAAAAGGTTAATATCTTCATCACTCTAGGTGATCTTCAAGCTCGTACAAGGCCTTCTTTCATTTGCACACATGATTCTTCCTGTCATGTGTCTTATCTTCTAGTGGCTGCGAATGTTTCTTCGTAGTCTATGCCTTATTTCTGTGAGAAGACTCGTGCTACGAATATTACCTTGTATCCCACAATGTTTCCATCTACTGCATGTTGTATCTTGCAGATCCACTGCATACTTCCCTTCAGGTCTCGATACCGCATCCTAGACATCATTCTTCTTTAAATGGTACTCTCCTTCCCTTTCTTCTTGGATACTTCTTTATGGCTGGAAGGATTTGCATTAATGATGTCACTCAACAGTGTCACATAACTAGAGTGTGACTGAGGCCTTGTCATACTATTCTTCATTTTGGATTATTTCTTGAACTGTCGTCACTTGTTCTTCGGAACAAGTCTCATCCTTCTTCTCTTGTAGGCGATTGTATGTGATCTTTCCTACAATTCAAATGCATTAGGTGTATGGTTAGAAACATTTCATAAGGAATATTCATAATGACAAATTCTTATGCATAAAGATATGATCATGTAACTATTTTATCCAATACAACATTCATCCATATCTCATGGAAACTTTCTAGATGGCTTTCATCTCTACAATGACATCATTGAGATTGTGCACTAATCCAATATGTCAGCAAATAGGTTTCATTCTAGATAAGTAGCAATGGAGATTTTTATAGCACCATGGGCTACTTACCCAAGGTACAACAGGGTACAACAATATTTTATCACAAGGTACAATAGTATTTTATCTTCGTCCTGTAAAAATTTCGGCCCCTAAGACTTCTTCAATCTCGAGATATAGTGAATGTACCAAAACTACCAGTTTTAGTATTTTAGGTTTTTTCAGGCCCGGAGTCAAACTAGGGTTTGAATTTCTTGGATTTTCACTCAACCAAAAAATTTGACATTGGTCTCTAAAATTTGATTTTGATGAGGAGATCAATCCTATGTTGGGATCACTCAAAAATTCCTCTTTTGTAAAAAGCCTTAATTTCCTACACCAAAACCTGAAAATGCTCGAAATCAAATTTTGCTTCGACAGAAAGATGCGCTCTTCAATGGAGAGTTAGCCTAGCCTCCCTTTTATGATGGATTGTGGAGAGAGACCCAAAAAGTAAGAATCCCTAGCTTCCACAACTGCAAAGTGTCTTCTTCTTGATACCATGTTAGATTTTTATCATTTAAGCAATATTATCTTAGGATCTTATCTGAGAGACAAGAGACACAACAATAATCACAAGAGACAAGAGACACAAATAATTTTCCTCAGGGAAACCATAAAGGAGACATCCTCACAAATTCCTTTGAGATAGAATGAGCACCAGTAGAAAAAGTAAAGCCTTAAAACATAAAGATGATCTCCAACAGCTGATCTCTCTCTCTTGTGCCAGCACTTCCTCTCTCACTCATGCGCCCCAATTGAGTGAGTGTGTATGATAAATAGAGATGCTCACTCTCTATTTATACTAGTTTTTGACTTGACAATTACTTACCAGGGCCGACTTCTGTATGAGAGTCTAATAACCCTAGTGCCCTTCAACTGTGGGGACTTTCCCCCCCTGATCAATAAGGAGGGTTAACCTTAACTCAATTGTGGGGTCTATTGATCCGACTTAAAATGGAGGGTTAACCTAAATGAATTTACATGAATTTATTATATTAATGACTCTCACGATAGGAACATCGGGGTACAATGAAATACAAATGATTCTCCCAATAGAAACATTGGGGTACAATATAAAATATACAATTTAATACATTCTGAAGTTACAAATACATCAACAATTCTTTGTAGTTTCCCTTAAGCACTAGTACAACAACCAAATGCATTCATAATATATTTTCCTACTAATTTCACTCTCACTAAGTGTTCTTTCACGTTCTTTAGGAAAAAAGAGATTGGAATCTATGAAAACTCTTGTAGGAAATAACAAGGAAAAAAAAATATGTTGCAAAGAAAAAATATACTCAGATCTAATATTTTCATAACTTGGTCCTATCATGTGCATTATGTATATCATATAACATAACGTAGATAGAGCATCCTATAACATCCTCAAAAACTAAAATAACTAAATAAAATGATGCATTAAAAGAAGACATGGCTAAAGAAAATAAGAAATAAAGAACATAAAATAAACCAAATACATACCACTTTCTTTCTATTTTCTAGAAGTTCACAACCCATCAAGTGCATTGTAACAAAAAGAAAAAATAGTGAAGTCAAAATATTAAGTCAACTTCAAAAGCATGGGAAAACAAATTTTAATAATCATTGATAATAATAAAAAGTACAAGAAAATGATATATGGTTGTATAGAATAGAACCAGATAATTGATTTAGGAAGTAAAAGTTTCATTTCTACCATTATATGTTAGAAATAAATAACCCATACGCGTAGTAGTGATATTCCAAATCTTAGCCTCCTACTAATAGACATGTGAGGCCACGAAAAAATTGATAGCATCCAAGTGGACCTGTAGCTCACAAGATCACCCAAACAACCCACCTAGACACAATATTGCAAGACACATTCAAATGAACATTGAGATAACCTCAAGATACAAGGAATTAGTTGGAAGTCTCCCTTCTATGTTGGAAAGAATTGAGGTTCACGATAGTTTCAATAGTAAAATCATTGATGTAAAATTTTGCTAGGATAATTGCAACGTCTACAGGTTTGGTTGAAAAATAAGACTGGAAACATTAATGTTTGCAGGTCAAGTTGCAAATCGTAGCCATAGATATGCCATATGGACACTCAAATGCATAATGCTAGCATTAGGTCATATAGTTTTGTTTTGCAACAATGTGGCTTCACATCACTACAAAGTGTCTGCAACTTAGATTGCAACTTGTGGTCACCCAAATGCAACTAGGGATACTTGATTGCAAAGAGAAAGCATTAGGTCATAAAGTTTTTCCTTGGTGTAATATGTCTTCATGTTACCAAATAGGCAAAGTGCCATTAAGTAAGGATTAATTGTAATTGTTGCAATTTAAAAGTTGTTCCAATGTTGGTAAGTAGGGGATTTTCAAGTGTTTGAAAGGAATTATTATTGTAGAAGGACACTCAAATATGTGAATAAATATAAATTTTGAGTAATTTCTGCTAGCAACCTAAACACAAATTTCATACTCAAATATAATAGAAAGACAACTACAAAATGTATAAAGATGAGGGAACCATAGAGACTACTAAAGAATCATTGACTAAAGTGAAAAAATAAAAATAAAAGAGTACATAGGAAGTGCCAAAAGAGATACAATCAGGTCAGGAACTACAAAAGCACAAAATGAGTGAGGACACTGTTAATACTCGAGATGGATTTCTTCAAAATCTATCTTGATTGTTTTGACATCGATGATTCATGGATAAATTAATGGATGTTGGACAATGAAAATTTGTGCATTAACAAATAGATGTCCTAAGTGCTAAATTCAACATTATGAGTGTTATGACAAAGCCTTCTTATTTCAATTTTTTAGCTAGAAATCACTATGTCGAAAGCTTACTTGAGGATGCAATCAAGAGGAATTATACATGCTTAGGACATTGTTCAATTTTCAACAAATATGGCTTCTTTAGTATATTAATTCCAGTATAAAACCATAGTGGCAATGATCCTCACCTAGGAATCCTCCCTCAATACATAGAAATATTTCTCCAACCCCTTTCCATTCAATTCATGCTCAGTAAAATTATTTAAGGTATGGATCCTTCACCAATTCAAAGAAATTATCAAATGATGGCATGTTGGATAAGAAGGTACCATGCCAAGATTAACTTGAAGCTACAAATCAAGTGGGATTTAATCTTTCCCAAAACTTTTGAAACCAAAACAAGTATGCTTACCATGTTATGCAACTTGATCTAATAACAATGAGCATATTCATTTTCAACAAAAAAATGGTTTAAGTGTATGAATCCTTGATCAATATAAAATTATTTAAACCTTTAGAACAAGAGATGAAGACTTTTAGATCTCAAAAAGAGAAAAGTGTGAATATTTATAGTCATGATGCCTTGCCTTTTCTCACCTAGTAAATCTTTACATTTCAATATGGTTTGTGAAAGGTTTTGGTTTCTTATTCAAGGTGATATGACGAATAATGGATTAATATTGAAACAATATTTATCCGTTAAATAATACTAACAGATGGAAAATTTCACGTGTTAATATTTCTATCCTAGGGCCTATATTTCTTGTCATCACTTTCTTTACCCAAAGACATAGGTGGCACAACCAATTAATGCAACTAATATTTTTTGGCATAGTAAACCCCAGAAGAAATGACCAGTAGGTTTCCAAAGAGCACTCACTAATTTCACATTTTAAGATAGCCATAACCTTATAATATGAAGAAATAGGATCTCCTTAAACACGGTTAATATTTCCATCACCACACATTGATATCCATCTATTTTTTACGTTAATCGTAGGCACAACCAAATAGATAACTGTCATATATATTTTTTGATAGCGTTGGTTGTCCAGAAGAGACTCATACAAGATAAAGCATCAAGTGGTACATAAATATCAACTAGAGGTAGAAATGTTAGAAGAAAATTTTAGAAAAGTAAATATTTATTTTTGGATAAAGGAGGATCATGTTCTTATGTAATGAGTCCACCTGTTATAGAATGATTTTCCACACCTGATATGTCATGCTTTGATGGGATTTCCCTATCCCTATGCAAAATCACTATACCCCATTTACTCACCATATCCCTGATGCTCTAGTTTAACCCTATAAAAATCACTTTTTGAATATACACGTGGGTCACAAGTCTACAACTCATGTATATGCATCTTGCACCACTATTACCCATGTACATCGGGTTTTATGCTCAAAAATAAAAACAATATTTGGATTTTTACCCATCAAGTAACGATTTACTTGATCTTTGGCCTTCCATATGCTAGTAAACGCTCTAATTCGACCCTTCACTTCCTATTGAGGGGATATATATTGAGCTATGGTGAAGCATGGAGGAGGGGAATTTTGGAGTGTAAAGATATATATAGGAAATTTTCCCCATTCTAGTGTGCTTGAGTATGTATCCCTTTGTCCTTGGGGAATTCATTATTCCTCTTTCCCAATATTTCCTTTGTTTTTGTGAGCTTTCCATTGCATGGAGGATTGAAGTGGTGGAGGCCCAGGTGGAGGGACTCGGTTTCGACGAGGTTCCAACAGAGGTTCTCATTTGTATCTTTATTTACATTAATAGAAATATCCATTTCTCGTCCAATTTCATGTGTAATTATGAATATTTGTATCCATGGATGTAATTAATTTTTATACATGTTTAAATTAAATATGCTAGATTAGACACTAACACATTATATATCATGCTTGCATATCTCTTTGTTGTTGAGGACGATGTGTATGGAAATTTTTTTATCAAGAGATCAACGGGGATATTCTTCAGGCATCCGGTTGAGGTATGGTTCTTATCCCTTAGTTTTTAGTTTCTTTTATGTATCTAGAATTATAGAGAAAGGATTGATTTATGGTTTTATACTGTCTGTTGTGGTCCACCCCATGCCATAGGAAGTTTTTCTCTAAAACAAAATTGGTGACTCCACAGGGGAATTTCCTTTCTGTTGGGATTTGGGTGGATTTTTTTCTCAATTTGATCTCTATTTCTATGCGTTTCTCTGTAGCATTTAGTATTGTGTTCACTCATTGACATTCCCTTAAAGTGGTTTGGATCTTGGATTGCTTTTTACCACCTTCCTCTTTGTATATGTGGGTCATAGAAAATACAACCACGTATATACACAAGCTATAGTCTACACAGTCGCATACAAGTGCTATTGTTTCTTGAACATTCACGTACACCTCCCTTCTTGGTTGAGTTTTTGATGTGTGAAGTTGATGGTTGGATTGTGAGTGTGTATGAGTCTTCCTGGGTACCTATATTGTCTTTTGGATGCTTCTGTTGTGACAAAAGACTTCTTTTTTATTAATTTTTCTTTGGAAGTAATTCTTGTCATGACATATAGTGGCATTAATTTTTATTAATTTTATTTATCTCCTTTTTTGTTTTTCCATTAGTGCATTAGTATTTTTAGCCTCAATATATTTCTTGGATTGCATTTGCTTCTTGCTGCAGGGACTGAGAGTTTTGGTGACTTTATTTCAATTTCATTCATTTCTATTGAAAATACAAAAATAATTCCATAGTTGCATGTTTAATTTAATCTTGCATATGCATTCAAATTGGTACTTGCATTAGGTTTTCTTAGATGAGATTAGTGTTTGGGATTTCATATAGGAAAGATTGCATTGGAATTTTTAAAGGAAAGAAATTTTTGTGCATGACATATAGTGGCATACCACTTTTCATTTTAAAACAAAGTTGTACTTGGAATTGTTTTTAGGTGTGCATATTTTCTTTCATTGTTGAGTCGGAACATCACTAGTTGCAAATTCATTTCCCTTGAGTAATCACAACCTCTAAAATTAACACTTAAATTAAAATTGATTACAACGATTTTATTTTATAGGGTTCACCAACAAGGTTAGGTTTTAGATTCTTGGAATACGATGTTGTGAGTAAACTTCTCTAAGACTATGAAACAAAACAATTAGGTGTATGTCCAGGTGAGAATAGAAATCCATGGTATAATTAGTTTTCTCGATAGTATCCTCTTACACAGGAGTTAAGAATTAGGCAATGTGCACGTTGGTGGTGGGGATAGCCCCTTAGTAATTTTTGTTGAGCGTCGATATATTTATAGGATATTATTCATATTCAGGGACTTTTGAGGTACCTTTGGTGCTTTTGTGCTTCAGAATTTGTTACCCTTCCCATATGGTATATCCTACTTTTGATTGTATTCCTGAGCATTGATTATATTGAAGT